>BPTQ01000007.1:96528049-96800933 GCA_019973895.1 Chrysanthemum seticuspe
AAAAAAAAAAAAAAAAAAAAAATCAAAAAATTATTTTTTGGGAGAAAGATAAATGGTTTATTGTCATCTTCAGGCAATAACCCGGTTTTAAAAGAAAGAACAGAGCCATGTTTTAACATGTTTTCAAATTCCATGCTCTGATTCTATAAACATTTATCTGCTGAAAACCAAATGCTTTGAAAAATAACTCGATCTCTATTTTTGAAAATCATCTGGACTTATTTGTCAAAATCTCTATCTCTCAATCAACAACCTATGTCATTGATTGAGGGGGAGAATGATTTCAATTAAATTAAAAAGTTATTTGGCATTAAATTGTTTTCAAAAGATATTCATGCATGTTTTATCAATGGAGTTTAAAGTCTTAAAATCCGATCCTTATCAGTTCAAACACTTTCACAATCAAGTCACAATTCTCCTTAAAAGCTTTCAAAATCAATTTAAATCTATAAGAGATCACAAATCTCAAATGATTTGATAATTGTGATCGGGGGAGAATGTGTGATTTAAATTGGATTTAAACTGATAAATAGGTAAATGATTTTATAAGGATGTACATGCTATCCTGCCCACATGTGACAAACGATTTCAAATTTTCCATGCACATGTTGAGGGGGAGCATCTATCTTAAACCTATGATCTGAAATGTGATCTACGTTTCCCAATATGCAGGTTCCCTCTAGTATGTGCAAAACTCTTTTCAAACCTCGAGGCACATATTGAGGGGGAGCAAATTTATGGAAACCTCATCCTTCCTGGAAATGCTATATCTACTTGATTTGTTGAGGGAAGTGATGTTGATATCTTTTAGAAAAAGGTAATCAAAAGGTTAATTCTTTCTCTTGCCTCCGTGTGCAAAACATTTTCAAATACTTGTTGCACATGTTGAGGGGGAGTTCTCGTTCTAAAAATATCAAAAACAATTCAGGTACAAAATGCTTTGATAATATATCACAAGTATCTGAATTGATTTTCAAATGGTTTTCAATTGGATCCAATGGCAGATGAACAATACCAAATTGACCGACCAACTTTATTTTATGTACGGTGATATAAGGATGATAAGGTTAGGTATTGGTTCCCATGATCCGCCAGAACCGGAGGAATCTACCCAGGGACAATCCACTAGTTAGTGTAGAAGTCCTTAGGTATGATGATAAAAGGAGAAAAGTGAGATATGGGAAGAGTGCAGACTAAGACTGAGCTAGTACTGGAATAAACCCAACAAGGTTCTAGCTATGAAGTCTCGGTAAGCACTGAAGGGGTTGAAGAATTAAAAAGAATTGAATGAGGAAAGGGTGAAAACAAATAGCCCTCCATTTATTCAACCTTAGGGCAGAAACCGGGTTCAATTCATATGCTACTGATGGTAACATCGGTATTGAAGACAAGAGGACCCAGTGACGCACTGCACTTCAACTTTCCAAACCACTCAAGTTCCTCTTAAAAGGACTTGTTTCATTCTCACGGGGAACCGACATTATCTATCGACTTTCTCTTAGAGATTGTTGATATTGAAGAAGGAGACCCTCTCCCTAGTCTCCGGCACAGGATCCAAATATGCACAAATTGAGTCTAGAGCCACGAGATCATCAATAAATCTCATTAGGACACTTTCAATGAAGACTCTCTGTTTCACACAATGTGGAAAGAGAGATTATATCTTGAGTCCTACGCATTATCCTTGTGGTATTGCCAGAACATCTGAGTGATGTGTTTACATATTCACAATGAAGATGGAAAGCCTTCTGGAGCCAACATCAAACAAGCTCCTGGTAGGTGGCATGTGAGATCTATTATATAGATCAACCATGTGACAACTGAACAGAAACAATGGGGCGATTCAATCTCTTGAATCAATCCTGGTTCAGGTTATGGATTGACGGATACCTTTGAAAAACCGGTCTTTGTGCTTAAAAACTCTTTTCTTTAGCACATCGACCGTGTACTCATTTTTTTAAACCAAAAGGTATTTTTTTTATTGATAATTGATTTTCAATAAAACCTTCGTTGTATTGCAAAAACAATTTCTATTGAGCAATACACGATTGTTTTTCAAATCTCTTTTCATCAATCAGTGGACTTAAAAATTCGCTGGTTCACTCACTCCGTGCTGTCTTCTTTGAGATGTTCCGGTTTGAGAACAACTAGAACAGCTGCGAAACCCTGTCAAGGAGATTCTTAGTTGTACTGTTCTAGTTTGATCACAGGCAGTACTTGTACTGATCAACGGTGTTACTTAACATCAATCAGTAGACCTAAGAAACCCTGTTCCGGTTTGATCACAGGCAGTACTTGTACTGATCAACGGGGAACCGTGGGCCGTGTACCTCAATTCAACGAAAGTGATCAAAGACACTTTCGTGCGATTTGTTGCTAACTGTTGTATGCAGGTACGCCCGACGTTTGCAGCTGATCAGAATGAAGCGGTCAATCCATAGCCGCATGCTCACTTAACACATTCTACTTAAAGAAATCATGATTAGTGCATCAATGACTCTGATATTTTCACACCAAGCTTCTGCTACGCTGCTGCCAATATCATGATTCAACAAAAGCTTCCGCTACTCTGTTGAGAAGATTTCATGATCCAGAATGTGAGCATGTCGGTCCCAAAGTCACAACATCACAAAATACCAACACCACAAAGGATGTGTCAGAGATTGTTGATAGCTGATGATCTCCAAAGATGGCTCAAACTTATCATCACGTGGATCAGTAAAAGACCTCCACTTGGAATATCCAAACATGCAATGTGAAGAATCAATGACTACGAGCTTAGGAGCAAAGGACTATATCAAGAATGCAAGATCAATTGTTAATGTATTATCTATTTGTATTCTATGTAATTTTGGTACATGATTGAGGTGACCTCCCTTAGGGGGAGATTGTTAGGAATTAGAAATTCCCGGTATTAAAGTGTCGGTCACCTCAAGTATATGTAATCGTTAGAAAGCTCGTAGTCGTAGTTCTTTTAAGTTAAGTAGTAATTTAGTTAAGTAACACCGTGGAGGACGGACGGGTCTTTACCCACTGTATGCCTGATCCACAGCCCAAAGTGTGGCGAGTTATGTAAGACTATAAATACTCTCTACCTTCCAAGGTAGAGAGTTGGAGCTCATAATAATATCTTTCACTTTCTCTCACTAAGTTCCCTAAACCTCTAACTTTCTCTCTCTAGAATTCCATCTATATGCTACTTTGTGATATGGTTTGATGTGTATGTGAAAAGTTATATCTTACAGTTCTCATCCAAGTAGCAGTTGCTCTTAGCTATCTCAACCCATTCATTATGAGGAAGAAGTTCCTCATCGGTAAGCACAACTGGTGGGGCATTGACAAATGGATTATCAGAGAAAGTAATGTCTGCCATTGTATTTCTGTAAAACATACACAAGACAACAATTGTGACCAAAAACATGGTTAGGTGTTATATAGTTACAGAGTCAATCATTATAACAATTCCAGGCCTACAGGATACAACTGTGAAACAGACCAATTAAGATCAGCAAAATGCATGTACGATGGTACAAATTGCTTTAAAGCATAAGTCACATGTAAGTTAGGACAAATCGCATATCTTGACAACAAATCGCAAGAAATACATCATAACGGACAAATCGCAAGAAACACCAAAGGACAACAAGTCGCATAAGTCAAATCGCGTGCTACAGTAAACGGAGCATATCGTAAAATGAGAGTATATAGAGACAAGTCGCTTAATTTATTGAAACGACAAATCTCATCAATACTCAATAGACAAATCGCTTACATCAAATTGCATGCTACAGTAAACTGATCAAATCGCAAACTGAGTGTGTAGAGAGACAAGTCGCTTTATTTATTGAAACGACAAATAGCATCAATTTTTTAAATAGAAAAATCGCTTAACTTAATTATTACGACAAATCGCCTACAATAGCTATGAGTGACAAGTCGCTAATATGAATCCTGAGACAAATCGCTACCAGACATCAAGAACACGAAACTACATCAACACACAGGAGAACCCAACCAAGGAGACTTAACCACTACTGATTCATATTCAAATTCACAACATGCAGCAACCCACTAACCCACTAACGAGATATATAACACACATCAAATCCACATATGGGCGAGTTGCGCAAACAAGGGGACGAAGAACAGGCAAAATCAATTCAAGCACACCAAGCATGTGACCGAACATAGACAAGACACACATTCATCTAAACTATCTAAAAACTCAGCAGAAACTACACAAACAAAAATTAAATAATCAAACCTAAATAAAGTGATATGTCGAGGGAGGGGAGAGATGGATCTGCAATAGAGAGATGTTTCTTAGGTCTACTGATTGATGAATTACGAGAGATACATATGTCTAACAAGATTAAAAACATACCACACAAAAATTATGCTCAAGTCGCTAGAGTAAATGAGGTTGAGAGAGTATTCAAATGTAGGTTATGACAAGTTTTTAGAAAGCCTTTGACCATAAGACAAATCGCAGGCCCATTTATACAGTTATTGTAACTTTAGAAAAATTGCACAAATGGTCCCTGCACTTGGCAAGTCTCATAACTTACACTCAACACAAATCGCATATAGAAGCAAGAACACCAATCGCATATCATAAACATAACACAAATCGCATAATGTTGCAATAACACAAATCGCATTACTTATCCACATTAAAATGACAAGACTTATACTAATCCTATCATGGAAAGGCCACCAAGCATAGAACACTCAAATAAACATGATATAGAGTAACTTATTTCAACTAAAGTATCATGCAGCAGGCCAGAGATCACAAAGACACATGTAACACTCATGCAGAAACCCATACAACTCCTCCCCCTCAATCAATGTCACGATTAACGATTGAGTGAACATTGATTGAAATACAACCACCCGTTTTAAAATAGAGAATATCTTCTGTTCGAACTTCATCTAAGGACCCGTATCAGTATTGAATGACATTTCTAGGACCGTAGATGTTATCGATAACAAAAGATACATCTTTTATTAGAGTTTGGGTAAAAGTTTTAATAAATTTAAAAACAAACGTAGGTTAATTTTTAAAACAAATGTATATTAAAAATTGTTTTTTTTTTAACCAATGTAGATTAATTTTTTTACATGAATTAATGAGAACGAGTCCTGAGTCAAGTCGATCAAGAGTCAAAGTACGAAGTACATCAATTTTGACAGGCTACAAATCCTGAATGAGCAGTCTTCATTTCTGTTAGAAACCATGTCATGATATTCATGATTGAATTGAGCATTGTACCCGAAAAAGACGGAGGACACTTTGCACTAGTAGCACATGGGTTAGTATTGCAGAGAGATGGGTTAGTGACAGATGTATCCTCATTTTTGGATGTTGTACAGTCAGGTCTAGGAGTGTCATAAATAGAAATCCCTTTAAGTCCAAAATTCTTGAAAATTTTACCTGTGGGCATCCACTTAAGGCAAGATCTAGGTGAGTACGTCCATTTGGATCCTGTGAACTTAAATATTCTACCAGTAGGAATCCACTTAAAACAACTGCTAGCAGAGTTAGATGTAGCCATTTCCCTGTTCTGAACATTTGTCCTTTTGCAATTATTTTGTTTCTTGGGGGATTGGTCAGTCATTTGATGCTTCTTATGTGGAGAGGATGATCTTACTATATTCCTGATCTTAGAGTGTTGCACGTTTGAGTGAGAAGGCTTTGGTGAGGCAACTGACTTTGGCAAAACGGTGTTCTCTTTTACTTGGGAAGGGTTTCTAGATTTGAATGGTTTAATTCTTTCAGTCCTAAATGCATTTGGTTGCCTAACAATAGATCTATCATTAGCCCTTTGTGAATTTGGTTTCTCCAAGGTAGACACTATTGCAGACTTAGTATTCCCACCATTCCTAGTAATTTTCCTAAGCTCATTTTTTAAGGCAACTATAGTGAAGCTCTTGTTCTGAAGATTGGTTTTGAGGTCATCTATGTCAGCTAACAAGGAACTAGTCTGATCTAAAAATTTTGTCTTATTCTCTAATTGATTCTTCCTTAAGGACTCATTATACCTTAACAACTCTGCTACACATAATGCCAATTCATCATTCCTAGATTTAACCTTCATTGTTAAGACAGTTCACTCCCATTTTAATATTCATGTGTAAATCTGAGATTTGACCTTTTAGATTACATATGGTTGAGTCTTTGTCTTGAAGCTGAGTCTTTAGCTAATTAATTTCAAAAAATTCTTGAAATTCAGGGAATTCCGGATTTCGGTGAGCTTTTGTAACAAGAAAACTTTCTTCCTTTTGTTGTATTGCAATTTCTAAGGAAATGCAATGTTTTTCAAGAATTGAGTATTTGTTTGAAAGTTCGTCAAAAACCCTTTTTTCAACCATATCCTTTGTATTAAAATTATTAGACTCAGTTTCAGCCAAGGAACATTCATCAAATTCATGTTCACCCTTAAGGTCAACATGTTTAGATAAATTAGTAGATGCATTATATTGAACCGTTAAAGGTACCTCATCATATGACACCTGTTTGTTTGTCAGTCTGATATCTGCATTCTCATCATGCATAACAAGAGTCACTGAACTGCTGGCTATATCAAGCTGATCTGACTCTGAGCCTTTGTATTCAGTGAAGCCGATTTCATCATCCTTTGTTGTATCTGATACTCTGCATTCAACATCACCCGACCTTTCAATTGAAACATTACCCGACTTATCACAACTTTCTTGTAATTGCACCTGGCACTCATTCGTGTTATCATCCTTTTGAACAGCTACCTTGATGAACTTATTTACATTATCCATCAGTTGGATAAATGTATTGATGAACTCATGGATTTCCATACCAGTATGTTTCTTGAAAGAGAGTCTGGTTAAGTGTTGATCGAAGTCTGCGGAATATTCCCCATTGATGAACGGATGAAATTGGTTGTGAATCACTTGAAGTGCAGCATTGGAGTCATCCTTTAATAGCTTCTTTTTGGAAAGTTGAGACTTTAATTGCTCTAAGTTCAGCAGCAGATTTCTCGTCAATGTGGGTAAGTCCTGGCGGAAAAAGAGCACTACATGTTCGATCCATAGTTGTGGATAAGAGGTGTAAAATGTGAGAGTGAAGTAGTTGATAGGGCTCAATACTGCATTTAACTTGCATAGCATTGTGTAGCATTAACAGGTATGGTTCTTTAAAATTAAACTTAGAGGAAGTAGTGTTTTGATCATCATTTGTTGAATCTACCATGTTTGAATTTTCTGAATAGTAAAGACTTTCTTTGTTTTGTGTGGTATCATAAAGTTTGAGCACATTGGTGATAAAGGGATCCGTGGTGTAAGACATTGTGTTGATAGCAAATGACAAGTTTTAAGTGGTAGGTGATTAGTCACAAATCGATTGCAGCAACTCACTTTAGGACAAATCGCTTCTCACAAGTCACAGGGATGACAAGTCGCTCTACCAGATAAATCGCTATTTCAGACAAGTCGCTTCAAAGAGACAAATTGCTTAACCAATCAAATCGCTTCAATAAGCAAGTTGCTAAAAGTGACAAATCGCTTTATCAATCAAATCGCTGAAACCTACAAGTCGCTTAACCCAGTAACTTGCTAAATAACAAGTCGCTTAAAATAAGTCAAATAGCTCAAACTCACATCTCGCTTAAATAAGCAAATCGCTAAAAAGTGACAAATTGCTACTCCGAATAAATCGCACAAGTACAACCACTACCCGGATAAATCGCTTAAATAAGTGATTTGTAGCAGACACAAATCGCTTCCAAACAAGGACAAATCGCTCAACTGAAATACTTTACCGAGACTCAAATCGCTACGTTGAAACTTTACCAAAACGCCTCTTTTAAATCCAAAAACAGTCCAACCACAATGATTCAAGCCTTCCAAATCAAAACCTAAACACTTATGATGATCCTAAACACAAAAGTACAATCAAAATCCAAACTTTAACACAAGAAATGGTCCAAATGATGCAAATACCACTAAACTTTTTCAAACCCAAAAACCATATAAAACCACTAGAAATCCAAGAACATGTAAGAGAGATGATCAAACCATGGCTCTTGATACCATTTGTATTATATTGGATTTCACTAACACATCATAATATAACAAATATGGGCGTATGGTTTTAGGGAGAGAAAGTGGAGTGTTCTAGAGAGATAAAACAAAATGGAAGGTTAGATTACTCAATGAACATTCAACCCTCTCCCTTGTGGGGAGAGGGCTATTTATACAAAGTATTACGCCCTCCTACGGGCTGTGGATCAGGCATACAATGGGTAAAGACCTGTCCTTCCTCCATGGTGTTGCACTAGACTATACTATGCTAATAACTAAATAACATAATAAATGATATGTCTACGAGCTAACTTAAGCTAGATTATATATGGGGTGACCGATGCTTCACTATAGAATTTCCAATTCCTAACAGGAATACCTTATGTATAGACCCGTATACCACTATACTAGATGCCATTTGGTTACTTAATAAAAACTTGATTAGTTTGCAACCCTAGTCACCACTACAAAGTTATAAAAGATGATACTGTTATACAAACATTAGTAGCTTATGTAGAGCTCCATTTTCATTTTGCAAAGGATCCCTTTCTAAATGCCTATCATAATATTCTGATCACAAAAGAACCACATTTAACCGGGCTTTTCCAAGACTACTTGTCCTTGAATAGACACCCATTGCCTATTTGATTAGGCCAACAACAACCAACATGTAACATGCAGAAGAAGAACACCAATCCATCAATGCATAATTATACATAGCAGTTCAAAACATTCAAGAAAAGACAACATCCATATGACATAGTCATTACAAGAAAAAGATAAACGAAAAGAACAAAGGTGTCTATGTTGTGAATGAACCAGAAGAAACATATCACAGATAACAAGAAAAACCAGAGTCTCGACTCTTGACCTTAGCATGAAGCATAAGTGCGGGGTACTAGATACGTGTTAGACCCAAAACATGTTTTCAAACGGGTATGCCCCTATGTGAAATTGACTAAGACTAATGTGTTTGACTAAGCGGATAAATGATATTTGAATAAATTTGACTACGAATTTTATAAGTTCAGAGGACTTACGGGATTGGTTAGTCAAACTCGATAGTCAAACTATAAATATTAATATTATATCAATGGTTATATAAAATATATTGTGTCTTACGGGACTAAAGTTGTTAAGTTGTAAATAAGTTATGTAAGTTAATGTGGCTAAATTAGAATTAAAGAGACTTGAGGGACCTATTATGCCAAGAGACCAAACTCCTAGCTAATTTATAGCTAGAATACTCCATGGAATTCCAGATAACTCATGAGTGTGGTGTGTCTTGTGTTTTTGACGACCCAAACAAGGAAAAGGAGGGAGACATGTAATCTTGATGGCCAATTGAAGAAAGATTAAGGCTCTAATCAAGGAGATAAACCTTACCCATGTCCATATACAACTAACCTCAATTTTAGAATTGTGGTAGAATAGAATTAGGGTTCTTGTAACCAATTTGGGGGGGTTTTGGGTAATTGTTGTTCTAAAAATAATAATAAGGTGTTTGTGATAAAGGGTTAAAGTCAGTTAATGAATTAAGTGTAAATTGAATATTTTGGAATATGATCATACAAATGATTAAGAGGGTTTTGGTTATGATTCATGGGTTGGGTAAACCCTTGTTGATGATATTGCATTAATATGACTTCAGGTTTTTTGTTTAAGGACCAAAGATTGATGATGGTGATGCTTTGATTTTACTAGCTATGGATGTGAGGTAAGTAAACCGGTTATAATGTGATGTCATATTAAAATTATACATTATGTGTGATGTGATTTTTTATGTTAAGGTTATAGAATGTATGTGCTTGTTTGAAAGTGGGTACAAGGCTAGTTTGGCATAACTAGCAAAGGAATTGATAGTCTAACATGAATTAAGTTAATGTGTGTTTTGATATTGTTGAGATAGAATGTTGATGATCAAGTGATTAGAGGTATGTGTTAATGATCATTGTTTTGATGGATTAATGGTTTATGATGCGTAATGTGTGAATGACTTATGATATTATGTTATACTTGTTTTACTTACTAAGCGAAAGCTTACTCGTTTAGTTGTCTGACTGTTTTGTAGGTTCATAAGTGGAGGAAGTAAGGTCTTGAATAAAGACCTAGAATTTGGAAGCAAGCAATGGAAGTACCTTGGTTTGTGCATAAGAGCTTAGTAGTAGATACCGAGCAAAAAGTCAATGTTGCACCCCCGAGAGTCTTAAAAGGGTTAAATGTTTATAATGTAAAGTTTTTGTAATGTTTTAAGGGTCACTTTATAAGTCTTAAATCATGTTAAAGAGTTATGTTTAAGTTTAGTATGCAAACGGGTCCAAAGGGGTGTTAGGCATAACCCCCGTCAATTTGTAAATCATATTTTCGAGGATTGTTATGACCAAGTTAATGTATGAAAATGAAGTTTAAGATGTGTTAATGATTTTTGGAAGTTCTCATGTGGTGTTGTGTTCGAGAAGTTAGTTTTCCAGAAATTTTGCAAAAGTTCTTCCTTGAGCATAGATCTTAAGATCTATGCTCAACCCAGAAATTTTAAATTAAAAGGTTCTTCCCTAAGCATAGATCTTAAGATCTATGCTCAGACCAAAAATTTGATTTTAAAGAGTTCTTCCCTGAGCATAGACCTTAAGATCTATGCTTAGACTATAATTTTTATAAAGGGTTTTCAGATTTGGTCATTTTCGAAAAATTATATCTTTTAAACCGTAAGTCGTTATGGGTCGCACCACCCGGCATTTCAAGGGGAATTCAGTATAGTTTCATTTTAAAATACTTCCAAGTGTAAATTTGCTATGGACTTTTATCAGTTTGTAAACGTGTAACATAAGGTCCATTATAGTCTTGTCATTTCCGCAAATTTTTTTTTTATTTTTGGTCAAATTGGGCACGTGGCGTAACAACTTGGTATTAGAGCTTCAGTTTAAGTGAATTAGGTTGCCCTTATAGGTTTCCTAAACTTAGACCACTTGTAGTTGCATTTGCATTAAGTGTAAGTAGTGTGAAAAATGAATGGCTTAGTTATAAGGTAGACTAGTACTTGAGGCTATTTAGAATGTTGACACTTAGACATAGATTGATTGTGCAATGAGATTTTTTGCCATAGACTATATTTCTTTGAATGTGATTATGAATTGTTTAACACTTGTTGGATAAGTGTTAAGTATTATTGTTAATGTGATGTTAAAACTATGGTAGTTTATCATATGTCTAAGTTAACGTGAATGTGCTTGATAGAGTGATGCATAGAAGTGTATGAGACAAGATCAATGCATTTGAATGAATATTATGTAACACTTGATCAGAATGCGTGAATAATGTTTATTGAGCGAATATGGTTGATAATTATTAGATGCTGGAAGCATGAATTCTTACATGCTTAATTAAAATGAGAAAAGTTGGAGTGTGTGGTTAAGATGTGATGAGATCATGTTACATGTAAAACATGATAAGTAAAATGCGCTAGTAATGAATGTTTAAACGTGATGAATAGAAGGGGTGAATGAGACATATGGCGCTAGAATTCATAAGTTATATGAAGTGCGCTAGAATTAATTGTAAAACACAAATCGAATCATGCTAATATATTGAAAATATGTATGATGATAAGATGTGAGACTTATGAGCATGAAAGAGTTGAATAGGCCAATGTGTTACAATGGCGTATAGTGAAATGTGTGAGTCAACCTGGAGTTAACGGATGAATGATAATTGAATTGTGAAAATGAAAATATAATAATCGACAAGTATTATATAGAAACTTGTCTAGATAAAGTAAACATATCTTGGATCCGATGCTCTAGTTTTGGTATCCTTCAGGATAACCCAGCTTGCCTTTTATGGCATGTGTTTTGGCATCCTTCGAGATGGCCTAGCTTGTATTCACAGCATGGTTGTTAGCTTGCCTTAACCGGCATGGTTTCCCTATATCCTTGGCATGTTTCGAAGTATCCATCAGGATAGGTTAGCTTACCTTTTATGGCATGGTTGACAGTTTACATTTTTGGCATGGTTAATAGCTTGCCTTAATGGCATGGGTGATAGCTTGCCTTTATGGCATGGGTTTTAGCTTGCGTATAGTTATTAGCTTGCCTTCACGGCATGGTTATTTGTAACACCCCCATTTTTATAGATCGCAGCGGAATTTGATCTGGGGTATTACTTCATGGATACAAAGTCATGATAATAGAAAACGACTCGAAAAGAGATGTTTTTGAAAAAGATGAGTTGTCATTCATTTATTTATCAGAGTTTTAGAGTGAAAGATATACTTTTACCATAAGAGAGGTCCCAAATATATGTTTTAAAGCAAAAGAAGATGAATGATAACAGGTATGGACGTCCTTATGTCCAGTGTCACACCGTGCCATAGGTCCTCAGGGGGGGGGGCTTAGTTACTTGGGATAACATGCTTAAAGTTCAACACTAGGGTTGAGTGAGGTCATAGGTTTAGGTAGTAATAAGTTTGACTACAAGCTCCACTGAGGACAGTGGAAAGGTAGCTGTAAAAGATAGTATTATTGCACTAAGCTCATGACACCCCACGTTAACGGTCCGAGTCAATGATGGCACTGCAGACCAATCATGACCAGATATAAGGTTTCTTGCCAAGTTTAACCTTTTAGTTCTCAAGTATAGTGCTAATTGGTACCCGGCTGGAGTAAACCAACGAGAGTTGCCAAACTCTAAATAGATCTACTCACTATACTCGCATTCACTCGCAAGTGATTATGGTTTATGAAATTTGTTATGTAATGGTGGCATAGGAGGTACTCGTGCAATAATCAAAGAAAAGACTTGTATTCGGTTTAAAGCATGTATCCCCCTCACGGGTTTAGAAAGCATTTAAAAAGTGAGGCTATGAACTCACCTAGGTTTAGGAAAGTGCGATAGGGATTTAGACGGCTTACTCACGTATCCTGAGGTAGTGTGTGCGTTGGTATGTCAAGTCCTAATTAGTTTGTCTATGTTTCTTAAGTAAGTATTCGTAAGTATACTAGATTTAGATATAACGTAACACCGTTCGGGCCATCATAATTCAGAGGTCATGTAGTAAACGTTTGAGGAGCCAGGGCACTTTAAGTCGTAAACCCAGCCAACTCGTCAAAACGAATACTCAAATGAAACCCCTCACATGAAGCTCTCTAGTATTGTGTTACATTGTTAAATAAAAGATAGGGTTTTGATTTATAGAAAATAACTTTTTACGACCCTTAAGTTTGTAAATTGACACAAAATACCCTTAGGTTATAAACTTTTATGAAATTAGTCCTTTATGAAAATAACTATATATATACTTATCCTTAGACTTTAAAACTTTTCAAAATAGGTCCTTAGACCTATAACTTCTAAAAAATGACAAAAACAGCCCTTGTACTTAATAGTTTCAAAAACTTACGATATATATCCCTATGCATGGAAAGCGTTAAGAAACTAATTCTAAAACCATGCAAAGTGTATTTTTATGACACAAAAGTGTTTTATAGATTATTGCTTATTAGTAGAAGCTTATATTAGTAACTTAAACTAGTTTATGGCTTATGAAAAGGGCTTATTATATAGAAACATGAATTCGACTCATTTTAGGGTTTTAAAAAGAAAACGAGCAAATTCTAGTGATCAAGGCTTGGCTAAGGGTTCTAATGTGATCTAATCAGACCCTGGCGCCACCCACCATACCTCCTTCATGTTTTTGTGCCTCACGTCGTCACCACCAGCTGACGTTGTGAATATTTCATTTATTTTTTGTTTCTTTTTTTTGTGTTGTATTTTTGTTTTATTGGGTTATATGTAAAACCATGACACCACTTTTATATTAGGGAAGGGTGTTTTGTGGTGAATGATAGATTTTGGTGTAATAAGAAAAAGTGTTGACGTGACAACGCTTTTTCCACGAAACCAAACCATAGCACCAACTGTACGCAATGCTTCTTTTCTAATTGTTTTCATCCATTATGTTGTCTGTTGTGTACTTGCTTTTTTTAGTTTCACCACCTTTTATATGATAATTCTGAGATCATATAATAATAAAAGTTTCATAAAAGAAAGAGTGAATTACACAAATAGTCCTTGTGGTTTATCGAGTTTTGCAGATATCGTCTCTGTATTTTTTTCATCGAGTCATATCCTTATCATTTCAGTATGTTACGGGTCCTATCCCTCTTACCAAACTTCGTTAGTTTCTTCTGTTAAAACTTAAATGTATATTTATGTATATAAAAACACGTAAAATGCAAAAAACCTTATTATTATTATTATTATTATTATTATTATTATTATTATTATTATTATTATTATTATTATTATTATTATTATTATTATATTATAAATCATCACTTTATTAAAAACTCATAGGATTTTACAAAAAATTAGTAGGAAGCCGAGAAACCAACTGGGCCTCCACACCTCTAGCAATAGCAAAACCAATCCTATTATCATTATCATTACCATTATCATTATCATTATCATTATCATTATCATTATCATTATCATTATCATTATCATTATCATTATTATTATTATTATTATTATTATTATTATTATAATCATCACTTTATTAAAAACTCATAGGATTTTTACAAAAAATTTGTGGGAAGCCGAGAAACCAACTGGGCCCCCACACCTCTAGCAATAGCAAAACCAATCCTATTATTATTATTATTATTTTATTTTATTTTTTTTTATTATTTTTTTTTAATCAACACTTTTATTAAAAACTCATAGGATTTACAAAAAGTTAGTAGGAAGCCGGGAAACTAACTGGGCCCCCACACCTCTAGCAATAGCAAAGCCAATCCTATTAAAAATATGAACCGCAGCACGCGCTCCAATGTCTTGAGTCATAGAGAATCGTCGAATGCGCTTTAGCAAGGTTACTGCGTCCTTCTCAAGTTCGCCAAATGAAGAAAAAGAAAAGGGGAGAAACCCATATCCAATATCCACACATTTAGCATCGTATTTGACACGTTTACGTCGTGCAGCATCAATGATCGCCCGCCCTGGCATAAAATCAGTCATCCCAGATTGCGTCAAGGGCGACGATCCCGTTAGATCAACACATACATCACGCCCACTATCCCAAGAGTAAAGCAGTATATCAGCTGGGCGCATGGATCTGTCCCCATCTCCATAAAGTCCAATATCCACCTCCTTACGAGCAGAAATTCCGGACCGAGAGCATATATCAACAAGAACATCGCGCACAAGGTTATGGCGATGTTTAATGCCAACAATCC
Organism: Chrysanthemum seticuspe; assembly: GCA_019973895.1. Taxonomy (NCBI): domain Eukaryota; kingdom Viridiplantae; phylum Streptophyta; class Magnoliopsida; order Asterales; family Asteraceae; genus Chrysanthemum; species Chrysanthemum seticuspe. Next base: position 96,543,340 of record BPTQ01000007.1, read on the forward strand.
CCGCGCACGAAATAGCATGATCCCCATAAATATCTCCAGAAAATACCTTGGAACAAGCTGAACACGGTACCTGAACAGTGAAAAGAGGAACACCCAACCGATAGCATAGCACACAACGATAAGCCCTGGCATTCATAGTTTGTCCCAGTCCAGATATCGGGGCCACCCTAAGCCAATCCGAAGTATGATCCTCCTTTAGTGAACTCCATAAAGCCATCTGTCGAGGGGAAAGATGGAAAGTAGACTCAACAGATTGGGTAACCTGATCGAAATATATATCTGCCAATTTCTTCATAAGTTTGGGGGCAGCGACCTCGCTAGGGTTACTCAAAAGGTCAATATCCATATTCACGTTAAAAGTACGTAGAGCATCATCAAAGGAGGGACCAGCAGTTACAATACCAGAACTAAGGAGAAGCTTAGACTGTAAACTAGCAAATTGAAGTCGAGAAGCAAGGAAAGCATAGTTCAAGACATCACCTGCATAATATAACCCAAGCCCCCCAAAAGCAAAGGGTAAGGTGGCAAGTCTCCACTGCCAATCGCCAAAACCGGGCCCAGAAGCAGTGACAATGCGCTCCAAGGAAGAACGAAGTGCCGCATCAAAAGAAACCTGAGCACAACCAAAGACCCGAGGAGAACATGTGCGCATAGAAAATTATAACTTAGAAATACCAGCACAAGTACGGAGAAGCAACAACTCGCATTGAGGATCATTAAGTTTGGCAACCGTATCCATAAGTTCAATAGTTTTAGCAACCCTTTTCAGAACCAACTTACTACCAAACTCAAAATCCACACTAACAGGTCCACCCAATAATTTAACACCATGTGAGGGGCGAGAAATATTGGGGGGAAAAACACCGTCATACCTGCTTCTGGGGTCCTCCTGTGGCAAAAAAACTTCAGTTTTATCAACATTGAGGTGTAAGCCACGACAAGGTCCATCCCTCATAATCAACTCTAAAACCTTACCCACCACCAAGGTATCGCCAATAATAGTACCATCATCCAAATATCAAGCCTGAAGGGAAAGGTCAAAAGAATCTCTAATCTTACATGCCAGGGGATGTAACACTAAAGCAAAAAGAAGAGGCCCAAGCGGATCACCTTGTTGCACACCTTGATGAGACAAGAGAGTATGCTCACCATAATATAATCTCGCAGGACTAGAGTAACAGAATTCAACCCACTGCGAAATAGCCGGGAAATGAAGCCGTACCTCACGTAACATAACAACCCGATCCACCATGTTGAAAGCGTTTTTAAAATCAACCAACAACATAGACAGACCAACATCACCCCCCCCCCCCCGGTCCTCAACCAACCGATTCACAGCATGAAGAATAGTCTCCCCTCCACCCGACACACCAACACCAAATTGCAAATCATCTAAATAACTGTCTGAAGAGTGACCAATCATGGAAGCACAAACCTTGGAAACTAAACGCCTCCAAACAGTCCCAACAGCGATAGGACGGATACCCCCTCCTGGTTTGACTAAGGGTGTAAGAGGAGCACTAGCAATGTACTCACCCAACGCCCTCGGGCATTTACCAGCAAGAAAAAGGTTCACCACTTGGGTAATAGAAGCGATCAACTCATCAGAAATAGCCACAGCTGCACCATTCAAGCAATCCAAAAGGTGTTGGGCGCGCAGCCCATCCCGCCCACAAGAAGTACCACGAGGGAAACTCTTGATCATGTCAAGAACGGTGGAAGGAGATGCGGTAAGGTGATGATGATCAATAGGTATATCAGGCAAGGAAGGAGCTGACTGAAAAGGGTGCTTAGTTTTTAAGTCCTCAAGAGTAGAAACATCATAAGGTGCAATACCAGAAGACGAAAGAACTCTGACCGCAGCTGTATAATGACCATCACAAATCTTCCTCTTACATTGCTTGAAATTACGATCACCCAAATCCAAACTGTCATCATCAATATTAGACCATAATGGAGAAGGTTCGGCTAAAACCTCACGCACAACCTGCAAACTACCACCAGGAGAGCCCCATGCATGAATAGAATTAACGATATATTCTTCCTGGCGTTGACGCTTGGTGACCGACCTACCCTCTTGACTACTCCTCGGGCAAAAGGTTTTAAGTAGACAAAGAGGCAGGACAAACAAACCAACCCAACAAGAAATGTCATCAGGCGTGCAGATCACCTTATCAAGAGCTCTTTTCAAAGTACGAGAGAACTCCAACCGACATTTGGGAGGGATGGATTTGACAGTCCGCAATCACTTAGAGAATAAAGTATCAAGAAGAGGTAAATCAAAACCACCAAGCACATCCAAAACCGAATCCTTAACAATGGCTACCTGGGAAGGAACCTGCGGTCTGGTGAGATCATATAACACGAACCGAACAACACCATCACCACAATCAGGAGGAGACACAAAATCAGACCCTGTACCGTGACGACATTTAGTCCGGAAAGTATGCGTTTTGAAACAACCACCACATAACCACAACCCCATACGCTTAAGAGTAACCTCGGTCCTTTTGAAAATAGCCAAATCCGACAAGAGAGACTGCTTAGTGGTACCAAGGGCCTCAACGCTAAAGTGCCGGTCACGTAAGTGTGTGATCAAGGAAGTTCTAGTAATCCCATTACCACCGCCGTCCCGACATCCCCCAAGACCCACAAAGGGACAGTGAAATCTCACAACCGGCATAGCAACAAAGCAACAAAACCACCACCACGTATAACCACACCACAAGAAAGTAAATAACAGAAAGGAAAAACAAACAATACCAAAAGTAGCAACCATACAAGTGAAGGCACAAGGAGCAACCCACCCGAAGACGCAAAACCTTGAGCAACCAAAGCGTTCGTACCAATACAACACGTACCAAAACAACCCGGAAGCTCGTACCAAGACCGTGAGAAAACTGCCAAACACCACCTTACTACCTAGCGTATAGTAACAGGCAGGAGCACCAAGGTTTTTCGTAACAGTGACCAAGCAGTACGCAGCCAAACTCCAAAACTGCCCAACACTTGCCAAAACCTAGTGGTACTACGCCTAGAAACAAACCCTAAACAGTACGCAGCCAAAAACAGTGACCAACAATCTCAATGGTGGTTTAGGAGGAAAGGGAAGGAGTCCAAGCAGACAACACAATTGCAGGGAACCACGAAGCAAAAAAGGTTTCGAAAAGAAACCCTAACCAAGAGAGCGGCTGAAGGATCAAACAAACCCTAACCGAACCCACAAAAAAATATGTACTAAAAACCAATCACGAAAAACGTGATAGGATCATATGCAAAATCGAAACGGATCAACAGAGGGTGTTGAAAGATCCAGGAGATCATTATTTTTTAATTTTTTTATTTAATTTTTATTGTTATTACTAGACTAAAATACACCGTTGGTCCCTAAACTTGGCAAGACGCATCGCGATGGGACAAAACTCGGCCTTTTCATCGTTGGGGGTCCTATTTCAAGGTTTATACTCGCTACAAGTCCTTTGACCATATTGCCGTTAGTCAAGGACATCTTATGGCGTTAGATTTGTCTTTAGTCCAAGGGCACTTTTGTCAATTCCATATTTCAATTAAAAATTTCTTAATTATTGCCACATGTAATGTAACCCTCTTCCCACCCCAATAAACACATAGTCTCTATTATTATTCGTCCCAGAACTTTCGTTACAAGAATTATCAGAATTCACAAACCCTAATTGCAAGTCACAAAACCCCTGTTTATCAATCATAAAACCGAAACATGGACTTTACTCTATGGAAAGTAAGAAGACATCCAGGTTATCCTGTTGATGATACCGTCCTATACGACTCTGCTAAGAAGAAATACGGTACTGTTTTTTTTATTACAGTCATTGGAATTTGTAATTGTGGTATTTATTGTTTCCCAATTAAGTTTTTAGAATGCTTTAAACATATATTGACATGTTTTCAGGTGGTAGATCTAATATGTTTAGCATGAGGGTTCATCACAATGGTGTCTTTAAATACTGGCCTGGTAGAATATACGTTGGAGGTATGGAAAGTTTAGTTGATTTGGTTGACGTTGATAGTGTGTCATTTGAAGAGTTGGATGTTCTTATGTATGAATTGGGTTATGAGCTTGGTTCAAAAAATTACTATTACTTTGTTAGGCCTGGTAGTAATTTAGATGATGGTTTGTATACTTAAGTGAGAGTGCTAATTTAGAAATATTGAAAGATCTTGTTGATGACCATAAGATGATAGAGGTTTATGTTGAAAATGGTAAGACAACATTGGACGTTGATCAAATGTCACCAAAGTCAATTAGGACAGTTATTGCTGATGTGGATGCAACAAAGAAAAAGGCAGCTCTTGCTATTGTTCCATATTGCTCAAAGAAATTGTTCTTAGAAAACATTGTTAATAAATCTGTGGTAGAGGATATATGTGAGGTTACACATCAACCTTTGGAAGTCAATACTTTGGTACAATATAGTCAGATACCAGAAGCAGAACCCTTGTTTCCATCTATAGAGGTCTGTCAGACTGAAAATGTTGTAGGTGATGTCAACCAGCATATAGATAAACATGTTAAGCATATCCAAATAGATAGTCCTAAAGAGGTATGTCAAAATGATCAAGAGTTAGGTCATCATGAGGAGGAAACATGTAATCCTGTGGATCATATCCAAAAAGGTAAATCTGTACAGGTAACTGAAATTGATGAAGCTTTAAGTGATGACAATGTGAGTGAGACAGACAGTTATATGAGTGACAATGATGATATTGAGAACAATGGTGATGGAAACACAGTTGTCGATGAGGCTAATACTTTTGAGGAACCTGATTTTGATGTTAATTTGTTCAAAGTGACCGAGACTACAAATTTACCATCTATAGGTACCACCAGCCAGCTACCACATGATTTTTTTAAGAAATATGAGTTGGATCTGTTAGATGATAATGATTTTGCAAGTGGTTCTGAGAATGAGGATGAGTATGTTATTAGGAGGAACAAATTGAGGGCATACAAGAAACAAAAGTTAAGTGAGGCAGCATAAACAGAGAAAGAAATATTTTTTTTCTGTGGTCAAAGTTTTGTAACTGCAAAAGAAGTGAAAGATAGGATCTACATGCTTTCAATAAAGATTAGGAGGAAATTGCAACTAATTAAGAATGACAAACATAGAATTAGGGTTAGGTGTCTCGGACAAATACCTGTTTGTGGAATAACCGAAGGTTCAGGGCTGGGAAAAGCCCAAAGAGGAAAAATGGTCCGATAACTAGAGGCCTTGGTAGGGATGTATATTTGCGAACACGCAAGGAGCAAGCAACAGATTGTCCATGGTTGTTGTATGTAGCCAAAAATATTTAGATAAAGATGTATGGATTGTTCGAACTTTCAAGGATGAACACAAATGTTTGCAATCAAGAGACATTAAAGCATGTGACTACAAGTTTCTTTCGAAGCAAATAGTTGACCAAGTTCAAGTCAATCCAGATATTCCAATCAGGGCTATTCAAGATCAGCTCAGTAAACAGTTTGAAGTTCAGGTGTCTATGCAAAAAGCATTAAGGGCAAAAAACAAGGCAGAAAATGAGATTAGGGGTGATCATAAGCAGCAATACACCCTTTTAAGAGACTATGTTAAAGAGTTGCAGAAAACTAACCCAGATACAACATTTAGGATAAGTGTACAAACTGCAACAGATGCAACAAGTCCAACCAGAGTTTTCAAGAGAATGTATGTATTTGAAGGAAGGATATAAAGCTTGTCAAAGAGAGTTGTTGGGGTTAGATGGTGCTTTTATGAGGGGTCCTTTCGTGGCCAGCTTCTTACAGCAGTCGGTATAGACAGCAACAATGGAATATAACCTTTAGCCTACGTGGTTGCAGAAGCTGAAAGCAAAGACTCATGGATTTGGTTTCTTGAATGTCTAAGAGATGATCTTGACTTGCAACCAAACTTAAACTACACTTTTATCAGCGACAGGCAAAAGGTGATTTTACCATTTTGTTGATTAGATTCACTTGTATTTCCGTTAAATGTAAGTTTTATTAGTAAGGAATTGATGTTTATTTTTGCAGGGTATCATTCCAGCGTTAGCAGAAGTATTCCCTAGTGTTGAACACATATATTGTTTGAAGCACATCCATGATAATATGAAATTGCAATGGAATGCTAAAGCATACAAGGAACATTTGTGGAGATGTGCAGCAGAAACAACCGTCCAACAATTTGAGGCAGCCATGCTGGCATTCAAGAGGTTTAGCGAACCTGCCCATGCTTGGTTAAGTAACATACCACCAACCCATTGGTCAAGGTCGCATTTTTCAGGTACCTAACCAAATCTATGTCTACTTGTACATCTTTTGTTCTACGACATTTTTCAGGTACCTAACCAAACATGTTGTAGGGAGGGCTCATTCTGATGTGCTACTTAATAACATGTGTGAGGTGTTCAATGGGAAACTAGTGGGAGGTAGGCACCAACCCATCATTACTGCTTTGGAATACATTAGAGAGTACTGTATGAAAAGAATAGTGAACGTTGTGAATGTGATTCAAAATTGTGTCGGACCATTAACACCAAAGGCAACACTCATGTTAGATGCAATCAAGAAAGAGGCTTATAAGTACACTGCTTTACGAGTTGAAGGAGAAACGTATGAGGTCAGTGGATGGGGAGACAAGTGTATTGTGAATGTTGAAGCTAGGGCTTGTACATGTAGAAGATGGGAGCTTACAGGTATGCCATGTAAACATGCTGGTGCTACCCACCGGTGTATGAGGTTGAATGGAATGCAAATAGGATCTGTTGAATCATGGGTGCATCCATGTTACTTGTTTAAGACTTGGGAAGAAACTTACAAACACCACATCCAGCCAATAAATGGTTATGAGCATTGGTATAAGTCACAGGTTCCTATAACCATTCTTCCACCTAAACATCATAAACCATTAGGTAGGCCACGAAAGAAAAGAGCCATGGCTTTTACTGAAAATGATAATAGTGAAAAAAACCAGTAACTTGTCACAGTCTAGTAAGAGTGTGGTTTGTGGTATTTGTGGCAATGCTAGACACAACAAGAAAACATGTCTTGGGCAAGGAGGTGTAACAGGAAGTCAAGGCACTACACAACAGTCTCAAAAAACAGGTTCATCCCAGCCAAAAGTTACAGCAAAGAAGAAGGCAAAGGTTACAGGTGAAAACTATGAAGGTAATGATCAACCAAGTGTGGTCCAGTCTTAATCTGGAAGTCAACTTGATGCTACTTCTGGTGGGTCTCCAAAACAATTTTGGACTAAGACCAAGATTATAGCAGCAAAGCTTTCTTCACCACAAAAAAATGCTGTTTAAGCATATGAAAGCCAATGTTAGCCATCGAATATGTAATCCCCTAAACATTATTTTTGTTGTGTTTAAACAATGTATGTTTCTAAACTTTGTAGACTACAAAATTTTATGCATTTGGAAATATATCCATTTGCGTTATGTATGAAATCATGTCATGTTAGTGTATGGGTTAAATTGTGTTTTTATTGTATTGTTTTTATAGAGTCTTCATACATCTGTGTTTTGAGTTGGATACTGTTATTCTATTATCACAAACAGTAATGAAGGATCAAAGATGGATGAACAACACCATATCAAGTTTATGTTGATACTCAGAAATGGTTTCGGTTCACCCATCCTTGAGACTTCATACGTCTATGATTCTTGGATCTGTTGAACTTGGATTTTTGTTTTGAGTTTGGTTACTGTTATTCTATTATCACAAACACTAACAAAGGATCAAAGATGGATGAACAACACCATATCAAGTTTATGTTGGTACTCAAAAGTGGTGCCATACATCCATCTTTAAGACTTCATACGTCTATGAATCTAGGATCTGTTGAACTTGGATCTGGGTTTTAGGTTGGATACGGTTATTCTATCATCACAAACAGGAATGAATGATCAAAGATGGATGAACAACACCATATCAAGTTTATGTTGATACTCAAAAGTGGTGTCTGTTCAACCATCTCAGATCATTCATCCATCTTTGATACTTGGATCTGGGTTTTGAGTTGGATACGGTTATTCTATCATCACAAACAGGAATGAAGGATCAAAGATGGATGAACAACACCATATCAAGTTTATGTTGATACTCGAAAGTGGTGTCTGTTCATACATCCCTCATCATTCATCCATCTTTGAAACTCGTATCTCTGTTATGAGTTTTACCATTTGCGTGGCAAGTGATATATAAATTCTTGGGGCAAAGGACCTACTAGTAAAGGCAGCACAATATAAGGACCAAAGCATAAAAGAAATATATTAACACTGTACAAGGACCAAATATTATACACCAAAAGACTATTCTTAGTCAACGTACTCTAAAACTTCTTAAACACAACTAGACCATCTACCACCGATTCAAAACACTAAAACCAGTACCTATCTAAACCCTATAGAAGAACCATAGAAAAACCAAGACCATCCAAGACAACACACAAAAGTTCCTGAGACGGCAAAATTTCTCCTTCTCAACAAGGAGATCGGCCAAGGCTGCTTGGTGAGCAGCCTCTAGCTCGTTTGCCCTGTCACCAGCGTTGATCACCTCCATAGTCTCAGAAATGAGGGCGGCTTCGTATTCTTGTAATGCCGCCTCATTCCTGTAGATTGTTCTCTGCAAGTAGATGATCACATCTCTTGCTCTCCTTTGCATGGGTGGATCGTACCACCCAATGAATGGACATTTTGTAGCCTGTAATTGATAATCAAAATGTTAGCATCTGCTTGCCTCATAAACACCAACTAAACCCACTTGTATAAAATCACCATTATAATAAAACAGATATACTATCATAATCAACACATTTTAAGGTAAACCACTACATGCCAACTTTAATATGAAATAAAATTAAGTGTCCCAACCTGTCTTGGACAGGCATAGAACCTCCTGCCGGGGTTCGTGTTGTTCCAGCATGTTCTAATGACGGCCCTTCTGTTGCATGAACACACCACCATTTTTCAGATTTTACCGTCGGTGAAGAAGATAAGATTTTAGTTGTAAGGAATGATAAAGGATGAGTGGTGATAAAATGTCCCTTTTATTAGCGAGGTTTTACTGTATCGACTCTGGTTAAACAAGTGGGCTGACACGGTAATTAATGGACAATGGTAAAATGACAAAAGTGTCCTTGGACTAAAGACAAATCTAACGCCATAAGATGTCCTTAACTAACGACAATATGGTCAAAGGACTTGTAGCGAGTATAAACCTTGAAATAGGGACCCCAACGATGAAAAGGCCGAGTTTTGTCCCATCGCGATGCGTCTTGCCAAGTTTAGGGACCAACCGTGTATTTTAGTCTTATTACTATTATGGTTTTTTTTTTTAATTTTTTTTTTTTTTAATATTTTTATTGCTTTCTTCTCGTAAGACAGAAGGCTTGATGTATATGTGGATCTTACAGGGTTCTCGCTTTTGGCGCAAACTGGGATGGCTGATTTTGTGCCCGATCATGTTGTGATTGATGCATCATAACGTAAACGCGTCAATTACGGGGCTAAGTGCGCATACATTGGATATGGTTTTCTCCCTTTGTCATTCTCTAATTCCCCAAAAGAAGTGAATGAGAAGGAGAGAAAACCATACCCAATATTTGCACACTTATCCTCGTACTTGACGCATTTATGTTTTGCTACATCAAGCCCTCTGTCTCAGGAGTAGAGAAAAAATAAATAAAATAAACTAATAAAAATAAATAAATAATAAACACAAAATTAAAAACTTAAATAATAATAATAATAATAATAATAATAATAATAATAATAATAATAATAATAATAATAATAATAATAATACATTCGTCCCATATTATGTGTCCACTTTTGATTTTTTGGAGTCTTTTTTGTTCAACTTTGATCTTAGATTCTATTATTTGTGTTATATAATACTTGATGCGAAATATATGAATGGATTGAGTTTTAAATGAATTTTCGTTGGTACAATTTTTATCATGTATTATATAGCACAAATAAAAATATTTACAGTCAATGTTGAACTCTAAAAAGTTAACATTGACACTTAATGTGGGACGAAGGGAGTAATAAAGTGAAGGCATTTTTGATATTTTACGTGTTCAAATATACATTTAACGAAAAAAAAACTAATGGAGTTAGGCAAGAGGGACAGGACCCATAACATACTGGAACTATAAGGATATGACCCGGTGAAAAAAAAAATCTTGAGGCGGTTTTTGCTTAACCAAAAGTTCGATTTTAAGTTTTTTAAAACCAAACCCCACACCAAAAGTTCAGTTTGGTTTTTTCAATTTTTGATTTTTTGCGGTCTCGTTTTCGTTTTTTTTTTTTTTTTTTGTCATTGGAAGGTCATCTTTTCTACAAGTTTGAAATCACTTTCGCAAACAGTTGCCGCATGAATTTAGACAAAGTTGTCTAAACGATAAAGATTTTTCAAAGAGGTAAATACGATTATGATGGTATCAGAGTCGTCTCATGGTTCTTTGAGACATTTTCGACAATAATTTTGTGTTGTGAAATTATCTAATTTAAGGGATTTGTCAACTAGTTATTTTACAAATTTGGATATCTGAAATTTGCGATGATGGTTCTATGTTAACCCTATATTTTAGCTAAGTTTTTTCAATTCGGATAACAAATTTATATATCCGAATGTCGGTATATCTATAATCTTTTAAAAAAAATTATATGAGTTCCAAAACTGACATTTCATAAAAACTTTTTAATAAATTTTGATCAAATTTTTGGATATCCGAATACGGATATTTTTTGAACACCAACAACCTAAATCAATAAATCCTAGAAAGTAAGTTTTGCTGGATAATAAGTTTTGCGAGATAATCGAAACCTGAGTCGTTCCCCGCTTACACAGTTACTTATTTTGACCCTTAAACCTTTATCGGCCACTTAAAAAGGTTTAGTGGTTGTTCATCTCCTAAACGAGTACCATAATGTCAGTCTCAACCATATACTAAGACGATAGGTGTGTAAGCTAGTATATGCGCTTAAACTTCTCACCCGAAGACTGGAAAGAGGGATTTAATTACTCTTTGAGAGATAATAATTGGTGCATCATATGTAATGAGCCTGATATTAATGCAGCTTGAAAGTAACGTATATGGATTAGAGCGGCATCTGTTCAACACACAATATTTGATCTAAAAAGGTGGTATGAAGCTTCACAAAGGTGTCAAATGTTACTAGATTACATTCATCTTACCAAAACCGTTAAATAGTGAACCAAACATACTGAAATCTTGCTTTTTTGCCAGCTACATTTTCCACTTAACACATCATTACTCAAATCAGACTACTATATAATAATCATAATCCAACACCTGAAACTCATCACCATCACACACAAAAACACGCACACTTAAAAAATGGTAAGTGTTCACTAGAACAAGCTAGCTTATGCTATATTCACTTGTGCATATCACTAGATAATTCATGCTTAAATCATATCAGGCATCTTCTGTTTTCCATGCCGACAATGATAATGAAGCATCACTAGACTTCCAAGGAAATCTTGCTGACAAATCTAAAACCGGTGGCTGGCTATCAACCGGACTCATTTTAGCTACATTTAACTCATGTCACTCTGAAGCATCACTAAAACTAATGAAAATATACATGTTATTCAGAGCTTCATTATCAGTCACTCTTGTATTAAGAAAAAGCTCAATGATAGATTAAGGTATCTGAATACTTAGGTTGTGTTTGGTGAAGGGCTTATGGGGCTTAGGCTTTTAAAATAAGCCGGCTTATAAAATAAGTTTTGTTTGTCATGCGGGCTTATGAAATCATAAGCCCCTAAAAAGAGCTTAAAACTTTAGCCCTATACAAGGGGCTAAAAACTTTAGCCCGAGGCTTTTGAACAATAAATTACTTATTTACCCACAAAAATATCTAACATATACAAAAACATTTAATTATGTCCTTTTTAGTAATTTTGCAATAATAAGCCTAAGCTTAAGCTCATTTTCCAAACAAGTTTACAAAATTACAAATTTTAACTTCGGCTTATAATAAAATCCCCAGCCCCAGCCCAAGCCCCAGCTCATTGCACGAAACATACCCTTAGGGTGTGTTTGGGAGGGGCTTATACATACATTTTTATGCGTGGGAACTGGAGAGGAGCTATGACAAAATATGAAGGTAAATTAATAATAGAAATGCTAGAATCACTCACAAAATTCATACAAAAAATTCACTCACTGACATGTCAACGGGTGATTGTTTCAAGACTAAAATACACCGTTGGTCCCTAAACTTGTCCAAATGCATCGCGATGGGACAAACCTGGGCCTTTTCATCGCTACAGGTTCAAAACATGGCCTTTATATGCCAAATTAGTCCTTTGACAAAGTCAATGTCTGATTTTTGTTTTGTAGTTGAGGGTATTTTAGTCCATACACATTTATACTTTTATAACACATTTATATTTTAGCCCTTCATCTTTCATCCTCGTCATCATCTCCTCAAATCATTCATCTACCCAAATCATCATCTCCCCAACATCATCCTCGTCATTGCTAGTTGGTAGTGTATACTTAAATAAAAGAGGGTGCTGTAATTATTTAATGCTGGTTGTAATGCATTATTTTTTAACCAGTAGATTGTTCTTGTTGGTATGGGTTGCATTTTATTATTATAGTTTATCACCCCACATTTTGCATACATATCAATAAGAGCGGTTGAAATGTTAGGCTTTTGGTGAAACCATGTTTGTTTATATACGCATGAATTGACTTTCCTTGATCTAACGCCCCAAGATTAGCACAAGCAGATAACGCACAATCAAGAACAACCTCATTAGGCTTTAAATCACCATGTGATTCCCTTAGCATATCATGAAAATATACGAGGGCATCCATGTACATACCGCTATCAAGAAACCCCGAAATTACAACAGTCCAAGATACCTTGTTACGTATCGGCATCCTATCAAAGATTTCAGATGCTCTTACCATCCCCCCCCCCTGCCTGACATGCCCACCTAGCAGACTGGTCCATGAAAACACGTCTCTTTCAGACATTTCATCGAACACGTTGCAAGCATCATCTGGTTTACAGAACAAAGCATAAAAATTGATCACAGAGTTACCGACGTATAAATTATTTATGTGCCCATTTTTAATGACCATCCCATGCATAATCATGCCATGTAAGGTGTCATTTGTTTTTTCAGAGTTTTTACCTCTTCATCTGCAAATCATGTCTGCAGAAGAAGAGGTACATTTAAGCACTTCATTTGCAAGAAGAAGACCGTTTGTTTTTTGTGCTATTGAAGTACTTCTTTCATTTTTCTTCTTTTTTTTTTGAAAGAAGTGGAAAAAAGAAGTGATTGAAAGAAGTGAAAAAAAGAGGAAATTTATGTCTGCATAGTAGAAGAGGAAAGAAGTGATTTTACCCTCTTATGTCTGAAAAAAAAAACAAACGGTCTTCAAGGAAATGTCTGCGCGCCTGCAGACATAAGAGGCAAAAAAGAGCTTCTTTGAAAAAACAAACAAGGCCTAAGTCTAAATTTTGGTGTGTGCACGACGTGATCAAGAAAGTGAAGGTAAACTTATCCGGGACAACTAGAGAGTTGTCGTCTAATGCAATCATCTGGCGAAAAAGATTGATCGGTTCTACAGAATTTTGAAGTTTGGAATAGGATCTGATCACTAGATTCCATAGCAAAATGGGTGGGGGATAATCCGGGTATTGATCAAATAGTGTTCTAGCAAAGGCGAGGTTGTTATTTGATCGATAACAGTGGATTAAAGAGTCGACGAGAACGGAATATGATGAGAGTGATTGTGTAATGACTTGAGCTTGGTCTTGCTTGAGTTGCGACAACTGTGGTCCTCGATTTAGCAGCTAATTGAGTGTTTTTGGACTTGGGTTTGTGGTTTTATTAGCGCGTGATGAACAAAAGCTACGAGAAGCTGTAAGCTTGAAAAACTGCTTAAAGATAGTAACTTTGAACCTCAAAGTTGCATGCATCTTCTGCTCGTATTTGTAGAGAGTTCGACAGAAGCAATAGTAGTTACGAGCTAAGATTCTACTTCACTAGTTCACTCTATTAGTCCAGGTAACTGTGTTTCATTAAGGCATTTCATCAAACACCTTCGGAGCGTGAACTATTTCTTCAATAATAACAGTATGTTAAGTTGAGGTGTGATAATTCTTTGTTTAACTTAAAGTCTTAAACTATCGAAAGAGATCCAGCAGACGATACAGAGAAGACATTGTTGGTTGGCTCAGGGTTTGGCCACGGAGGACAGCGGGAGGTGTTTGATAAAATGCATGAGAACTTGAGAAGGGTTCACAGTTCTTCAAAATATAACAAACCCCATGACATTGAAGATACTGGAAAAATACATAATAATCATTCATTCGGCTCTCCGAAAAGGACAGTCAAAACACCATTCATTGTTACACCTAAAAGATGAAGATTGAAATCATAAACCTTTGAGAAATTGCGGTTTTTCTTAGGAAAACGATTTCAGTCCATTTTATCGCGAGTGATTCGTTTGAGAGCTTTGCAACCTCAAGGCTCATTCAACACTCAATTTATTCACAGAAACAGACCAAACTCTCTGCCATTCATTTCTAAATGTAAATTTCTAAAGAAGCAATCCCCCTTAATACTGTATCTTTATTGACTTTATTTTTTTCAAAATTACAGAGCATAAGTTGAAAGAATGCTAATTACTTTTAACATTTAGGATTAATAGATACACACAATTGCAGCTCAAATTATGTTGGGGAGATGATGATTTGGGAAGATGAATGATTTGGAGAGATGATGACTAGGATGAAAGATGAAGGGCTAAAATATAAATGTGTATGGACTAAAATACCCTCGACTGCAAAACAAAAATCAGACATTGACTTGGTCAAGGGACCACTTTAGACTATAAACAGTGAAAAAAAGGACCCCCAGCGATGAAAAGGCCGGGTTTTGTCCCAACGCGATGCGTCTTGCCAAGTTTATGGACCAACCGTGTATTTTAGTCTTGTTTTAAAAAAAGATAGTAGAGAGAAACTGTCAGAAAATGCATCAACCATTGATTTTTTGTATGAATTTTATGAGTGGATTTAGCATTGCTCAATTAATAAAGATAAGCGTGTAAACTATATAAAAGCATGTATGGACATAAATGTGTAGGGAAGAGATCATATAAAAAAGACAAATATATGTAAGAAGTTTAAGAAATTCTCAAATTTTTCCCTATTATAAAGGATGTTGGTGCATACAAAAATTTGTAAATGAAGTTCTTTTAGATTTGAGTTTTTATACGTTTTTTTAATGCAAAAAAATGAAATTTTAGTGTAAAAAGAAAATTGATGCACAATAAATTTTGATATATGTACGAAAAAACTGGATGCAAAAATGAATTTTTTAATCCACAAAATTATATACATTTAGAAAAACTCATTTCAAAACTTTTGTATTCACCAACGTCTTATATCTCGCGGAGTTTTTTTAAGTTTTTAAAACTTTTTATTTTATTTTAATCTATTTTAAGTTTCTCATAAATATTTATATTTTTCTTTAACCTTACCTTAAACGGATAAAACACATAAGATAATGGAAGCAGACAACGTATAGAACATGAAGTTATGGAACATACGTATATAAGTTTAAGATAGACTAAAATACACGGTTGGTCCCTAAACTTGGCAGGACGCTTTGCGATGGGATAAAACTCGGCTTTTTTATTGTCAGAGGTTCAAACCTTGGCCTTTAAATGCCAGAATCGTCCCTTGACCAATAATGCCGTTGTCAACGTTATGTTGGTGAGGGCAAAACCGTCTTTCACTGTAGCGTAATAAATAAAAACCGTTGTACAGTGTTTGTAGCTAGTATATGTGTGTGTAACACGGTTTGGTCGACATTTATCATCCATCCCTAAACTATCCTTCAAAACCGGTCTTCTACAAAACGATAATCGTTTCAAGATGGTACGTTGCTGATGTGGTAAGCAAGCTATTATTCGCACCTCGTGGACCTCTGCCAACCCAGGGCGTCGATTCTTTGGTTGTCCTGTTGAAGTAAGTGCGTCTTAATATTTTTTGTGTAAGTTTGTAACAATGGTGGTTGTTTAATGACTTGTCATAATCATCAATAGGGGTCTTCTTGTCGGTGGATAAGATGGTATGATCCTGAAATTTGTGCTCGTTCAAGAATGATCATACCAGGCCTTTTGAGGGGGAGAAATGAGCTTGAGGCAAGATTAGTAGCTGCTCAAGGTGATGTGTGAAAGTGGAAGATTTACCTGGTGCTAAGTTGGATGTTGTTCTTCATTGTTTATGCATTGGGATAACTTTTTTACCTTTTATGTAATGACGCGAGATGGTTAATGTTCTGTATCTTCAATTGTAGTAACCTTGTTATGAAGTATTCAGTTTGGTTTGGGTTCTGATTTTTTTTTTGAACGGCGGTTTGGGTTCTGATTTTCAATGCCTTATGGGTATGCAGATGGTTAGCAATTTGTTTAATGTCAACATTTTTATGAGGTTATATTTAGCTTTGGTTACTTTTGATGCAAATTATTCACACATCAAGCTTAGTCAATCTAAAAAAATACACAATAATGACATGGTTTCATAGTTAATGCAAATGGATATAATTCCAAATGCATAAAATTGCATACTTTTCAAAGCATGAGAACTACAGTTAGACACACACACACACATATGTTTTTATAGTACATAACTTGTCCATAGGAAATAAACTAGATGAAACATGGTCTAGATAATTAGCATAACAGAATTGACCTATGGTGAGGCCATCATTCTTTCCAGTGCAGCCTGCTGCCTAGTCATTCTTCGTGTAGCAGGCTGGGTTGAAGCAGAAACTGCTTGAACATCACTTGACTGCATCTGAGAATCAGACTTGGATTGATCATGTTGCTGGGATTCACACTGGGCTTGGTCATGCATGCTAGGATCAGCAGTTGCTTCATCTTGATGTTGTTGGGATTGTGACTGGGATGCATCATGTATGATGAGATCTTCAGTTGCTGGATCTTGATTTTTAAATTGAACACCACTTCCTTGAACTGTACTAACTTGACTTTCAACAACAAGACCTGTACATTCAGCTTCTTTATCTGCTGCTACCTTTTTACCTTTAGGATGTCTCTTTTTTCCTGCAGCTTTAGTAGGCACCTGTTTGACATTTCCCTTATTGGCAGTTCCACTACTTTCAGCTCCACCATACCCTAGGTATGTTACCCGGTTGTGTCCAGCAATGCCACAAATACCACACTTAACACTCTTCCAAGCCCTTGACAGCTTACCATCCTTCACAATCTCTTCACTTTCAGGAGCTATCCTAACTCTTTTTCTACCTCTTGAGCTAGGCGGAGTTGTTTCAGATTTCGGTGGAACAATTGTTGTTGGCATAGTTGATTTTTCCCAATGTACACAGCTTTGTTATATTGTACATAATGGTGGGAAATTGGACAAGACATCTGCTACAGTAAATAAACTAAAATGACTATTGTACCCTCAACAGTAACATGATTACGGGTTTTTGTGGCGTATAACGGAACGTTGACAACGCCGTTATTGGTCAAAGGACGATTCTGGCATTTAAAGGCCAAGGTTTGGACCTCTGCCGATGAAAAGGCCGAGTTTTGTCCCATCGCGAAGCGTCCTGCCAAGTTTAGGGACCAACCGTGTATTTTAGTCTTTAAGATATTAAAGCCCAAAAGCTTTTCTTTTCTCTCTTTCATTCACTAAAAAAATAAATACCAACAGAGTCAATCACAAATCATGTTTGAGCCTATAACACTGAACTTTCAGTATTGCAAAACTGGCTAAGTTATCAACCGTAAAACTAGTTGTAAGCTGTATGTTATAAGCTGTAAACTGCAAAGCTGTTAACATGAGCTATAAGCTGTATCTTTTTTTCAATAAAAGTGTTTGGTAAGTTGTTAAATGTAATTATAAGATGTAAAATGACATAAAATGACAAATTCATAATTGTAAATAAATGTTTGAAGGGTATATCAGTAATTTAAAGTTTTAATAGCTCCAAGATGTTTAAAAAGATTCATGAATCAGCTTTTTATTTAGCAGTTATTTGTTTGAAATAAAAGCTTGAAGTTAATGTATCCTACTTATTTTAAAAAAGATTATTTTTGCAACAAAAAGCTAACAGCTCCTCAAAAAGCCCTGCCAAAGAGGCCCTCGGCTGTACCAAGTTTATATTCAAGCAAGATAACTTCACTTTTTTTATATGTGATTCAGTAAGGTTGCAGTTTTGCGTGTTAATCTAATTTCCAACAACTTTGTGTATGTTTTACCATTTGATTTGCAACTCTGTATTTGTGATTATGTTTTGAATATAAAGTTCAAACAGTCTACCAAATGTTAAAGATGGTGTAATAGTTGTTCCTTTATAAATTCTTCATATGACAAGAGTAGGACTGAGTATTGAGTGTAGAAACAATTTAGTGCGAAAATATACACAATACATGGAGATGAATGGTATATGCGTGCAAACGCTACTACATAAACTTCATCAGTGTGAGGCCAATTCAGAATGACAAAACAAAGAGCTAGTGGATGGGTTAATAATATCAGATCAACAACATTTGATATTGTTTAACAAGCTCGGACACATGTCAAGTTATAAAAGCTTCATTCTACCCCGGAAGCATGTTCTAAAAGTAAAATTATGGTTATTCAACTTAGGACATCATACAGCATAATATGGAAATCACCTATTCGGATCATACTCTTCAAAACTAATCTTAAATCTTTCCGCCATTTTTATTTCTTCATCTTTACTAAGCTTACAATTCCGCCAATCCGCCCTATCTGCCATATTTAACAAGCCTGCCAAGACCTGCAATAAGCAAAAAAGTCCACAGAGATTAAACACAACACACCCAGAACTTGTTCCAATCAGTAATCACAATAAACGCAAACAGAAACTGATGCAGCAGAATATTAATATCCCACCTCACGACCAAACTGCACCGGGAATTTCTCGTTCTCTTCAACTGGATGTGATAATATTGTACCTCCAGGGAGTTCCACATAGAATAAACTACATTTTCCGTCATACTGAGCACGCAGTAGTTTTCTTCCCTCAGAACTCTGGTCGCCTGCAATCAATAGATCATATCAATACTCAAAACAGCAAAGACATATAATTAGTGGAATTTTAGCCCCTTAAATAGATACTAATGGTCCATCAGGTTACTTCATTTCAATGTTTTTGCTGGTAGATAATTAATTGCGCTACATACGGCAGAAAGGTTTCCAAATGCTATAAGTTTATGCATATCAAGCTACAACACTAGCATTATGGAGGCAATAGTAACTACCAACTTACATTTTGATACCATAAACTTGAATCCCAACTCCATCAGATTACTTCATTTCAATGTTTTTGCGGGTAGATAATTAATTGCGCTACATGCGGCAGAAAGGTTTCCAAATGCTATAAGTTTATGCATATCAAACTACAACACTAGCATTATGGATGCAATAGTAACTACCAACTTACATTTTGATACCATAAACTTGAATCCCAACTTTTCAGCAGCCAAATTGAATATATCCTGAACAGCTGATGCTCTATTTACAGGAACAGGAATCGCCTGCAATGATAAAATATTAAAAAAGCATAAACTCCTCACGTTCACAACAGACAGAATTGACTCCATATTTTTATGATATGGATACACATTATCGTTTACCTGCAGATTTGCATGAGACGTTTTTATGTACACCCACTCAAAGAACACGACTTCTTTTTTATGGCTCTTGAAATAGGCTTTGAGACTGTTCTGAAACTTAACCAGCTCCACTTCACATTCTGGAGGTGAAGAGAGGGTGTTGGGAAGATGCTCAATAGGTAATATGAGTACATGATCTTGAACCAGTGGTCCTTTAGCAATCGCACAGTAGTAGTTTTCACCAACACTTGTGATTAAATGTGACTCCACATTCGGACTTGATAAACAAAACCAGCATTCCCTTGATCTAAAATATAACATACAAACATGTGTTAATACTGTAAAATAAACTTTAATGCTTTACATAAATAGTTAAACACTAACCTGCTTCGTTCTTCCTGTAAGCTATGTTTATAGGTGCAATCTTCACCTTTTTCACATTTTCCTTTATTTAAAAACTCAAAACATACACCTCTCATAGATTGTTCTCGTGCATCCATGTCATGACGGAAATGACATTTTTCTCCTCGTGGACAAGAACCAGAAGTAATAAATTTGAAACACAACTTCTCTGAGTCATCACCTCCACCCTTTTGTCGTTTGGACACATCATATCGCCAATACTGTGAATCATTTGCATCATCAGCAGACCTTTTTCCTGCTTCGTGAGTGTTAGCAGATTTCTCCACATATGTATATGGAGATAAAGTAGTGTTCGGTGGCTTGACAGATATCTCAGCAGAAGACATGCTAGACGCCGGAGTGGGAGAGATTGCATGAATGAATTTCTGAGAATCATGACCAAAACCAGATGTTACAAGTTCATCATGCAGAATATATAGATTTAATGACTGTAAAAGGTTCAGAATGCAACTGAAGGGAGTTGTTGGGCTTTAGGAAAAGTTTATGTCCTCTAAGAAGAGATGACATTTTCAACTTATTTATATGAAAACTGGTCATTCAAATTGTGTTACACGCTTATACTGACAACGGATTAAACACGTTGAAACTCACCTAAAGCGTATCCATGAGGTATTCGAATACTTATCCTATATCATAAAAATATTAATAAAAAAACAAACAAAGAAGTGTTAGCAGGTCAACCTGACAACCAGACCGGGCCGGTTATGACTCGCACATAAGTTGCCTGTTTTGACGGGTTAACCAACCTTGCCCGTTTTGCCAACTCTAGTTCTCAGTAAAATGAAAGTAACGAAATAAATGAAAGTGGCCATTACTTCAAGCAGAATATACTAGATTGATGTATGAACTAAGACTAAACTTATTCGCTTTTCCGTCTTGAAGTATGAAAAGTTCAGTGAGAGTCCTGCTTCCAAACTACGTTGTATATCCTTTTAAGTTTGTCTACACATCAAGTTAGTTACCCTATTGATATTTTTTCACTTTGAAAAGTTATGTATCTTTTGAAAGTACAAAATAACACTAGTTTGCAATATACTTCGGTTGGTATAGTAAGTTCAATGCTGCCAGTTTCCTAAACATGCTCTTTAAAATTCAATTTTCCCACAATTGGGAGCCCAATCGTAACAACAGATAGCACATATATGAGAATTAACAGATAATGAACAGCGTGACTAAACAAACCTGCTTAGACGCATTTCCTACTGCAGCCAGTCCAAGAAAACGGGTCACATGTAGACCATCAGCATTCATATATGGTTCACGAGCATAGAAAACACCCTTAGTTCCTGCAACATGGTACCTACCATAAGAGCAGCTTCAATTAATATCAATCACATATAACCACAATTTAAAATTTTAGGTAAATGAGAGACGTTATCATTAGCAAACTGGCGGATACAGAAATTAGCCTACTAAGGGCGCTAAGACTGATATTGATCCTGCAAACTACAATTCTATCGAATATAGACATAAATTATAAATAACTAATAATCTGAACTTAATAAACCTTTGTAGCACTTTGATTCGTCACTTACCGAGGCTTGATCTCTGCAACTAACTCTGATACCGTGGCATCACTTCCAACCGAATCTGATATGCCCGGAGGAACACCAGACGTCGAAGCTCTATTCAATATGCCACTAGGCCATTCATTAGTGAACACTGATTAAGGAACCCAAAACAACATCAAACACACAACCCATGTATAGTTATTAAATCAAACATCAAAGTGTAGAAAGCCGTAAAAAGGATATGTTAGAAATATGTCTATAATCCCAGGCTCCTCAGCTAACGCCCGCAGCACATCAACATCATCTTGACTATACGTTCCGTACATTACACCACTTGATGATTTCCTACCAGATAAGTACGCCACAGATAAACCTAGATACATAAGTAACACTAATCAGCTATCATATTCCGCAAAACCAATATTAAAAAAATAAATAAAAATAAAAAATAGAGGGCGTTTGGGATCACTTATATTTCTGCTTATGCAAATAAGTACTCATAAGCCGCTTAAAAACAAGTACTTCAGCAAATAGTATTTGAATTTGCTTACCTCATAAAAAGAATGCAATATTACTCGCAAAAATAATATCTCACAAATTTTCAATCAAATCTATTTTAGCCACAAGTGTTTGGCAACGAGCATTTAGCTTTAAGACTTTCTTTGTACAATCCTGTCTATAACGCTAATAAAAGAAGCATTTAGCGTTCGCGTTTAGCTTTTATTTAAGTTACGTGGCAAAAGATACCCCAGCATTACCAATTGAGCTACGCGCCATTTATTGATCACTATATCACCATCATTTTACACTTTATTATTCCAGTTAAACGCTTTAATAAAACAAACACCTAGTGTAAATTTCATCTCGAATAAGCACTTCAAAAGAAGCAATAAATGAAGATTTTATAAAAACGTATACCATGAAGTGTAAATTTGCCACTCCCTTTCAACCAAAACAAATTATCCCTAACTTTCAACCCATCCATCTTAAACCCTAAATTACACTTCTCCTTAACAGTCGCACTCAACACCTTAACAGCACCCGCCCCATAATCACCTATAAAATAAGTCGGTAACGGAATATTCTTCCTTCCCTCAATATATTCCGTTAACTCCTCCAATTGGTCAGATGAGTCAGGGAAGAATTGGCCAACGCATAACAAGGCGTCGAATGGACCTGTTGACTTGTTGACTGAGGTGACTCGTTTGAAGAGGGTGTTTAAGTTGCCACGTGGATCGCCGGAGATGAGGATTCTCGGTGGTGGTGGTGACATGGTCGGAGAGATGGGGGTTGACGGTGACGGTGAGTTTGTTTTGGGGCTTATTAGTGTTATGTGAATTGAATTGAATTGAATTGGGCCGAGAGATTATTATTGGACCTAAGTTTAGTTTTTAGTTTTTAGTTTTTAGCATAAGTTGAAATGTTGAATTGAATGTTATTGGGCCTCCAGATAAAATAGTTTTCACAAAAATCTGAAAAACTACAGTTGGAAACTTTTTAGTCGCCAATTTTTAAAAAGTGAGAAGCTCAAATTTCAAGTTCAAAGGTAGAAACTTGAAAAAAATTTGAGGCATACTAAGGCTACATAAATTTTACACAAAAAAACTCCACTCGCTGACGTGTCAGCAGGTGATTGGTTTTTTGTAGGATCCACATCTCACAAAAAACCAATCATCCGCTGACATGTCAGCGAGTGAGGATTTTTTGTGTAAACTTTATATGGATGTAGCAAATTTTAAAAAAATTATTTACACTTCACAATATTTTTCTTTGCATTATTTTACCAATTCTTTTTTTTTCTAAAAAATATCATCTAAACACGTTGTCTATTTTTCTAAAAACGAAAACCCTTTTGTTTTTTCTAACGATGTCAAATAGAGAATTAATAAAAGAAAATTACAAGTAAACACACCCCGAGGGGTGAATATTGTTTTGTCAAAAGACATTTCAAAAACTAGAGAACCCAAATTACGACTTCTCTAAACTGTAGGTGTAAACGTTGAAACTTTTTTTGTTGTAAAACAACTTCACAAAATACTTATTAATTAAAAAATGAGTAATGATGTTAGACTAAAATATATCTAGTATTTAATACAATTCGTTAAATACTTAATTACAGTCTAAACCACTAATTTTTTAAACTTGTTTATTTATTAAGAGACTCTGAATCTTAATCTAGTTCGCACATCTGAATCTGTAGTTGAAATGTCTGAATCTGATTATATCTTAATGTGAATAAGAGGCCGAGAAATTTGAATCTGACTCATATAAAGTTTTTGTTTTTGTAAAAAGTTGTCAAAATTTGTTAGATTATCATGAAAAAATTTCACCCACCACAAAACACGAATTGATATCGACACAAAAATAAAATGAATCGTGGTTGTGGTTACATGAGTGGTTGACATGAGTAACTCATTTAATAAGGGGGGTCATGTTTGGTTTGACATTCTCAACCCGTCAAAATGTGTTTGGATTATCTTATAATGTTTCAATACGAATTGTCACTTATAACTATTATCATCTTGTATGTTTTTTATTTAACAAAAAATATGCGGTGATTTTCTTTAAAGGCACTTTCAACAAGAATCGGAAAAACAAAATTATGA
Organism: Chrysanthemum seticuspe; assembly: GCA_019973895.1. Taxonomy (NCBI): domain Eukaryota; kingdom Viridiplantae; phylum Streptophyta; class Magnoliopsida; order Asterales; family Asteraceae; genus Chrysanthemum; species Chrysanthemum seticuspe. Next base: position 96,567,571 of record BPTQ01000007.1, read on the forward strand.
GTCATTAATATGTATTAAAACACCCTTTTAACATCTAGTTCAATAAGAGTTTTGAGTGTTATTGGCTCTTAATGAGCTGAAAAAAATAAACACTCTAAATATTAATCGTCTCTTAATGACAGAGAAAACAAACGCACTATTTGGTCCAAACCTCTTACTACGTCTGACTAAGTTTGATTAAGGGTGTGTTTGTTTGATTAAAATGTTTCGCATCTGAATCTGATTACCACATCTTAGGGGTGAGCGCGGTTGCGGAACCGTACAGAACCGACCCGGAACCGCAAGAACCGAGAACCGAAATACTCATAATTTAGGAACCGAGAACCGGACCACAAAACATGTTTCGGTTCCGGTTCCGGTTCCGGTTCGGGTATTTCGGTTCTACCCGATTAAAACCGCAAATTAAAAAAAATATATTTTCCTTGCCTGTTTGTTAGTTTATTTCTATCAGCCACGTGTGTTAGCCATGTATATTCTCCAATTCAATGATATCCTCTCATTTTAAGAAAAAATAAATTTTCAAGTTACATGGTTCGCATTTTTGAGTTCTGATTATATTTAATAACCATGTTGCAAGTTCAGTTGACTTAGAGGTCAACACTTCATTTTTATTTGCTACTTTTAATTTTCAAGTTTGAAACTTTGGTTTGTGTTGGGTCAAGATTGCCAAGTTTATGTTGTATTCAAATTCAATAGCTTAGCAATAATTCAATAGCTTTACAGTCGTCATTGTTTTAGCTTTTAAAGTCATCATAAGTTCACATGTTGAAAGACAAAGAAGCATTTGGAGATGGCGTCATAATAACTAGCCAATTATTCTAAACGCTAAACATCTAAATTTGTTCTAAAGCCCGCCCAATTCATATCCCTTAAACATTTACATGGGCTTAGTATTTTAGGCTTGTGAGATGTATAGCATTTTTCATACACGAGTAATAACTAGCGGTTCTTCGGTTCCAGAATCGAGACCCGCGGTTTCGAACCGAACCGAACCGAGAACCTAAATTTAAAATATTGAAGAACCGAGAACCGAACCGCGGGTCTAAAATTCGGTCCGGGACGGGTCGGTTCCGGTTCGGTTCTCGGTTCCGATTCAGTTCTCGGTCATTTTGCTCACCCCTACCACATCTTACTAGTAAGAGATGGCTATAATGTCTGAATCTGAATAAAAAATGTTGTTTGTTTTTTTATAATTGTCTGAATGGTTTAATTTTCATTTTTTTAAGTATATGTTAAATTATTAATAGGATTAACAAGTAGATAGTGTAAACTTGAAACAAAACATTTTTATCATAGATTTAACACAATTATAAATCATTAAATAAATTATTTTAATAGATATCCAAAATTTAACACAATAAAAACTATTACATAAATCGTCTTAAAATAAAACATAAGCTTAACGCAATGAAACAACAATTAAGTAATTTAACCAATACCAAATAATTTAAAACCTAACTTTGCATAATTTAAAGATGAATGGGTTAAAGGGTTTTGAAGATGAATGAGTTGAAGGGGTGTTAATAAGAGGTAGTAAAATCTTTTCGCCACCTCTTACCGTGTTAGACATATTAGCTCTTACCATGTCTGACTGGTGATGAAAAAACAAACAAGTAAAACGTATGCCCACCTTTTACTAGTAAGAGTAAGAGGGCTAGTAAGACATTTTTTTTAAAAAACAAACACACCCTAAGAGACTATTAAGAGGTATTCTAGAAAAACAAACACAACCTTACTCCACACCCATATATAAATAAATAAATAATAAATAAAAATACACACACAAATCAGCGCTATTATACACCGTCGTCGTTATGTGCAGATAATCGTATATTTTGAATAATTAGTTTGACCACCCATACATAACACCATAAATTAAGGAAACTAAGGGTCCGTTTGGTTTGTAGATGGGTTTAAGATTAGGATTTAGATTTGGATTAGAGTAAATTACACCGTTCGTCCTTGTGGTATACGTTGACCGACAAGTTTCGTCCTTTGACCAAAAAAGGTTTACCGTCCGTCCTTAAATGCCAAACGTTATCTACCGTTGGTCCTTTGCTTTAACGGTACACACTAACGATCGTTAAGTCTAAAAATGTAAGGGTATTTTTGTCCTTTTATCATTTCTCTCTTCACTTCATCTTCACCAACAATACATCATCTCATAACCATCTCATCTTTTCTATCATATACCAGTACACCACAAACATACAAACCAATCTCATCTCATCTTCATATCATCATTCTCATCTATATTTTCATCTTCATCTCCCATCTTAATATTCATTCATCTTCATAAACACATAAACCCACACTAGCCCACACCAACACCGAACCCCCGCTATAACCACCCACGCCGGCCACCTCTACCGGACACCAGCCTACACCACCACCAACCCATCACCACCGACTCACCAGACCACCAACCCATTACCACTAAACCAACACCATCGACCCATCAAACACCATCACAACATCACCATCACGCTCCTATTTTAATCATATATAAGATTTGCGTTTCTAATTTTTAGATCTGATTGTTATGGTGGTAGTGTGTCGGTGGTGGCTGTCAGTTTTAGATCTGATGGTACGAGATTGGTTGCTACAGTGATGACTAAAAGAAGTGGTATAATGTTTGATTGGGTGTTCTTCATGGTATCTAACACTCTAACAGTAACAACCTACGGTGAGTGAAGTGTTTGTGTGTTTTGGTTGTTTAATCCAAACCCCTATACCAAACCGCCCTTAAATATTTTGACTAACGCTAGTCTTGGATATATGTTTTGCTTGATGAGCCAACTATTTGACTTCTTCAATGATCTAACTTAGCATTTGATAGTCAACGAGTGGCACAAGTTTATGTACATTCATGTGACATTTTAATGTTGTAATAAGACAAAACAGGATCTGCAACTCTTTTGGATATTTGATAATCCATAACACATTTACATTACTTTAAACTGATATTGTTTTTGGGATTGATCTTTGCTTTTTGTTTGTTTATGTTCTTGTCATTGATGGTGCAACTAATTTTGTCGAAAATTTTGTTGACAATTTTATCTAAAGAAAACAACGAGTCTCACTCAAACTTGAACTGATAATGATAGTTATTTTGCTGGAGATGGTGGGTGACTAATGGTGGTTGAGATTGAGATTGTGGGGATAGAATGATAAAGAGAGAGGAATGGTGAAAAAGAGATGGTGGTGGGTTGGGTGGGTGGGGGTAGTTGATGCTAGTGGGTTTGGGAAAAGACTAAAATACCCTCAGTGGATGGGTGCCTAACACCCGTTAGTGGAGCCCGTTAGTGCGGAGGACTAACGGTAGATAACGTTTGGCATTTAAGGACGAACGGTAAACCTTTTTTGGTCAAAGGACGAAACTTGTCGGTCAACGTAAACCACAAGGACGAACGGTGTAATTTACTCTTTGGATTATAATTTGGATTTGGATTAGGATTTGGAGAGAGAGAATATATTTTTTTAATAGTTTTTATAATACTATTATTATTAAAAATATAATATATAAAGTAATGAATAAAAAGCAAGTATTAATATGAGGTTGAAATGAGCACACGTATTCATTTATATATAATATGAAGAAAAGACAAATCAAATAAAGCAAATCCTGGGCCCTTTGACGTCTTTTGTGGAACCCCACATACAAGGGCATGAGTCCCATTTTCAAAACCCAAATAGCCGTAACAAACAGCTTTTTTTACTTTGGTAGCTAATCCCTAGACTAAAAACCTCATAACAAACAGCACCTAAAAGAAATATGTAAAGACAAAGCATTATGGCGTAGGTAATAGTGGGTTGTAGCACCTCCACGTGTTGTCGCCATTACAGCCAAGCAAGACCACGCGTGGAGTGGGGGGTTACATTGAGGGGTATGCTTTTATCAAGTGGATTATTTTTATGTGTTTGGTTAGATAGTCGCCACTACTTCTATTAACTGATAGGGTTGTTGATGTGTTAAAATGTTGATGTGACACCGAGATAAAAATGATGTTAACTTGAACATCACATACAACTTAAGACTAATAGAAATGACGGCCTTTGCAAGAGTTGGTCTACTTTTGAGGACATGTCCCGACCACTATGTAAGTCTTTATGGGACGCGTCTCCCATCCCCCCTCCCCCTATTGATTATTTGTGTAGTTCGATTGGCTAAGCGACCGATATTGTGCATTTGGTTTTTTTGTGTGTGTGGTAACTGTTTATTAATTTTTGTGAAGTATATTTTTTAGGCCTAAGTACAAAAAGGGACCAAAATCTTTCTTGGAGTCTCCATTATAGTCATTTTTAAACTCAATCTCCAAAATGGTCATGTTCAACTACTCGACTTCGCAGCTCCACCAAAAAATCGCCATGTGTCCAATTACAAGTACACTTTTTTAGTTTTCATTGTACCAAAATAACTACCCATATTGTGCAACCGACGGCTACTCAACCTCCTTTTACTCGACTTACATTTATCCACGTGCAAAAGTACCTCAGAAAAGAAAAAAGTACACATTTAAAAAATAAAAAAAGATACAAAAAATCTTTTAACCAAAAGTACATATAAAAATCCAAAATATATGTGTACTTTTGGTTAAAAGATTTTTTGTATTTTTTTTTTAATTTTTTTAATGTGTATTTTTTTGTTTTCCAATGTACTTTTGCACGTGGATAAATGTAAGTCGAGTAAAAGGAGGTTGGGTAGCCGGCGATTGCGCAATGAGGGTAGTTATTTTGGTACAATGAAAAGTAAAAAAATGTACTTGCAATTGGACATATGACGATTTTTGGGTGGAGCTGCGGAGTCGAGTATTTGCGCATGACCATTTTAAAGATTGAGTTTAAAAATGACCACAATAGAGACTCCAAGAAAGATTTTGACCCTTTTTTGTATCTTTCTTTATTTTTTATTGTGATTAGAATCGTCTTATTGTCTTATCACGAGCTTAAGATCATGTGTTTAGTTTAAAATAGAAAATCTGACCTGCGCTAAAATGTCGGGGTGTTCTACCTTTTGAGCCAACGTTACTACTAGATACATCTCACAAAGTCTCACCTACCGGTAGAGCAATTTTGGGGTCCTATCACCATCCGTCACCAATGACAGGTTTGGCAATATAGTACTACAATTTACGGACGAAAACGTCGCTTTAGTCTAGTGTGACCATCACAATGCAATAAAGTTTTCTGAATACTTTTTTTCCATATCATTTTTCCACTATCTTCGAACAATTATCTTAAAATTCACTTAAATACAAAATATATTTTTAAAACTTTTAATTTGTACTTTTATAAATTGTTATAATATCTAAATGATGTGAGGAGGATATTTCATCAAGTCATTCAGTCATTCACCAATGACTTAAGTCATTGTTAAAAAAGTTTTTACTCCAATGGAAAAATGCTTTGCAATTATGGTTTTAAAAGATTCGCAAAAGTTTCGCAAAAACGTAAAACTTGGTTATGCCGTCACATCGTTTTATGGCACATCTTTTTGTAAACTCGATATATATGAAATATGATATAAATATATAAATATTTTTATATTTTGTGCCGCCTTATGTCACGCTTTATAAACGCAAAAGCTTCGTCTTGACCGCAAAAGCATGAGGCTTGATCATGCTGTCACGCCACGACTCGCATTATTTATAACCTTGTTTGCAATAACTAATTTGAGAAAAGAAAGTCATTGCTTTAACTTTTTTGCATAAAGGTGAGTGAAAATGAATGGAAGAGAGGAGGAAAAAAAGCTAATATAACACTGACGTGTAAAGTGAACGAGGCTATGCATTGCCCTACGGCCTAAAACTATATATTCGGGGCATGAGCTAAACACAGTCGGGATATCTTTCAAATGCACTTTTGATTGATAGATAGATTTGATTGGTTACATTATTTTATAGTAAAATATAAAACGAGTTGGTAAAATATTACTGTAAAATAATAAAAGGCAGGAGCAAGTTGACAATAAAATAATAACAAAATATTATAAATTATAAAATTATAGCAAGTGAATTTTTTTGTATTTCTTTATTTCGTAATATCCTAGTTTCTATGATATTTATTAGTTAAATTATTTTATATTAAGATACAAAACAAGTTGGTAAAATATTAGAATATTAATTTCCTAGCTTCTATGATATTTAAGGTGGGATACAGTGGGAGTTTTATGGGTGATTGGCACACTGGGTCAGTTTCATATGCAATTTCACGAGCGTTTGGCACGTTGGTCAGAAACATATGCAGTTAATTTGGTGTTTGGCACAATAGTTGGGCTGCCAAAGAATTACATCAGCTGCGCTTGTGAAATTGATAAAACGTCCTATATTCATGTGGGGTACTAGTGATCTTTTATCTTGCAGCATTTTGAGAGCATTAGGTGTCGTGAAGAGCTTAAGCTTTTCATTTGGAGCTCACGGATGTCATATCACCTACACATCACTGTAACAAACCTCCACAACTAACCCCACATCACTCACAACAAACCCCAACTTACTCATTTGGATCCCACATACACATTTATTCACACACACAACCACAATAAAAAAAAAAAAAAAAAAAAAAAAGTACAAAGTGTCAGCACATTATCTCGTCGTGCAGACGAATAGCTTTTGAATGAAGAGCAACGACAGAGGAGGAGGGGGGGGGGGGGGGGCAGTTTCATGGCTAAGAACGACGAGGTCCACATCACCTCCACCTAGGACGGCGATCAACCACAACAAACCCAATCTTAGTTTGTTGTCATTGGTTTGGTTTTAGTTAAGTTTTTTTATTTGTTCTTTATCTTGCTATAAGTCTAATTGTAAGCTATGTATTTTTTTTCTTGGGTTTTTATTCTTAACCATCTTGATTATATAGTGAATGTCTTTATATGTATTTGGTTTTGTTTGAAGAAATATATTGTTTTTCAAAAAAAAAAAAAAAAAAGTTACCATAATATAATATAAAATATAATAAGTTTATAGCAAATGGCTATTTTTGTATTTCTTTCTTTCATAATATCCTAGTTTCTATGATATTTATTGGTTAAATTATTTTATGATAAGATACAAAAATAGTTGGTAAAATATTAAAATTATAAAAAAAGTCGGATAAAATTGACCATAAAATAATGCAAAATATATTAAAATTAAGCAAGTGAATACTTTTTTGTATTTTTATCTAGGAGATGATTTGCATATTTTTTATTTTAATTGAGACACTCACTGTACAATCATATAAAACACACTGTCAATAATGTACAATTATACATTGCACACAGTTGATTGTCCAACCAATTAAGTTAGTGTGCCAATTAATTCTCTTCAATTAACTATTAGGTGGGATCAAGTTAAATTATTTTGAGTTTTATATAGTACTGAATGATATACATGTTAAATTGAGGTGGGACCAAAAGTCTAATCTATACTACATTATAAAGGATTTGGGACTTTCTAGAAAAGGAAGTCTTAAAATTTTAAGACCAAAAACATTACTAAAAAAGGAAAATTAAAAAATTAATGTAAAATATGAAAATTTAAGTCTCATTAAAACAATATAGTAACCCCTTTAATAATGATATATTTTAATGCTAAATTTTTAAAAATAAAAGTGCTAATTATTTATATTATTAATAATTTAGACGTTCTACTTTTGAAAAACATATATCTACTACGTTGTGAAGTATATGATACATGCTAAATAAATAAGGTTTAAAATGAAAAATATTTGCCCGCTACAAAAAGTCATCGGGTACCCGCCGCCGCATTGCGCGGGTACCCTTCTAGTTTGCAATAAGATGTGATTTCTGTTTTTCTTTTTCTTTTCTCGAATAATTGTACTTTTTATTTTTAGGGTTTTGCTAACAGCAGCTTTTAAGATTATGGTTAAAAGTTTTTTTTTTTTTTTTTTTTTTTTTTTTTTAGAGACTATTCAACCGATCATAATTAAGTGTTAGTTATGCATTCACTTTTTTCGGAATTATTTTCGCAATTTAGTGATTTTCATCCAATCATGATAATTCATTAATAACATTGTAATAACAATCACTTACTTAAACACAATCGTAAAAGCTGTTGTTAGCAAAACCCTTATTTTTATACCCATTAATTTACAGGTTTTAAGCTTATCGTGAATTGTCTCAAACCAGCTAAAATCTTATTTTTTTCAAAAGTTGGTGACACTACTTCAAGATTGTTTGTACTTAAAAGAAATTGAATTTGAGACATATTTCAAACTTTCATATGATATAAACACAAGTTGAAAAATTAATATTTTCAAATTGAGAAAATTCTCAAAATGGCCTTGATCCACTTTTTAGCAAAAAAAATAATGCAGTTAATCGACTGTGCGACTCTATTAAAATTTTGACAAGGTTTTTGTTTTTAATTAGTAATAAAGTACAAATAGTTATTGGGTGGTGTAAAATAACCTTAAATTAATTTGATTTTATACTTTTTGTGCGACTAACGACTATTATATTTTTGTGCGAGTTAAGTATCATTCTTTTGTGAAAAGGTCAACCCCATTTTCAAATGAAATACAATAATAAAATGACGGCAATGTGACTAAACACAACTTGTCCGACTGACGGCTTATGCTATTTTTTTTTTTTTTTTGCAAGGGATAGATATGAAAGCACTTTATAATTTGATATTTGTTTGTTTTAAGCGTAATTAGTATTGAACACCGTGTTATCATAACCGTTCAACGTGTAATTACATACTAAAGTAGTAAACTTTTTTCTCTCTTCTTCATCGTCATCAACTTATAAACACATCACCATCTACCAAAACCTTCCATTGTCAAAAAAAGTCATATCTCTTATATGTTGTTACTGTTCAAAATGATATTATCATCAAAATTGCTTGATGTCATTGGCGCGGTCCTAATAAATTGTTTCTCAAAAAGAATTCAATCAACTAATATGGCGACATATATACGATGATTAGATATATGTTAAGCGGATTAGATCTTGGACCTCCATTAACCTCTTGAACCCTATGTCTACCAAACTGAATCATTGAATTATTCCCAAAATTCATCACATGTTGAGTCCAACGGCCAGCATTGCTGGAATTTGAATTGTTTTCACTACACCACGATAAATATCACGACTCAAAGTGTGATTCAGATGACCCATAAATCATGATAAATATTTTATACATAATCGGAATTTAAATGATAGATTTTGAGGTTAGAGAAATATGATTGATAAATATTTTAGGTGCCGTTTGGTTTGTTGTCCGGAATAATAATCGGTATGGAGTTGATATAGGGGTGGAATAGGAATGGCTATAAGTTAAGGTATCAATATCATAAATATTGTTTGGTTAGATGAAAAACGTTTTTAAATTATATAGGTCCGGGAATCAATTTTCATTCCACACCTTTTAGGTGACTTTAAAGCATAGCAACATATTTAGTATCATTCAATTTTTTTGATTCCAATGCTAACTAACCAAATACTTATACATGGAATTAAATCCATTGATTGATTCCCATTGACGTATACCAAACACACCCTTAATGTTTAATTAAGGATAGGATAAAAAGGAATGTTGAACAATCATTTTGTTTCTGAAAATGTTTATTGATATTACATTAGGAATGGTATTCTATTTATAAACTATGTCTATGCATGGTTTTAAAAGATGTAAGACTAAAATACACCGTTGGTCCCTATACTTGTAGTGGAGGATCGCGATGGGACGAAACCGGGCATATTCATCGTCGGGGGTCCCTATTTCAAGGTTTTCACTCGCTACAAGTCCCTTTGACCATTTGCCGTTAGTCAAGGACATCTCAAGGCGTTACATTTGTCTTTAGTCCAAGGGTAATTTTGACATTTCCATATTTTAATTAAAAATTTCTTAATTATTGGCACAGGTAATGTAACCCTCTTCCCGCCCCAATAAACACATAGTCTGTATTATCAATCGTCCCAGAACTTTCGTTACAAGAATTATCAGAATTCACAAACCCTAATTGCATGTCACAAAACCCCTGTTTATCGATCATAAAACCAAAGGCATGGAGTTTACCCTATGGAAAGTAAGAAGACAGTCAGGTTATCCAGTTGATGATACCGTCCTATACGACTCCGCTAAGAAGAAATACGGTACTGTTTTTTTTGTTGATTACAGTCATTGGAATTTGTAATTGTGGTATTTATTGTTTCCCAATTAAGTTTATAGAATGCTTCAAACATATATTGACATGTTTTCAGGTGGTAGATCTAAAATGTTTAGTATGAGGGTTCATCACAATGGTGTCTTTAAGTACTGGCCTGGTAGAATATACGTTGGAGGTATGGAAAGTTTAGTTTATTTGGTTGATGTTGATAGTGTGTCAGTTGAAGAGTTGGATGTGCTTATGTATGAATTGGGTTATGAGCTGGGTTCAAAAAATTACTATTACTTTGTTAAGCCTGGTAGTAATTTAGATGATGGTTTGTATAGCTTAAGTGAGAGTGCTAATTTAGAAATATTAAAAGATCTTGTTGATGACCATAAGATGATAGAGGTTTATGTTGAAAATGGTAAGACAACATTAGACGTTGATCAAATGTCACCAAAGTCAATTAGGACAGTTATTGCTGATGTGGATGCAACAAAGAAAAAGTCAGCTCTTGCTATTGTTCCATATTGCTCAAAGAAATTGTTCTTAGAAAACATTGTTAATAAGTCTGTGGTAGAGGACTTATGTGAGGTTACAGATCAACCTTTGGAAGTCAATACTTTGGTACAATCTAGTCAGATGCCAGAAACACAACCCTTGTTTCCAGCTGTAGAGGTCTGTCATACTGAAGATGTTGCAGGTGATGTCAACAAGCATATAGATAAACATATTGAGCATATCCAAATAGATAGTCCTGAAGAGGTATCTCAAAATGATCAAGAGTTTGGTCATCATGAGGAGGAAACATGTAATCCTGTGGATCATATCCAAAAAGGCAAATCTGTGCAGGTTAGTGAAATCGATGAAGCTGTAAGTGATGAGAATGTGAGTGACACAGACACTTATATGAGTGACGATGATGATATTGAGAACAATGGTGATGGAAACACAGTTGTCGATGAGGCTAATACTTTTGAGGAGCCTGATTTTGATGTTAATCTGTTCAAAGTGACCGAGACTACAGATTTACCATCTATAGGTACCACCAGCCAGCTACCACATGATTTTTTTAAGAAAAATGAGTTGGATTTGTTAGATGATAATGATTTTGCAAGTGGTTCTGAGAATGAGGATGAGTATGTTATTAGGAGGAACAAATTGAGGGCATACAAGAAACAAAAGTTAAGTGAGGCAGCACAAACAGAGGACGAAATATATTTTTTCTGTGGTCAAAGTTTTGTAACTGCAAAAGAAGTGAAAGATAGGATCTACATGCTTTCAATAAAGACTAGGAGGAAATTGCAACTAATTAAGAATGACAAACAGAGAATTAGGGTTAGGTGTCTCGGACAAATACCTGTTTGTGGAATAACCGAAGGTTCAGGGCTGGGGAAAGTCCCAAAGAGGAAAAATGGTCCGATAACTAGAGGCCTCGGTAGGGATGTGTATTTGCGAAAGCGCAAGGAGCAAGTAACAGAGTGTCCATGGTTGTTGTATGTAGCCAAAAATACAGATAAAGATGTATGGATTGTTCGAACTTTCAAGGATGAACACAGATGTTTGCAATCAAGAGACATTAAAGCTTGTGACTACAAGTTTCTTTCGAAGCAAATAGTTGACCAAGTTCAAGTCAATCCAGATATTCCAATCAGGGCTGTTCAAGATCAGCTCAGTAAACAGTTTGAAGTTCAGGTGTCTATGCAAAAAGCGTTAAGGGCAAAAAACAAGGCAGAAAATGAGATTAGGGGTGACCATAAGCAGCAGTACACCCTTTTAAGAGACTATGTTGAAGAGTTGCAGAAAACTAACCCAGATACAACAGTTAGGATAAGTGTACAAACTGCAACAGATGCAACAAGTCCAACCAGAGTTTTCAAGAGAATGTATGTATGCTTAGGCGCATTGAAGGAAGGATACAAAGCTTGTCAAAGAGAGTTGTTGGGGTTAGATGGTGCTTTTATGAGGGGTCCTTTTCCTGGCCAGCTTCTAACAGCAGTCGGTATAGACAGCAACAATGGAATATACCCTGTAGCATACGTGGTTGCAGAGGCTGAAAGCAAAGACTCATGGATTTGGTTTCTTGAATGTCTAAGAGATGATCTTGACTTGCAACGAAACTCAAACTACACTTTTATCAGCGACAGGCAAAAGGTGATGTTACCATTTTGTTGATTAGAATCACTTGTATTTTCCTTATATGCAAATTTTATTAGTAAGGAATTTATGTTTATTTGTGCAGGGTATCATTCCAGCGTTAGCAGAAGTATTCCCTAGTGCTGAACACAGATATTGTTTGAAGCACATCCATGATAACATGAAATTGCAATGGAATGCTAAAGCATACAAGGAACATTTGTGGAGATGTGCAGCAGCAACAACCGTCCAACAATTTGAGGCAGCCATGCTGGAATTCAAGAGTTTTAGCGAACCTGCCCATGCTTGGTTAAGTAAGATACCACCAACTCATTGGTCAAGGTCGCATTTTTCAGGTACCTAACCTAATCTATGTCTACTTGTACATCTTTTGTTCTACGACATTTTTAAGAAACCTAACCAAACAAGTTGTAGGGAGGGCTCATTCTGATGTGCTACTTAATAACATGTGTGAGGTGTTCAATGGGAAACTAGTGGGAGGTAGGCACCAACCGATCATTACTGCTTTGGAATACATTAGAGAGTACTGTATGAAAAGAATAGTGAACGTTGTGAATGTGATTCAAAAATGTGCCGGAACATTAACACCAAAGGCAACACTCATGTTAGATGCAATCAAGAAAGAGGCTTATAAGTACACTGCTTTACGGGTTGAAGGAGAAAAATATGAGGTGAGTGGATGGGGAGACAAGTGTGTTGTGAATGTTGAAGCTAGGGCTTGTACATGTAGAAGATGGGAGCTTACAGGCATGCCATGTAAACATGCTGTTGCTACCCACCGGTGTATGAGGTTGAATGGAATGCAAATAGGATCTGTTGAATCATGGGTTCATCCATGTTACTTGCTTAAGACTTGGGAAGAAACTTACAAACACCACATCCAGCCAATAAACGGTTATGAGCATTGGTATAAGTCACAGGTGCCTACAACCATTCTTCCACCTAAACATCATAAACCATTAGGTAGGCCACGAAAGAAAAGAACCAGGGCTTTTACTGAAAATGATAATTGTGAAAAAACCAGTAACTTGTCACAGTCTGGTAAGAGTGTGGTTTGTGGTATTTGTGGCAATGCTGGTCACAACAAGAAAACATGTCTTGGGCAAGGAGGTGTTACAGGAAGTCAAGGCACTACACAACAGTCTCAAAAAACAGGTTCATCCCAGCCAAAAGTTACATCAAAGAAGAAGGCAAAGGTTACAGGTGACAACTATGCAGGTAATGATCAACCAAGTGTGGTCCAGTCTCAATCTGGAAGTCAAGTTGATGCTGCTTCTGGTGGGTCTCCAAAGCAATTCTGGACTAAGACCAAGATTATAGCAGCAAAGCTTTCTTCACCACAAAAAATTGCTAGTTAAGCATATGAAAGCCAATGTTATCCATCGAATATGTATTCCCCTAAACAATATTTGCTGTGTTTAAACAATGTATGTTTATGAAATTTGCAGACTCCAAAATGTTATGCATTTGGAAATATATCCATTTGCGTTATGTATGAAATCATGTCATTTTAGTGTATGGGTTTAATTGTGTTTTTATTGTATTGTTTTTAGAGTCTTCATACATCTGTGTTTTGAGTTGGTTACTGTTATTGTATTATCACAAACACTAATGAAGGATCAAAGATGGATGAACAACACCATATGGAGTTTATGTTGATACTCAAAAGTGGTGTCTGGTCATCCATCCTTGAGACTTCATATGTCTATGGTTCTCTATGGTTCTTGGATCTGTTGAACTTGGATTTGTGTTTTGAGTTTGGTTACTGTTATTCTATTATCACAAACACTAATGAAGGATCAAAGATGGATGAACAACACCATATCAAGTTTATGTTGATGCTCAGAAATGGTGTCTGTTCATCCATCACTGATCATTCATCCATCTTTGATACTTGTAGCTGGGTTTCGAGTTGATTACAGTTATTCTATCATGACAAACAGGAATGAAGGATGAAAGATGGATGAACAACACCATATCAAGTTTATGTTGATACTCGAAAGTGGTGTCTGTTCATCCATCTCTCATCATTCATCCATCTTTGATACTTGTAGCTTTGTTATGAGTTTGATCATTTTACTAAGGTGTGGTTTGACTTACATAATATTTGTGTGGCAACTAAGGTGGGTTTGATCATTTATAAGGGGTAGGAGAAAGTATTAAAGGCATAACACTCAAAAGGACTAAAGGATAAAAGTAAAACTACGAATATTGTAGAAGGACCAAACTACGTAAAAACTTGACTTTTCAAAAGTCAACCATCGCCACACTTCTACTTACACATCGCCACACGTCTACTTACACAGACCATACATACCACCGACTGAAAAGGCAAAAAACCACCTACATTGCTAACCCACTAGATAAACCAAACACAGACGGCAAAGATGAGTATCCAGGAGACAACACAGAAATTCCTCAGTCGGCAGAGTTTCTCCTTCTCAAGGAGGAGTTCAGCTAGGGTATCGGCTTGAGTAGCCTCTAGCTCATTTGCCCTGGCGACTGCGTCCATAGTATCCATGGTCTCGCTGATGAGGGCTTGTTGGCATTCATGCAACGCCGCCTCATTACGCTGGATATGCCTTTGCAAGTAGAGGAACACCTCCCTTGCTCTGGTGGTTTGTGGTGGATCCAACCACCCATTTATGGGACACCTGGATCCCTAAAAAATCAGAAAACAAACGTTTGAACACACTTAAAAGCTGACTCCAAGATGAAACTATTAACTAAACATGATAAATTAAAAAAATACAACCAGTAGAATGCTAGCCAACCTGAACAGGACATGCATAGTATCGCCTGCCGGCGTTGACATTATTCCAGCAAGTTCTAACTACAGCTAGCCTACCACAAGCACAACGAACTATTATTAAAAGTAGATCGGAAAAATTCAAGATAAGATTTACTTTTGGTAGAGGAGACTTTAGGGATGAGTGGTGAATATGAGTTGCTTTTATTAGGCTCTATTTACTGTCGCAGCCACAGAAAAGTGTATCGAGCAAGCTTTGAAATATGGAAATGTCAAAATTATCCTTGGACTAAAGACAAATGTAACGCCTTGAGATGTCCTTGACTAACGGCAAATGGTCAAAGGGACTTGTAGCGAGTGAAAACCTTGAAATAGGGACCCCCGACGATGAATATGCCCGGTTTCGTCCCATCGCGATCCTCCATTACAAGTATAAGGACCAACGGTGTATTTTAGTCAAGATGTAACTATAGATATATCCTTGAAGTATCATGCATCTAGCAGATAGTTTAATAAAAAGCATAAGAGATATACTATGAAATAATGCCTGCAAGTTGCAAACTTGCATTAAGAAAATAGGCGGCTTGCGCATAATTTTATATTATATGTTTGAACAACCATTTTGTTTCTGAAATTGATTATTGATATTACATTAGGAATGGTATTCTATTCATAAAATATCTCTATGCATGATTTTAGAACATACAACTATAGATATATCCTTGGAGTATCCTAGCAGACAGTTTAATAAAAAGCATAAGAAATATACTATCAAATAAGTGAAAATTACTTGGAAGGCCCTGCAGAGACTTCTTTGTCCTGCAGAGGACATCTTTTTTTCGTATATAAAAAAAAGCCACCTATTTCGCTACAAACTTGTGCAGAAATGTTTAATGGACACGTGTCGCTTCCCCATTAAATTAACGTGCGTAATTAAAATAAAAAAAAAAAAAAAAAAAAAAAAAAAAAAAAAGCAATTCGCCTCTAAGTTGCAGCGAGATCTGACAACTTTGTGGGGCCACGAGCTGACACAAGAGAGAGAAACCAGTATTTCACCTAAACTTTGTGGCGAAATCCGACACAAGTGGGGACACCTGCTGAGAACGTGGGCCCCAACCAATTTTTGACATAATTTTTTTTTGCGTTTGAGATCTTGAATTTATTTTTTTTTGTATTTGATGCTACCAATATTTTGCTACAGAATCTCATTTGGACTTATTTTTGTTATAAAATTTTTGTTATAAAAATGTAATTTAATTTTTGTTATAAAAATGTAATGAACTTATTTTTGTGTTTATGATAGTGCATAAAGTTAGAGATGTCACAGAAAAACAAAATGTATCAGATATTGTCATTATAAAAAATGTTATGTTATTATTGCCTCATATACTTGTAAATTTGTTACTTTAAACTATTTTTACACAAAACACATGCTCAAATAATGTCTATTCAATACAAACATCACTTGTAAAATTCAAATACATAGACAGAACAAACATCACTTGGATAATTGAGAATGAAAAGCATGATGCACAGAAAAAACAAAACATGCTACTAGTTGTTAACTAGTCACATACAGCTTCTACCTTATTAAAAACCAAACCGATTAAACCAACTATTTGAATCCTGCATTTGTTGATCATCTAGATGTTGAGAGTTGTGTTGCTGGGAAATGTATTGTTGATACACTTGAGACTGGTATTGAAGATCATTTTCAAGTGGTTGCGTTCGGTTTTGCTGAGATAGGTTGAAATCTTGTTGTGTGTTATGTTGATCATATGTTTGTGATGTGTGTGTGTTTTCAGCATATTGTTGAGATGGGTATGGGTTGTGGTGGTAAGTTTGTGAAGCGTATTGGTTTGTGGGGTATGTGTTGTCACCATATGGTTGCCAAAAGAACGAGTTTTGACCATTTGCTTGATTTTTGTATGTGTTTTGGCCAAATGGTTGCCATGAGAATTGATTGTTTCCCATAAAAGTTTGATCGAACGGGTGATGTTGGTCATAAAAAGGTGCAGTGTCATGTTGCTCATTAGTTGGAAATTCCCCTTGCTTTTGTTTACCCTTGCGGTTAGGTGGATCTGGGACAAATGATTTTTTGCAATTCTGACGGTTATGCCCCGCTTGTTTGCACCTGCTACAGTGTATAGTTCTTGGCTCTTCTCCTTGAGATAGTATACGGTCTGTGTTTTTCGGACGACCTGGCTGAGGGTTGTCCATTGTTGGAGGAGTAAGAGGATGTATATGGCTTGGATACTCCCATTCGTTAAAATTTCCAACAAATTGAATTGACTCTGCATAGGTTGCCTGATATTTTTCCTTTTTAAACCATTCATGTACATATTGCATACAATCTGTTAGGTTCAAAAACCTTGTAACAGCAATAACGTGACCACAAGGTATCCTGGAAATTTGCCATTTCCGACATTCACATTCACCGGTCGTAAAGTTCACTTCACGGTTATATTGGCCATCATAAACTTGATATCGAAATTGAGTAATTCCGTGTACAACCCAACTGACGCTTTTCATTCTTCTTTTCTCCACCTTATGCGCTGCCCAATCTGTGATGTCGTACTTCATTTTTGCTACACAAAAAATGTAAAAATTAAATTAATTAACTTGTCTAATATATTTTTCAAAATGATTACTGACTACGTCATGTTTTAAACAATAAATACCTGCAGCTTCCCGACGTTTAAAATACCACTTTTGAACCATACTTCGGTACGTGTCGGTCAACACTGTTACTGGTAGATTTCTGTACAATACAGTACATGTATTAACAGACTCGACACTATTAGATGTACAATAATTGTAACGGCTACGTAGGCAATGTGCTCGAGACCAGCGTCTAGGATCAGCCGCCATTAGCTTTCGGTGTGCTTCAGGTTGTACAACCAGGAGTATGTTCATTTGTCGTTGCCACTCATCGGGAGTATACGCTTTGCATATGCCCCAATATAGACCTTTAACTTTATTGATTTTCAAGGAAAGGTTCATCATTAGATGTCGACAACAAATACCATGAAACGCCGACGGAAACTCATTCCTTACTGCCGAAGCTATTGCAGGATGCCTATCAGATATGATAATCATATTGGGGTTATCGCCGATGCACTCTCTAAGTACTGACATCCACCATGACCAACAATCACTAGTCTCCCCTCTGCATATTCCGTAAGCAATAGGCACAATTTGGTTGTTTTCGTCCATCCCAAAGGCTTGCAAATTTGTACCCTTGTAAGTTCCCTTTAAATGCGCCGCGTCCACTATAAGTAGTGGGCGAAGATGGTTCACAAACATGCGCAACTGCGTATAAACAATTTTTAAAATTATAATAGCAAACGGGTTTTTGCATGCACTTATAAATGAAATTGAACAAGACTTACCGATGCACCAATGGCAATGAATAAAATTTCAAAAACCCCTTGATTGCTTTTCTTGATACGTGTGACCGTCCCTGGGTTTTTTTTTTCTAAGTTGTGACAGTAATACGGTAGCATTTCAAACGATTCTAATGGTGAACCTCTTAACAATTGTAACCCATAATCCTTCCCTCTCCATGCTTGTTGGTAAGATATATATGTTTTATATTGTGCCATGATATCTTTTTGTATATCTCTCCCTTTCAAATCACGGCTACCATCTTCTAATTTACCTTCCTAATGTGAGCAATAACTTTTTTGTTTGCATTTCGATGGTTAGGATATGTTTGGGTTCTGGGACACGTGTGAATATCATTCATGCTTGTAATTTGAAAAACATCTGAATTTGGCCAACGTCTGACATTAATATACCATGCACATTGTGCATAATGGACGCATTTTATGTTGTAAGTTTTAGGGTTAGTTTTTTTCGAAACAAATTCATAACCATCTTGTAAAGCTTTCAACCTGTATGCCAAGTCTAATTCCGCCCTAGTTAAATAAACCTTATTGATTTTTACTTCAGTTTTTTTGTTATAATCCTTTGTAGGCATAGGTTTTGGCGTGTAAAGTGGTGGTTCAGGAACTTCAGGGATATGGTCAAAAAAATTTGGCCATTTATGGTTACCGGGGTGTTTGGTTTTATTTATTTCATCAAAACAATCATTTTCAACATCTTCGTTATCCGATAGAAAAGCATATGATGACCCTGGTTTTGTAAAATTTGCCTCATCTTTATGACCTGAGCCATCATATTCTTGTTCGTCATTTGAAGGAAATGAAAATGATGACCCCGGTTTTGTGAAGTTTGCCTCATCTTTATAATCTGAGTCATCATCTTCCTGTTCGTTATCTGAACTGAAAGCGAATGATGACCCTGGTTTTGTGAAATTTGGTTCATCTTTATAGTTATAGTCATTGTTTTGAAAATCATTTGATGGGCCGATGTTTTCTTCTACCATTGGAGGGAAAAAAGTATAAAACTCTGGCACTTGCTGAGTTGAACCAAAACTTGTTGTTTCTTCCATTATTTTAGTTTGCGAAACATACAAGTGTACAAGTTCAGCAGGAGACTCTAAAGCACATTGAACAAAAAAGTTTACCTCGTTGTCGTCTATAACATCGAGTCGAAAGTCAGCTGAAGGGACTTTCACATTTAAATTTACTCGGGCATTTTGCTTCAATTTAAACTTATTCACCACCATATCAACTAACCCTGAATATGTTATATCGTGATCCATAATCACACCGCGCTTTATTTCACCGTAATGTAACATACATTTGAATTTATGTAAATTCAAAGCCATTTTCTTTTTGTAAGTATTGTGGAGATGTATATACATTCAATTTTCGTGGAAGTGTTATTTATAGCGTAATATTACCATGTGTGTTTGCAAAAAGTAATTAACATGTGTCATATTTCGTGTATAATATTATGTGATAAAAAATTTGTTTTCGTGACAAGTAAAACTAATGTCATATTTCTTGTATACCAGTCACATCTTTGTCTCTATAAGGGCCCTGAGTAGTTTCTATCATGTCATATTTCGTGTATACAATTATGTGATCAAAAGAAAGTTTATTTACTAGTCACATCTGTGTCTCTATAAAGTTTTCTGACAAGTCATATTCTTGTCATATTTCGTGTATAATATTATGTGATAAAAAAAAAGCTTGTATACCAGTCACATCTTTGTCTCTATAAGGGCCCTGAGTAGTCTCTATCATGTCATATTTCGTGTATACAATTATGTGATAAAAAAAACCCTAAACCCTAAACCCTAAACCCTAAACCCTAAACACTAAACACTTAACCCTAAACACTTAACCCTAAACCCTAAACACTAAACCCTAAACCATAAACCATAAACCATAAACCCTAAACCCTAAACCCTAAACACTAAACCCTAAACCCTGAACCCTAACTGTGGGGGTTGAAGGAGATTCTGGCTCATTCTTCATTAGGCCCAACAAAGAATCAATAATTCTTTTAGGATTTAATGTATAATGTGACCCACTAACCTATCTAATGTTTGTATACCAGTAACATCTTTGTCTCTATAAGGGAGCTGAGTAGTCTCTATTGCATTGACGAATGCATCCGTTGATATCATATTTCGTGTATATTATTATGTGATCAGAAAAAAGTTTATTTACTAGTCACATCCGTGACTCTATAAAGTATGTGAAAAGTCATATTCATGTCATATTTCGTTTATATTATTATGTGATCAGAAAAAAGTTTATTTACTAGTCACATCCGTGTCTACATAAAGTCTCTGAAAAGTCATATTCATGTCATATTTCGTGTATAATATTATGTGATCAAAATAGGCTTATTTACTAGTCACATCTGTTTCTCTATAAAGTCTCTGACAAGTCATATTCATGTCATATTTCGTGTATAATATTATGTGATAAAAAAAAGTTTATTTACTAGTCACATCTTTCTCTGTATAAAGTTTCTGACATGCCATATTGATGTCAAATTTCGTGTGTAATATCATGTGTATGTGTAAATTTTTACCCGAAATATGACACAGAAACGACAAGTGTATGAGACGGTTTTAACCCTATTTAAGGCTTACTTTGTCATTCAAAATCAATTAGTAATTTATCCATTGTCATCAAAATAAAATGTCGGACAACATACCCTTCGACCTGCAAGTTGATATCATGAATAGACTTCCAGTTAAGTCATTACTACAATTTCGTACTGTGTCAAAGAGATGGAGGTCTTCAATAGACTTTTCCAACTTCATCCGTAGCTACGACTTTCGTGACACATATATGTGTTGTTTTAATTTAACATATATGCAAGGTAATGTAGGTTTTATGTTTTCAGTTAATGGAAGTTTAGCTTTCACGCACCTAGATACAACTCTTCATCTTCCAACTCTTAAGCCAATTGCTACTTCTGAAGGTGTCTGGTGCTTTTCATATGGTTCAAACATGATGGTCGTTATTTGGAACCCATCAATAAAACGATCTATAGGGGTTTTAGTCCCTAGCTTCTTGAATCAACCTGATTCACCAAAAATGGTCATCGATTTTGGTGTACGTCCTGACAATTTAGACCTAACAATTTTAAAAATTAATTACCTGTTATACGGTGAAGGGCCATGGTACGTGTCAGTGTATACCTTGAGTTCGAGACGCTGGAACCATATTGAAAATGACCTTTTGCCTCGAGAAGGGATTAGACTAAAAAGGTCTGGCCAAGCAGTAGTGGGTGGTAAAATTTTTTGGCTTGGTTATGAAAAATTTCTTTTCAATGATGGTATTTTGTACAAACGCTATGTGATAGTTTCATTTGATTTGGTTAGTCACCAATTTACCGACATAGGCATACCAGAAGAGATAAGACGCGTGGTTGGGCCTCCATTCCATATATCCCAGCTACGGAACTCTATCGTAATTTCAGGAAGTTTCCTAGCAGATGGGTACAAAGTTATGAGTGCATGGGTGTTAGAAATTGATGGTGGTATTGTATCATCGTGTACAGTGCTATTCACCATCCCATACCCAATAGAGAATGTGGTAAAATTAGTTGGGTTTACTAAGGATGATGATTCAATTGTTGAAGCTAAGATCGACCAAGAGATAGCTCACTCGCTACAAGTGTACGAGCGAGCTTCTGAATTGTTTCAAGACATGGGTATTGAAGCGAATGGTGGTTCATTTTTCATTGGCCCATATAAAGAATCACTAATTCTTCTTAATGAACCAAATCATACCATCGTGGTTTAGTTTTAGTACCCCGGTTTTGAGCGATCTCGTTGTATTATGAATGTTTAATGTTTTTTCCCATCAATGAAGTGTTTGTTTTCCAAATTCTGTGCTTGTAGTGAATTAACAAATAATACGATTAATGAACATTTGTATATATAGGCTAACATTCATTCCAACATAGTTTAAGAAAAACATATTATTAAGACATTCTTAAATCATACACGACACATATTGAGTGATTATGAATACCAATGATTCTTCCATATGTATTTATGGCGTTCATCTGCTTTAGCATCCTCATTCTGAAAGTGTTCTTGTTCTGCCCATTCAACCATTTGATCACAAGTGTAATCCGCTTGAGTTATGTTCTTGTTTCCGTCTTCATTGTCACTTGTGTATTCTGTTATCACATGATCCATCATTTCTGCCAAAGTAGCATTTGGCAATATATATTTTTCAATATTAAAATCGACACCGCCATGGTCAATGTAGATTTCCAAGTTGCCTAGCGCTGCCGAAATATCAAACATTACATGCATATCATAGTTGTTTCTTAGTTTTACGGTGCTTGAAATGCCAGTGTGTGGTACTTCATAAAAAAGAGCATGAATATTCATGTCAACGATGTTAAACAAATATTGCTTGAGCTCTTCTAGCTTCATTCTTGGAATGTTGATGTTCATCTTCCAACCATTTACATACGTTGGTTTTCCGCCATAGCAAACCAATTGACCCTTGTTGTGAACAGGAAAACTGAAAATGGTTTGTGTATATGGTGTAGTAGGTTTAGTTTTTTTTTTATTATACCAACGTTTAAAGCGTACACGCTCTTCCAGTTTGTTTTTTCTCTGAACCATTTCATGTCCCTATATTATTACTGACATGTGTAAAAGTTTTCGTATAATTATTAAAACATGACAAAAAGTTGTCATATTTCGTGTAAAACAGTATGTGATATAGACCCTATATATACAACATCTAAAAAGAATTTTAACAAACATAAGAATTAACCAAAAACTATATACTAACATACATCTACCCAACAAACATACAAATGTCGGCTAATTTCCAGAAATTCAAATGTAAATTACATTTCAATGGCAAGGAAAGTGGTGTCATTATGTAAAGTGACATCACTTACTCATTAATGGTTGAAATGTTGGTGAACAAATTCGAGTTGGATGCAAATACGCAACTCAGATTGTCGTTTAGGCCAAGCCCATCAGATACAACGATCGAGATTAAAGACAACAACGACGTTACTTTATTTGTTACGTGTGCTTGTGCTTCCGCTGATGGTATAATACATTTGTACATTGATCAGCCCAGGGAAAATGCAAGTACAATAGGACACACAAGGATAATACCCGGTCCAGCGGGTATTCTTCAAATGGCCAAGCTCCGCAAAAATACAGACATTAGGGAAGGAGGCCATTCGTCTGTAATGCCAACCCAAGAGTATGTCAGGAGAATAGAGGAGGATGCATCCGAAGATGATCATTTTACGCGTGGCCCATGGCTAAGCGCGCTTGGCTATCTAGATGCTTTTGGGATCGGGGTAGATGCTTGTTTAGGCGATATGAAAACCTTTTGTAAAAAAGGGAAGCTTGAACTGGTTGTAGCCGTCATCAAGTCTTGTACACCAAATTTGCTTGGTGACCTAACTGTGACACTCAAAGATCCATCAGGAACAATGTCTGGTACAATTCATCACAAAGTACTAGAAGAGGATAAGGGTTACGTCAAGTCTATCAGTGTCGGTGCTGTTTTGATACTAAAGAACGTCTCAGTGTTCACACCAAAACCACATAACCATTACCTTAACATCACTTTGAAAAACATTGTTGAGGTTTACCACAAGGATACCGTTTATTAGTGATGTTTAAATTGGACTTTCGTTTTTAATTTGTATCATCTTTATCTTGTATTTTTTTATGTTTTTATTTAACCCATCTACTAGACTTTCGTTTTTAATTTGTATCATCTTTATCTTGTATTTTTTTATGTTTTTATTTAACCCATCTACTATTTTCATTTAACTCATCTACAAAACTTTAGTTATCGACGACATACTTGTGATATATAACATACACAAACTTTCATTTGGTAACCGTATATGAAAATACATATACAAACGGTCAACTAATCATATCTACATCCGCTAGTATTCGTCAACCATAGATAAAAAAATGCACTATGTATTTGCTAAATATTTGACGAATAAAGTTTGTTATATAAAAATTTTACAAATATTAAAAAGTGTAGGGTGGTTATGGTAAGTTTTAGTTTTCAATTTCAAAATAGTTGATATATATAATCAACTTCAATATTTTTTATAAAATTGTGCATACGCCAAAAGAATATTAATATTGGGCTCGTTTTGTTCGTAATTTAGAGCTCTTCGCGACGGTATTTTTTTTATTAACAAATTCACTATATATTTGCTAAATATTTGACGAATGAAGTTTGTTATATAAAAAAGTTGTAAATATTATAAAGTTAAAGGGTGACTTTTGTAATTTTTTATATAAAAATTAAATTGAATCATTGGTCAATTGGTCTGGTGAGGCCCACAAATTGGATTTCGCCTCAAAGTGTATGTGAAATGCTTTTTTCTCTCACGTGTGTCAGTCGGTGTCCCCACAAGTAGGGGTGTTCAAAAAATCCGAGAAACCGACGAACAGAGCCGATCCGTTCAATCCGAAACCGAAAAAAACCGATAACCGAAGAAACCGAAACCGAGAAAACTCGAAACCGAAAAAACCGGCTTATGACGGTTCGGTTTCGGTTTTTAATTATAGTTATCCGCGGTTAACCGAACCGAACCGTGATTAATATACATGTAGGTTTCAACAAACCATTCATAAAAATGTACAAGTATCAACTATATTATTGCACTGCTTTTATCATATAAAACATTTTTAGTTATCTAATGTGATAATTTACTAACGTTCATGGATTTTATATGATTAAAGTGATCGTAGCCTATAAACGTCAAATAAATAGTATTAGTTATTTTCTTACATATGATAATTTGAATGTTTTTATTGTGACATGCCAACATTATTATGACTCTAATATCTTCATTGTTATTTAATTTTACTACAATGACATATTGCGTTATAATTTATGTTATTGTTCATCCAATTCGATTCGATTAATTTTTTTAAATGGTTAACCGTTACCCGAACCGTGGGTAACCGCTCATTTCGGGTACCCGCCTAGTACGGTTCGGTTTCGGATAGTAAAATGAACTACCCGCCCCGCAATGGATAGTTAAAATTTCTAACCGAACCGAGCCGAACCGCCCCGTGAACACCCCTACCCACAAGTTGTCAGATTTCGCTGCAATTTAGAGGCGATTTGCTTTTTTTTTTTTTTTTTTTTTTTTTTTTTTTTTTTAATTACGCACGTTTAATTAATGGGGTAGCGACACGTGTCCTTCTACGATTTCTGCACAAATTTGTAGCGAAATGCTAGGCCTTTTTGGATATATGATAAACAAAAGGTCCTCTGCAGGACAACGCAAACTCTGCAGGGCCTTCCAAGTAATTTTCGCATGAAATAATGCATGCAAGTTGCAAACTTGCATAACGAAAATAGGCGGCTTGCGCAGAACTTTTTAGTATACAAAATGGGGTAGGTTATACAAAACCCTCTTTTTCTACAAGAGGGGTTTTTCATCAATATTTAATAAACGATAAGATTAAAGGGAATGTTTGAACAATCATTTGTTTCTGAAATTGTTTATTGATATTACATTAGGAATGGCACTCTACTTATAAACAGTGTCAATGTATGGTTTTAGAAGATGTAACTATAGATGTCTCTTTGGAGTATCGATCTTAAATGTATCTAGCAATAGTTTACAAAAAGCATAAGAAATACGTAGTATAATGAAATAATGCATGCAAGTTGCAAACTTGCATGACGAAAATAGCGGCTTGCCTTATAAATATGCATTAAATAATTGTTGATATGATAGTTGTGGGCTTAAGGGACTAAACGTCAAGTGTGCTATCAGCACATAGCTAGCTGCAAGTCAAACAAACAGATATGCCCATGGGCCATGTATATGTCGACTGTGATTCATGTTCTGTAAGAATAAACACATCTTAGAGATTATATTTGTGGTCGACGTGAAAGAAACAAAAGAACATGAATACTAGAACGAAAAAATAATCAACTATTAGTTGATTACGCAAGAAACGCAATGTTGATTTGTGAATGCATATATTACTTTTCTCTTATGGTGAGAAAACCCTTCTCATTTATAGTATATCATAAAAAATAGTGGGTTAAATACTTACGTACATAAATTTTATATCATCAATTATCTCATACATGTATCAAGAAAGATTAGAAATCACTTAGCATCACAATGGCGAAGCTTTTAAAAAGCTTTATAACTTTGACATTTCATAACGTATCATCAAACTATAAATATTTTAATTTTATGCAGTATGGACGATGAAGCTTATAAAGGTTTATAAGGCCTCTTATGTAAGTTTTGAAACCATTTCATAATCGTAGACCTTTTCAATACACCTATTCAATACACCTAAGCATAAAACATAGGTAGTATATCGACAATGATAAACCTCCTTATTTTATTACTACGTATAATACTATAAAGTTTTTCATAAACCCACCATTGTGGATACCTTCAAATATATTGCCTTTAGTTCCACTATCACTTACCCATTATTATAAAACCATGTTAAACTTTGTATGTGTGAATATCTTGTCCGTACACAAAAATGGGTAACTTTTTAAACACCCTTTAGCCAAAAGCAAGACGAGGGAGATTCTGATTATTCGTTGTTGCACTCGAACTGTAGATATTACCTTTACTTTTTCCTTAGGGCCAAATAAAATTGACGTGACAATTCATGTGCCAATTAAATTCATTGAACTTCTATGTTTTTTTCACAACCACGGTCTCGGAAGAAAAAACAAACCCATAGACTTGTCTTTAAATTCAATCTTTATATTGAAAATGTCATAGTCACTTAATTCTCATATCCTACTTTGACTTATTATGTCTGAAACATTTATTCACTATTATGGCTTTATGGGAAAATAATAAATTTACATGATATCAATGGCAATACCATAATCAGGGATGGAACCAGGAGTTCCTGCGGATGTCTGGGACTCTTAAATGCACCCGATTTATCGAAATCTGTTTCTATATTACGGTTCAAAAAAATTTGTGCATCCAATCATATCTGGTCTTGTTTCCATCCCTCCATAATTATCAATAAACCCAAAGACAAAAACAAACAACCCGCGGTTGCAAACCCTCTTATCGTCGACTTCATCACTCCACCATGTTAGAGGTATAACCAACTCCACCATGTTAGAGGTATAACCAATTGTTTGTTTATTGATTTGATCTCACACAATAATATGTATACATATAGGGATGCGGTTGAATTATTTTAGGCAACACAACTAGACATCCTAAACCTCATCCAATCATAATAAATACATAGTAATCCTTTACTAATACTATTAAATACATATGGGCCTGTTTGGCAAGGGCTTTTTGGAATAGCTGTTAGTTTTTTGTTACAAAATAATCTCCTATAAACTAAGTAGCTTCATTTGGATGCATTAACTACAATTTTTTTTTTCAAACAAATTGCTCCAAAATGAAAAGCTGATTCATGAAGCTTTTTAAATATCTTGGAACTATTAAAACTTTAAATTACTGATATACCTTCCAAACATTTATTTACAATTATAAACTTGTCATTTTATGTCATTTTACATCTTATAACTTTATTTAACAGCTAACTTACCAAACACTTTCATTGAAAAAAGAATACAGCTTGTAGCTCATTTTAACAGTTTTGCAGTTTACAGCTTACAGCTTACAATTTATAGCTTAAAGCTAGTTTTGCCAAACATACCCGATATGTGTACAAGACATTTACAGCTAACACACCATACAACCATCATGACAAACAATAACACCCCACACCACCCCCCTTCATCAATCTATGATAAGATACGAGCGGGTTAACCCGCGCGCTGCGGCGGGAGCGCTTTGTTGATCATATCGAATTTTTGTGCGTGTTCTTATAATGTTTATGGTATATGTTTTTGGCCTAGTTTTATTGGCTTGCTTGTGTTAATAATACAGACCTGAGCTCAGAAACAATTTAGATACTTGCAATAATGTAACTTAAAAATTATGGAACAATCAAATATAATATACTTCTTGCAAGGTCACAAACACAAATAAGAAAAAAAATAACCAAAGAAGCGTTCATCGTAAAAATCGATCATCAAATATTTATTCAACACAAACGCTTATTTTTAGGCCTATGAGCTTTTTGAAACTTCGAAAAGCTTATAAGACGAATTTTTATGCCTCTGAGGTTATAGCCTATTTAAGCTCACAGGTGCATACTCATCATGATGGGGCGAATGCACTTTGTTGTCATTGTTGTAATAATCCCACCATGTTGCCTTGTTGCCATTCTTAGAAATTCAGGTTGATCATGCCAAACAACCTTGTATTCTTCACCATTTCTTGTACTCTGCAATAAAACTAATCATCAGAACCACTAAAATTAAATTAAAGGTTTAAGATCAGACGATCAGTAGTTTATAGTAATAGTATTAGAAGGCTATGTCGACAAACTCTTCATTAAGACTACATAACTATTTCGTTAACAGACATTACATGAACACTAAAGCCACCATACGCAAACAAATCTACATTAAATGACACTTTACTACTATTCCAGTTCAGAAACATAAACCACCCACTACCACTAACCATACGCTAATTGCCACATTTGATTTCTGAAACTACAATCAAGTAAAATATTAAGTACTTTAGCACACTCGTTACACGGCATCACATAAACACTGCTATTACTACTATGCATAAACAAATCTATAACTCAACTAATCCAAAAACGTTAACTAAACACGTTTCGCAACATCCTCAATTCTGAACAACGCTCAACCTACACCATGTGTGACATTTCATTCAAACTACATAACGCACAAAATTCAACTTCACTTCCCCGTAGCTACTAACATATAACCAACACTCATAATTAAATTACTTCTATGCCACATTTGATTTCTGCTACCTACTGTTGATCTCCATATTTACTAAAGAACGTGGCTAGAGCTCTTTTGATTTATATCCATTTTCCCGTCGCTTAACCTTGATAAATATATGCAAAATTACCATAGATTTGTATAATCACCAGACTTCTAGAAGCTAAAGATGGTCAATTAAACGTACCTCTAGACATCGAAAATGCTTTTTTGGCCTGATTTTCCACAGCCTTATCTGGCTGAGGTTGCGTTAGAGCCAATACTTTTCTTTCTGCTGCAACATTCTTTTTGCACCCACTTTAATCTCAGTCTCCTTTTTCCACTCCATGACTGGTTATTCACTTTCTTAAAATCCACGTGCTCTCACAGAAGTCTATCCACTCATGCCATAACCCTGAAACAAACACTTATCATTTCACATATAGGAGGAATTCAATTAAAGGTACGTTGATGCACAGACAAATATAACCATTTAAATAAATTGGTGCCATTCCAGCATAAAAATCATGTGCAAGCTAATTTGGCAGGAAAAGGTTATGAACATTAGAAAGACTTACCTCTCATCTTTCTTGGCAAGCAATCTTCACCTCATGGACATCCTCCCAGATGGCAGCATCATCTGCAATTCACATACGTGAAAACCAAAAATAATTGAATACATAAATGATTCAATGTAGCCCCCAAATCCACCCATTTCAGCACCCAAACCCATACGTTTCACGCACCCATTTCAGACCCACTTCATCCCCCAAATGCATCCATTTCAGTCGCATTGCAGCAACCAAATGCAACTATTTCAGCACCCAAACCCACCCGTTTCATTCCCTATTTCAGCACCTAAATGGCCCGATTTCAGCCCCAAAACCAACCCATTTCAGCACCCAAACCGACTCCCATTTGAGCCCCCAAACCTACCCATTTGAGCCTCTACTTTAATCTGTTTTAGGAGGTAACCAATAAGCTCATAAGCTCAAACCGAAATCAACCAAAAGTTATAAACCAATAAGCTCATATGCAAGATATAAACCAATAAGCTCATAAGCTCAAACCGAAAATCAAACAAAAGTTATACTACTTTCAGTTTATGGTGCTCAAGGTACCCTGAAACGGCAACTGCGTTTGTCGATTATTTGCATGCAGAAACTGCAGTGACAAAATATCTTTGCTATTACAATGCTTATATTCCCAAATCCCCGCAACAGTGGTTGTGTTACTGGCTTTGCATTCTCACGTTCCTTGTCAAGCATCTATAAAAAAAAATCAAGTTTACAATATTCACATCAGTTCAACAAATCTCTTCACAAATAAACTAAATTAATAACATCAGGGTAAGCTTGTGAGGCAACCTTCATACGTTGTGATGGCAATCCGATTGCCATATTTTGTCAAGTAGATTTGATCTCCAATTCCAGGTTGCATTTCTTTGCTTAGCTTCATTTTCTGTAAATGACAAACCTTGGAAGTAATCGCTGAAGAGGTAGTAGTTGTTATAAATTTTCTATTTGTTAGTTCTGATTATAACAGTTTTGGTTTCCTAATTTAAGTACTCACGAAACAACAATATTTGATATAAAAAAAGGAACTACTTTCATTACTTACCCTGTAACTATAGGGTTCCACGATACCAAAACTTTCTGACCCATCTTATCAAAAACCCTCATAGCCGACACCAAATCCCTACATTTCCCATACATACCAATCAATATCCCGACACGCCCTAAGAACATTGACAACCGTCATCTCATGACGCTCAAACCCATCCCAAAGAAACCATTATAAAGTTTGGTACTTCTCATATGCGCCACTCTACAAACACAAAAACAAATGTTGTAGTACATTTTAGTCTCATTTGTTTTTGTGTTCCAACAATTAATTTATTAACAACATAACTTTTCTTAAAACTTTCATCAAACACATGGTAGGCATAATTCCAACTACCTTTTCCACACCATCAGCCATAACGCCACTTCCTAGTTTATCTTAAACATCATTAATAAACAGCGCACCTTTAAGATTAGCCAGTTGTGTAATCGCATCCCCTTGTGTAACCGTTTATGTTGATGAACTTAGGCGAAAATTGAAACGCCTGCAAAAACAATTTTACCAGGAGTTAGTCAAACACAAAAAATGAAAACCTCTAATTGAAATTATATGAGGTAAACCCTAAAGAATGAAAAACCCCAAAGATGTAATCACAATCATAAACTTTCAAAAGTGATTTATGTAAAACTGAATGAATGCAAGTTTCTGAATAAGTGATGATGATGAACTTTCGGTATTGTTTTGATGATGATTATCTTAATAGCTTTTTCTGGAAGTGATGTTAAATGTTGATTTCGCGTTCTGATTGTATAGGGTCTGTGATTATTCAGCATAGTTTTGCGTGTGTGTGTTTTTGGTTAAAGTGAAATTAGTGTGTGTTTGGTGTATTGTATGTAGGTGTTGGAAGGCGGTGGGAAGGGAAGGATGATGTGCAGGTGAGAAAGTTCTAGCAAAGGAGGAAATACATACGTATTGCGAGTGTAGAGATGGGTGAACAGTAAGTTCCCACCCACACCATGGCCAATCACAGCTCGCCACATATTTGTAAACATTAAAAAAACCAACAATAGACCAATGGGCAGCTGACAGCAAGGCGTATATAAGCTTAAATTATGTACGATGCCCAAACGGCTATTAGGATATATAGATAATATGCTTTGAATTCAATAAAAAAACCTCAAATCAGTAAAAGTAGAAGTCAAGAAACTGAATTATTCATACTGGAATGACCTGTTTACATTTATACCACCTTTAAGGCTTAAAAGTCTCAAAGTTTGTCTAAGAACATGTCACGTCCCCTAACACTAGTGCGAGTGTCATAACTCCACACACGACTAAATGCTCAACCGCATACTCCATCGTTAAATCGTGGATCTTCATTAAAATATCCGAACCTCTTCTAGTCTTCTTGAACTTGTCTCGAAAACCCGAAACTTCCAAAAATGCGTTGAAATCATACAAAACAATTTCCAAGATAATAAAAGATCCAAAACAGTTGAACTCGTTCCCACTCGTTTGAGAAATCTTGATTATGATGTGATCTAGATACTTACGTGATTATCAAACCTAGCCACAAGTATGACCAAGTTGCTCGAATATTATCAATAAGGAACTTGTTTTATATGCGTTGACAGTTGCAAGATTGTGCATGATTGATACTAGACATGCGAATACGTCCCAACATGGATCTAATGTGCCGACGAGGAGCATGCCTGCTTCTTCGTATGGCCCACAACGACAACCAGACATTTTTCTGATTGTATTATCTAACGTCATGCATCCAAATTACAAAAACATATGATTATGAGATTCTAGATAATTGTCAAAGCTAATTACGAAGTTTATAATTTGTTTGGTGGTGGTATAAGGCTCTAGATTTGTTACGAGAACTGAAGTATACACAAGAGTTATGAATCGGGTCCCCATGAATTGAATGACTTATAAATTAATCATTGGAGCTATTTATCGCTAAAATATTAATATCTAGATTTTTTAGTTGGACGTGAAGAACCGAAGAAGATGGAGCTTTTATTGTCAAATTGAAGTTCGAGTTGTGGATGCTGATTCACTCGGTCACACCAACAAGTACATCAGAAGTTCGAGTTCTAATACTCGTCGAAGTGTTGTTTTCATGCAATAAATTATTCTACACGAAGACAAAATACCTATATTTTTGAAGATTTTAGCTTTATTTATCCAGAAAATAATATGTGAATAGTAATACGTGAAATAATAGATAAAAACAAATTGGATAAACTGATGAGATTTTACTTGTTTAGGTTATCTGGCGAAGACAAACATTTCTAACTCAGATATACACAATTGTTTTGGGTTTATCCCGAGACCGTTTTGACCTTTCTCTGACCACATCCAACTCTACACTTAATGTGGTTTAATTTTAAACTATTGTGCGAGTTGTTCCCTAGCTTATAGGATAATGTCACATGTTAGTTGCTGACTATGTAGGCAAGTACGTAAGGGGAGGTCGCACAATTAATGCTTGTGCACTCGTACAACCTATCACACGTCATTTTGTAACTTCTTCAGATCATGGGTTGCAAGCGTGCTACGCCTAATCGTGAGACCCGTTGGCTAAAACTTGAAAACCCGGCCACTTGTTTTAATGCGGCTTTAAATTTTACTACAAGTAGTTGGCCCCTTTAGTAATTTCATAAAACTAATTTATCCATTGGAAAAATATCTAGATATTAATATATTATCATGGAGGGTCCCCGTTGGGCATATATAACGTCCAAGCCACATCTCTTTAACATGCATCCCCATTTGGAACAATATGGACACAATTCATCAAATGGTAGGTGGTCATGAATCCATAGTTGTTGCTTCCATGTGTGCTTGGTTTACACCCACAATCCTTTTTTGTGTTTCAAATCTCATAATTGCTACCCTTTTCATTGCTTCAAAATCAAACACCAACACTACAAAACAACACGACCACGACCAGGAATATGAAACTAGTGTCCAAGGATATTCATTTACACCTCAAATCCCAAAAGTATCTTCGTTCCTAGAACGAGCCAAATCCATTAATTTATCATCGTGCATCCCCGTCAACACAATAAACATCCCAACCCACGAAAATACATCTATATCCAAAACCGCAAAATACACTTCACAGAGTCGACTGGCTCAGTCCATATATTTCCCATGCAGCTACGATACTCAACCTGATTCCAAACGATATCCATCTAAGAAAAAACCAAACACTCAAATAACGCTCACAAACTTAACGGGTCAACTCGCCCCAGTTCCATCTATAGACCGGGTCAAAAGATTAAAATCGAAGGCTCCTAAAGAGAAGATTTCAGTAGTTGAGATAAAAAAGACACGTAGCGAGGTGAGGCATGTGTTGGACAATGAAGATGACGTGAACATGCGACGACCAGAAACAGCAAGGGCTAGACGAAACGCTGATGACGATGCAAAAGCCGAAAACTTTATAGCGAAGTTTAGGGAACAACTTAAGTTACAACGTATGGATTCGCTTAATAGGTATAACCACATGTTGAGACCACAAAGCTGAGTTAGAGAACTTGTCGTGCAATTTTGTATTGGCCCAACTTTAGATCATATTATTAGAATGACGTTTCACTAATAATTTAGTACTAGATGATTACCTCGAATAGCTACGACGTTGTATAGTAGCGTTAGTTTATGTGTTCAATTTTTTTTTTATGTATATATGTATGTGGATTAAGTGAGAGTGAAGATATATACGTAGTAGTTTTTAAATTGTAACAAATTATTTAAATATTAGATAAATTGTGTTTTTAATATAATTATGGGCATTTAGTTTAACAACATTAATAATTTTTTAAGTTTTTAAGCTTTAATAGATGTTTTTTCTTTTTATATATAGCATGGATTAGCTAGTTGATTATAAAAGATATGTTTATTAACGAGTTCTTTAGATTATCATTATGTTTTGAAAATTTGATTAACTAAACAAGTACTCTAAAAAATATTTATTAAATAAAATTATTTCTTTTTTCCTTTGAATTGAAAAACCAAAGAAAGAGCGGGAAAGAAAAACCCTAATCATTCTCATGCACGTACGACTCAAACATTTTCCCCTTCCCCCATCACCCTACTTCGCATCACACCCGGTCCCTTTTCTTTTTACAAAACACCGGACCGCATTTTTAATTAACTTTTATACATTATCACATTCAACTTTAGATCCATTAGTCAATTACAAGTGTGCAACATGTATGCCATTTTCTAGTATTTTTCCTGCAAGATAATGAAAATTATTATTTATTATGTCCTATTATTATATGGAGTTACAAATAAGAAGAAAACAGAAACGTTAAATTACATGGAGAATACATCAAAATGACAAAAAAAAAAGCTGAACATCTATATGGAATCTGAAATAATGTAAAATAATCAAAACATGATATGATATATCAAATTATAACAGGTTTCGCTGATTTTGGTTGTTTTTAATTAACTTGGCATTTCAAATAGATGGGTTTAAGTTAAAATTTTCAAACATGTCATTCCTTTTTAAAAAAAATTAAAGTACTCATTTTGTTAAATTGATTTGAAAACACAATTGACATCCAAAAAACTCGTTTATTAAAAAACTATCGATGGATTAGGTAAGTCCCCATTTTGGCAGTAAACAAATTAAATCTTGTTTGCATGCGAATTATTATATTGCGAGCATATCATGAATTGATTTGAACACTTGTGTTTGGGGCGTGTTTTATATGTTACTTCTTAACTATATCCCACACATATTGTCCCACATTAATTCAGAAGAGATAAAAAAAATAAATAAATAAATAAAAAAAAGTTTGTATGTGCTATGATGAAATTTATTTAAATTTAAAAATGTTAATAAAATAAGGTGCTATACTAGTAAAATCTTTAACTTTTGACAAATTTATGAACTTATAAAGAAATAAACACCAAAAGTGCAAAGGGATTAGTTGTAAATCTTTAATTGATAATTAAAAACGAATATATAACTACAATGGTGGTAATTGTCATGAGTATTACCATTTTCATTGGTAAGCTTAATTGTAGATTGGAATTAAGGCATTTGGAGATGTATTATTCCGTGTGCTATTTGGCGTATGTGGATAGCGACTAGCGACGAACTATGTATTTTACGACAATAGTGATAAATGTTTGGTCCCAAGTGGGCGGATGTTATAAAAGTAAAATCCTTTCAGTGGGTTGTAAAGATGGGCGTTTGCACTTTGCAATGCAGGTCAATATCATTCATGGGAGCAACAATCATAGATTTCCTGGTATGTTAGATTTTGTGTAGTTTTGTCTCAAAGATATAATGTGATTTTTCGTTTGTTTTCGTCATGGATCAGTAATCAAATAAGGTATAGTTTAGTTGATTCACGGATCTATCTCCATTTATTGTATCTTGTACTTCAACTTTGTTAAAGATTTAATCACATCATTTTTCTTTAACCAAAAAAAACACAATTTTACAATTAAGCGCTAATTTTTTTAAAATTATTCGACTAAATTGTAAACTTTCATAAGCCCATAACAATATAAGGTTATTTATGTTAAATTTTAAAGTATAAAAAATGAGTCTTACAGTATTTATGTATCACTTTTTATAAAGATGAATTTGATTTAAGTTGGACCAAATCAAACAATCTAACTTCACCAAAGGCAATAGTAAACTTAAGCAATCTGATTAATTTTCGTATTACCATTTCTTTTTCTAAAATGACGTTCCAAATATGTTTTACTCTATTATCTATATCTATACTACATATAATAGAAAAACGGTCAAACTTTGAAAAGTGAGAAGTTGAAAGTCAAATGTGAGATAAATGTATTGTGTAATTAATACTCTTATTAAAACACCCCATTACTTAAAAGTACAATAAAATTTTGACAATATACAATTTAAACAAGCTACAACATAATTCTAAATATAAAATAATTAAACACACTAATTAATGTTATTTTTAAAACACCCTAAAATGAAAAGTATATGTTATTATACACATTATACAAATTAATAAAACACACAAAGCTTCATACAAGCTAACAAGTTGATGGTACATAAGTTTTCAAAATCGGACCGGACCAACGGGTTCAACCGGAAACCGGTGTCGCCACCGGTTCGGCTAACCAATAACAGCCATCCGAAAACGAACTAGAGAGGACCCATTGAAACCGATACAAACTGGTGAATCAGGTCTCATCGGGATCTATTTCTCCGGTTAATCGTCACAGGGTACCCGTCGCCGCAACGCGCGAGTACCCTGCTATACTATATAAGGAAAAACCAAAAAGTAAAAAGTGAAAATTTGAAAGGGCAAATGTTTTTTAAAGGTATCATACTTGCCACCATTTGTTTTTGTGGGTAGCGAACATTTTTTTTTTGCTTTTGTGAGTAGTTTTCTTTCAAATTCATCTTTTTTGGGTATCTTGTAAAAATTTTGGACATTTTTTGCCCTCTTAGCTAATAGAATTTTCTTTTCCCGAAGGGCAAAAATGTCACATAATACGCTAAAAATGATGAATTTGAAAGAAAATTACCCACAAAAGCAAAAAAATTTGTTCGCTACCCACAAAAGCAAATGGTAACAAGTATGATACATTTTAAAAATATTTGCCCAATTTGAAACTATTTATTCATATCGAAAATCGGGTTGACCCGGGACGCTTCAAACCCGGTGGGTTGACCCTGTTTAATTTGACCCGTTTTGACCCAACCTGTCGGGTT
Organism: Chrysanthemum seticuspe; assembly: GCA_019973895.1. Classification (NCBI taxonomy): domain Eukaryota; kingdom Viridiplantae; phylum Streptophyta; class Magnoliopsida; order Asterales; family Asteraceae; genus Chrysanthemum; species Chrysanthemum seticuspe. The sequence goes on from BPTQ01000007.1 coordinate 96,605,093, forward strand.
GACTCGGTTTAAATCGACCCGTTTTTCGACGGGAACGGTTCAACCGGTTGAACCACCCGGGTCGAACCGGGTTTTAAAACATTATGTTTAATCCCCAAATCTTCAAACTTTTATTATTTTTCGTTTAGAACCCATTAACTCCTTTTAACACAAAACGAGCTGTCGCTATATAAATATTTTATATATATAATTTTTTCTTCAAAAACGATTATAATGTTTTACAATTAAGAGAAAATATGTGCCCGTTAGTGCACATTTAACTTTTCAATAGGTTAAATACGTCCATTAAAAAAAATGGGGCTAAATGCGCCCAAATCTTTTACAAAATGCCAAAGTTAGTCTATTTTTTTTATTTTATTTTTTAATTTTGGGCTAATCACATTCATGCTAATTTTTGTACTTGCGTTCTTCTTAACAACGACACCATTAATCCCATAGTTTTTATGCGACAAGTAACGTGTGTTAGTTTTTATCTCATAACTGATGTCATGTTTACTTTCATTTTCATTAAATGTTTTAATATGTTGTTTGATAGATGTTAAGAATTTTGTCTAGACTTTAGTTATCGTATAGTACAACCGTTTGCAATTGCATTTTCATCGGTTCACGTTCTATTTTAAACGATACACAAAACACTCACCACAATATCACAAATCATTAATTATCTGACGCTAGAAACCGCTGCCGCTAGGCGCGGGTTCTCGCCTAGTATACTAAAAGGATACACAAGTGTTGCGGATTATGGGAAACATATAACTGAGTTTTCTAGCAATTAAAATTTGCGGTTATACATTTATCGTGACAATAACTTTATGGATAGATAAAAAATGTTTTAGATAATTTTAAACAATTTTAATTCGAGTAGCTTCACATAAACTAAACATAAGGGTTATCGAGGTAAAAAAAGTTTATTTTACTCTGTGATTGTATTCAGAGGGAATTTTTTATTGTAATCTAAACTAAGCATTTTTAACAATGAAGGGTTCACGGATATTAAAATTTATTATATGGGTGAGTTGTGGGTTATGATGGAGTTTGGTACCGATAAATCTATGAGTCATTTTAGAGAGAATGTTAGTGTTGGTTCTTGGTTCTCTCAAATTAATAAAGCCTCCTTGGATTTTGTTACAGAAGGTAGGATACCGTGGGTGGAGTTAGAAGTTATACCGCTAAAGTTGTGGTCGGGAAACACGTTCAAACGTATTGCAGCGAAATGGGGAGTATTGTTAGACATTGACGATCAGGAGGAGCCATGTTTTCATTCGAAGAGAATATGTGTATATACAAAAAGTCATAGAATTATTTCTGATGAATTGAAGATTATATTTCGTGGGAAAGTGTTTTGGATTAGATCTAAAGAAACTACTGGATGGTTCCCTGATTTTCAGGAAGAGGTGGAGGAGGATGATCAGAGTGATGTGAATTCTAAGGATGGTATGCATAGTGTGAAGGAAGCTGGTTTTGTTGATGATAGTGATATTGAACGTGTTTCTGAAACACTGTTTGACGAGGAGAACCGATAAAGAAACAAAGCGAAGTGGAAAGTTTGGGAAAACATGATGACAATTCGGAGGATCCTTTTAATATTTATTCGTTGCTGAAGAAGAAAGCCAAAGTTGTGAGTAATCAGGAGTCGAAATCCAGCTTGACACACCCTCCTGGTTTTACTCCTAAGGAGGGTAGTGACGGGTTACATGTGAATGAAGAGGAAGCTAGAGGGAGTAATTGTGAGAATGGGGATGAGGCTCACATTGGTGTAGATAACAATGTTTCTGGTGATAATCTGGCTAGTACGAACTCGAAGGAGGGTGTCGAAGGATCTGCTTGTTCTGGACACTTTAATAAGTCCAAGGATTCTTGTACATGCGGGTCTATTTTGAATTTGCTTGGTGATGTGGTGAAAGTCGGTCGAGTTATGGGGTATAATATGGATGGGTGCGTGGCTAATATGGAGAATATTATTGAATCACAATGAGTGAACGAGGGGATCGATGAATTGTTTGTCTTTGAACATTCAAGGCCTCGCCCAAAAGGCTAAAAAAGATTAGGGTCAAGGAGTTGTGTGGCAAAAATAATGTGAATTTTTTGGCTTTACAAGAAACTAAGATGGAAACTATGGGTCTTTTGTGTGTCAAGCAGTGTTGGGGTAATGTGACTTTTGATTACGTTCATAGTGATTCTGTAGCGAATTCGGGAGGTATTTTGTGTGTCTGTGATCCTAATGTTTTCCGTAAGAGTAGTGCTACTATGTCTAATTATTTTATCATGGTTCGTGGTGTGTGGCGGCAAAATGGTAAGGATGTCCTTTTTATCGCGGTTTATGCTCCCCATGATGCAAAAGAAAAAATTATGCTATGGGATTATTTGACGTCTGAGATCAATAGATGGAACGAGGAGGTGGTTGTAATGGGTGATTTTAATGAGGTTCGGTATAGCTCGGATAGATTTGGTTCGGTTTTTAATGTTCAAGGAGCTAATGTGTTTAATTCTTTTATCTCTACTTCTGGATTGGTGGAGGTGTCGTTAGGAGGTTGTTCTTTCACGTGGTGCCACAAATCAGCGATGAAAATGAGCAAGCTGGACAGGTTTCTTGTGTCTGATAACGTTCTTAATATTTTTCCTTATATTTATGCTATTTCTCTGGAACGGTATTTGTCGGACCATCGGCCTATTCTCATCCGTGAACACCATGTAGATTATGGTCCGACTCCGTTCAGATTTTTTCATTATTGGTGTGAAGTGGATGGTTTCAGTAAATTAGTGGAGGACGCTTGGATGGAAAGCCCGAATAATGCATCCAATGCGATGGTTAGTTTCATGGGAAAGCTCAAATATCTTAAAATTAAGATTCGGGAATGGAATAAAACTAACATAGTAAGCCGGAAAAACGTTAAAGATAAATTCAAAGCTGATCTTGAGGTTGTGGAGGGTATCATCGACAGTGGGAAAGGTAATGAGGAGATTGTGTTAAAAAGAGCGGAGCTTGTGAAGAATCTCCAACAGTTAGATAAACTCAATTCGCTTGAGATGGCTCAAAAGGCAAAAGTTAAATGGGCTATCGAGGGTGATGAGAATTCGAGTTTTTTTTTCATGGTATTCTTAATAAAAAACGTAATGTTTTATCTGTTCGTGGTATAATGGTTGATGGTGTTTGGATTGATGACCCGAGGTTAGTGAAACGCGAGTTTTTGTTGCATTTTAGTAGTAGATTTTCTAAACCTGATGTGACACGTGCTCTTATTCAAACAAGTTATTCGAAGAGATTAACGATGGAACAAGAGAATGAGCTGGAAAGTGAGGTTTCTAACGAGGAAATTAAGTGGGCAGTGTGGGATTGTGGTACAGAGAAAGATCCTGGTCCGGATGGATTTACTTTTCGATTTTATCGTCATTTTTGGTATCTTCTTCAGAATGATGTGTATAATGATGCGAGGTATTTTTTTCAGGCATGGAGAGATTCCGAAAGGTTTTAATTCTAACTTTAATTCTCTAATTCCAAAAATCCCGGATGCGAATCTGGTTAAATATTTTCGCCCTATAATCCTTATAGGGAATTTGTATAAAATTATTGCTAAAATTCTGGCTAATCGCCTTGCTGGTAAGCTGGGGGATATCGTTAACGAGGTGCAATATACTTTTATTGCGGATAGACAGATTTTAGACGGCCCGTTTATTCTTGATGAATTGATACAATGGTGCAAGAGAAAGAAGAATCAACTCTTAGTGTTTAAGCTTGATTTTGAGAAAGCATATGACTCGGTTAGATGGGACTTTCTGGATGATATTCTACGGAAGTTTGGGTTCGGTGATAAATGGTGCAATTGGATTCAAAGTTGTCTTAGATCTTCGAGAGGTTCAATTTTATTAAATGGGAGTCCTACGGAGGAATTTCAATTCTATAAGGGCCTCAAACAAGGTGATCCGCTTTCCCCGTTTTTATTTATTTTAGTTATGGAGAGTTTGCACATAGCATTTCAACGGGTGGAGGAGGCTGGTATGTTTAAGGGTATTAAGTTAGGAAATTTGGTTTCTATATCCCATTTGTTCTACGGTGATGATGCGGTGTTTGTTGGACAATGGTACGAGTGTTCTTGATTGTTTTTATAGGGCTTCGGGTTTGAAAATCAATTTGAGCAAAAGTAAGTTAATGGGTCTCCATGTGGACAACGAAAAAATCAAAAGGGCTACTTTAAAGCTTGGATGCCTTTCATTTAATATTCCTTTTTCGTATCTTGGATCGATGGTGGATGGCTCTATGTCTCGAATTCAGGCTTGGGCAGACGTGGTTTAAAGGGTTAAGAACCGTCTGTCTAAATGGAAGATGAAAATGTTATCTGTTGGTGGTATATTTACATTGCTTAAATCGGTGTTAGGATCGATGCCTATTTTTCATATGTCCATTTTTAAAAATCCTCTAGGTGTTCTTCGTACTCTTGAATTGATACGGAGTCATTTTTTTAATGGTCATCCTATCGAATCTAATAAAGCTTCTTGGGTTAATTGGAAGAGTGTGTTAGCTTCAAAGGATAAAGGAGGTCTCGACGTTTCTAGTTTATATGCTTTGAATAGAGCTTTATTTTTTAAATGGATATGGAGGTTTTATACTCATGATTCGTCGTTATGGTTTAGAGTCATTAAGGCTGTATATGGGGCTGATGGCAATATGGATAGGCTGGTAAATACCGGATACACGTCCTGTTGGATGAGTATTGTTCAGGAAGTGGATATTTTGGCAACCAAAGGTATAGATCTTTGTAGTTGTTTGTGTTTCAAGCTGGGGAATGGGGAGAAGGTGAGGTTCTGGGATCAAAGGTGGTTAGAAGGTGATATCCTTAAAATGCGATTCCCGAGAATTTATGCTTTGGAATTATGTAAAGATATTACGATTGCTTCTAAGATTATACAACCTAGTCTGGATTTCTCGTTTCGTAGAAGACCAAGAGGAGGTGTGGAACAAGAGAAATTCCAGAATTTAAACATGCTGATGAATAATGTTAGCTTATTGCCTATGGCTGATCGGTGGACGTGGAAGCTGAATGGTTCAGGAGAATTTTCTGTGGCGTCGGTTAGACAGATGATTGATGATAAAATTCTGCCTGAGGCTTATAAAACCAGGTGGGTGAAGTATGTTCCTATTAAGGTTAACGTGATTGCTTGGAAGGTCAAGTCTGATTCGTTGCCTACGAGATTTAACATCTCGCGCCGAGGTATCCCTATTGATTCCATCAAGTGCGTGATCTGTGATAGGGGAGTCGAAACGTCCAGCCATTTATTTTTCTCTTGTTGCATGGCTCGTCAAATTGTTAGATTGATCTCTAGGTGGTAGGATGTGTCTTATGGGGAGCTCGATTCGTATGAGCAGTGGGTGGTTTGGTTGGGTAATTTGCGTCTCCCTTCAAAGAATAAATCGATGTTGGAAGGAGTTTTTTACGTTATGTGGTGGTATTTGTGGACGTTCCGTAACAAGACGATATTCGACAACATGATCCCATAGAAAGCAACGTTTTTTTTATGATATTGTGTCTCAATCTTTTTTTGGTGTCGCTATAGATGCAATGTTTCGTTTAGTTTGGATGTTTGGCTTAAAAACCCAAATCTTATTTCCTTGTAATCTGCTAGTTTCTTGCTAGCGTTTTTTCTTTTAATAATATAGCCGTTCAAAAAAAATCTAAACTAAGCATTTTCTTGATCCTCTTGTTTTTTAGATTTAAATTCAAGTATAATAGTTTTCATAAATAAAATGTGAATCTTGTATTGAATATCATTAAAGGTAATTTAGTTAATCAATTATTTAACATGGTATCATATTGGGACTTATCCTTAGATCTAGAAGGTGTTTGAGAGTGTGATTGTTACCTGAGTATCTGGCTATTGCGTTTTTATAATGAAATAATCTATAAGATAGCGTTTGGTATAGAAAATAAAAAACATTTTTTTCCGTCTTGGCAGCATTAAAACGGTGTTTGAAAAAGCCCCCTAGACATGCTTTTGCAAAATGTGATTTTTCTTTCTTTATCAATTTACCGAATTGCCCTGATCATACATCTCTTTGTTCAATATATTTTAGTTTTTCACCATTTTTCTTCATAAGCCTGAACATTTCTCCAGTTGTGAAATCGTGAGAAAGAAGATAAAAAGCGGCAAGACAAAGTGACAATAGCTTTAAGATGTAACCCTAAATGTAACTTCATATACTACATATCAATATAAGCTGAATAAACAAAAAATAGACTATGTAATTGTATATTTATAAAAGCCCGTTAAGTAAAAGAGAATTATGCTTCCACTTTTAAAAACATTTATAAACGGTATGGATAAAATAAATCCTTATGTCTAAAAATTTTAGCTAAAATATGTTGAATTTGAATAGCTCAATAATATATATAAATGTAACTTTTGGTAATTTTACATATTAAGTTATTCATTAATCTAATTTTCCAAACACTTTAGAAAATGATTAATTGATTATTGCGATATTAAACAATATAATCAATTCCAAACACCAAGTTTTACAATCACGTTTTGTTACCACTGATTATCTGGTTATGTGATATCGAAACGGATCACCTGTTTTCAATAAGAAATCCCAAGCACCCCCTAGTCGGTCACCATAAGCCGTCGTCTTTATAGCACCCCGTCAAATCTCTCGTTTCTCATTAGCCTTATTCGTCGGTGGTATGAGCTGTTGCTAGCAATCGCCATACATTCTCATCTCATATACAAAAATAAAACAAAATTTCAGGCTATTGTCTCAACCATAACTCCCAAACGGCTAGGAGTTAAATAACGCAATCAATGCCCTTGTTTGCGTTTTCAAGTTTTGCACATAACATAAGAAAAATGACAGCTATCACATTCCCGACGCGTCGCCAAAATCTAGTGATGCTTTTGATACAGATATCAGTTACGATGCACATTATTCCGACTGTACTTTTGGGATCTTTCAAATTACTGATCACATAATATAAATGTCAGGTCACCAAATTGACATACACAAGCTTATCTTTAGTCAGATACTATTAGATGGATAGATAGATAGATATATATATATATATATATATATATATATATATATATATATATATATATATATATATATATATATATATATATATATATATATATATATATATATATATAGAGAGAGAGAGAGAGAGAGAGAGGTGTAAGGAACAATGTATGCTTAAGAATGATAATGAGTAAATTGCATAAATGAACCAACACCATCAAATGAGGGTTACATATGTTTATATAGTGTGTGAACTAGGACAAGGCCCCATGTGGGATTTCTAAAACACTCTTCATGGCCCATGAGCTTACTACATAGGCCTTAGACTATTAACAAATATATAAGCCTATTTGACTAGCAACCTATTACATTAACTAATGACTGACACTTTAATATTCATTACACGTAATCCCAACAATCTCCCCCTAAGGGTTGGTCATCATAGGTTGCTTGATGTCTTGATCTCTTCATTTGTTCGTTGACTTTCTTTCCTTGAGACGTATTTAAATCTTTGATCTTTATTCTTTGTTCTTGTTCGTTTTGGTTAGCAGTGCATTCTTTTGTATTGTTTATCAACTTCTTCATGACTTGTTGTTTCTCATCCAACATGCTTATACGACTTGATGAACTTTGTGTTTCATTGTAGTCTTGTTCTCATTCTTTGTCTTTGATCTTTAACTTTTATCTTTGTTGATTCTTTGATTTTGACGTAGAATCGTTATTGAAATTTGCTTTACGTTGATCTTTGATGAGAACTTTTCTTTGAACTTTACTTTGCTTGTTCTTTCATAATGATGATGGCATGAGCATGTGGATCTTTGAATGTGAGTTGATGATTGTGATGGTGGTGTTGGTCTCTTTGGAACTTTTGGGCCTCCATTTTGTCCCTGCGTGAAAACAGTTAGCAATAAAATTCCCGACGCTAGTGTTTAGTTATCTTGTACAGACACACCCTTGATCGCTGGTGCGTTCCTTGAATACTCTTAGAATGGATACACGAGTGCTGGCGCGTTCCTTGAATATTCTCGGATCGGATGGTCACTTGGATGTATCTGTATTTGATATCTTCACACTGGCGTTATGAGTCGCTGAAGTATACCGAGGTATCACTTCACGTCTGTAGACCGTTTGAGAAAATGTACTGCTCAATGTTGATCACGTTAGTAGAAATCTTTTTTGTAAAATTCTCTCAAAGTGTTGTTATCATGAAAACATATTTTGTAACACTTTGAGAGTTTTCGTCATTTTTAGAAATACTTCCCTTTCATATGTGCTCATGAGTTTTAACATAAATTTTGTGACAACTCGTAAATTTCTCGATGCGTCGTAAGTAAAGAAACGTTGATTAGAGCGATCGTTTGATTTAATTTGAGATAAGAGTCAAATTTTATATCGTTTTTATTGGAAATGATATTTTAAGAACATTGGCGTAACTCCCGTATCATGAATCATTCGTCTACTATGCTAAACGAGTCCCGAGCCTAATATTATTATAGTTTTATAAAGTTTCAACTAGGGTCCCTCTAATAATTTCACTTCCAACCCTAAGTTTATTCTAATTACATGTTGGGTCCCTCCATGGGTATAAATACCCCCAACCCTCCCCATTTTCTCATTTTCACCAACTTCTTTCTCTCACTACAAAACACACGCATATCTCTTTTCCCTTCTCTCTCTAAAATCCGGCCACTCCATCTAGGGTTCCGGCGCCACCGCTTTTCCGGCCAACTTTCCGGCGACCATCAAATAATACACCACCACTCCCATCTTGTAGATCGGGTTATTGTAGTTCTAATTTCATACAACACTCGCCGTGCAAATAGGGGACGCGCCCTAAATATAATTTTCTAGATTCGAGTTTTAGGGTTTTTGAAGATTAAACGTTTTCTTTGGGGTTCCAAGCTTGGTTATGAGTCGTACTCATACGAGACACCAACGACACGCCTCATTCTCCTCCTTTTCTCTCGGTAAAACCTACCCCGTATCGTTATGTTTTTATTTCTGTTTTTGTTTCACCGAGAATATATATATATTCATTCACACGATTAATTTGTGTTTCGTTGTCGTGGATATTCATGTGTTAAAACAAAATTTATAAAACGTAAACAACTCATTCGTGTGGTAAAACGGGTTAACAATTGGATTTGATTTATTTTGAGTATGGGTCTTGAGTATGTAAGTCTCCAAAACAGTAAGATGATTCATTTTGTGTCTCGGATTCGGTGGTGATAGGTATACAAGTGGTGTTGGAATTGAAAGTAATTGTTCTCTGTTTTTAATTAGTAACCGAGTCATGTCTAACTCGTTTGGGTACGAAACCGGGTCGGGTCAGACCCGGTCGGGTTCTCTGGGTCGGATCTGTCACTATGTCGGGTCTAGTGACCCACGAGGGAATCTGTTTGGACCAATTGGGCAGAAGCCTAGTTGGGTTGTTCCTGAATTTATTTCATATCGTGAAATGGTTGTTCATGGATTGTCTTGTTGTCGTGAGGTTTAGGAAACTTTAGGCAAAGTTGAATTGAGTTGGTAGCGCGACGAGTGACAACCGGAATGACCCGGTTTGGATGTTGGGTGATTGATTTTTATTTCGGGACACTATGGTTTAACTCATTATTTGGCATGGGTATTATTTTGTTGTTATTGTTTGTCTTGGGTTATAAAATGGACATATGATATAAAGTAAATGGATTACGGGTCCAATTGTATTAAGTCACGGTAATAGCTTATAAGTCGTAGACATGGTTAATATAGAATATCGAAATGAACATTATGGACGTATTATATCAAGTAATCATGATAATGAGATAAAGAGATTAATGAAGTGGTTATGGTATAAGGTGGTGGATTAACCACATATATATATACAAATAGCAACGTAACTATGTAACAAATCAATTATACAACTATAACGACGTAAGCTACCATGATTTATGATATTAGACTTGATCGAATAAGGAATAAATACTCATAAAACGGTGTGATAAACTATGTGAGCAATAATTAATATCGGGTATTACATATACGTTATAACTTGTAAGGTTCAACTATGGTTTATAAAATTGGAATAACGTTTGTTATACGAATTATATTGGTCATAAGTATACTTATTAAACATTGACTTAAATGAGTCTAAATGTTTTATCGTCACATATTAACTAATAAAGAGATAATTAGATATATATTGTCAATGAATACGGTTTTGTTTAATTGTAAACCTTTATTTACTATGATAATAACCCACATTTTATATACATGATAAGTGTAAATACGGTTTATGAACTTGAAACAACTATTGATAACAAGTTATAGTGATTAGTATGTTGTACTTTATTAAACGTTTTGGCTTAAATGAGTTTAATATATTTGTTTGCGATAAACTAAATATTCCGCTTTCACATTTAACCTGATATTGAATTACATAACTATAAACTATTTACGGATATGGTTTAATCAATTATAGACTGTTATTAAACATGTTTTATAAAACCTGTTAGTTTTATAAACTTGTTGGAAATATTATTTTGATAATATAACTTATTGAAGTCGTATTGATTTGGAAATGTTGGAATAAACGAACGTGTCATTTATAGTACACTACTTAATATACCTTATATAAAGTACTTTCTTGTAAACTTGTATAATTATGAATAGCGATTGAGAAACCTTTATTAACTGAGCGATAGATGGAAACTTGTCCTTTATTATTAAACATGTACGTTTGGGGATTATTAGGTAAATTGCCGAAACTTATCAATTAACCTATTTATGTTACATAAATAGTTGTCGTCGTTTCTTAGTCTTCGACTAGCTTGAGTATGGTCTGTATTCCTCGACTTTGTCAATATCTTTTCCTTTTTGGTGTGCGTTCTAATTGGTATGTCTCGGTCATTTCAACATCTTATTTTCTTGGGCGTGAGTTGATTGTCGAGTCATGGTTCCTTACCACCACACGAAACGTTAAAACTGAACTTTTGAGATAATGATTATAAACGTTTGGGAATGATAATGTACTTTTGAAAGTAACGACATGAATGATCCACGAAAACTACAACACATTACTTTCTAGTGGTTTCTTTATCGTATGAGCTGTGTTTTAAGAATTTCGTATACGCATTAGGTTGCGTCGCTTCTATTCTGATGTACTCGTCGTACATTCTTTTGGATGCCGTGATGATTAGCTTTAGATGCCAGTTGTGTCAATAGTGAATAGTGCATTGCTGTGGCTAAGGTGAGTTTTCATAGCCCACTTTTATCTACGTTTTGAACTATTTTGGGTGAGAATCATGCTACTGTTTTTGGACTGTGAAAACTATTTGGATTTGCTTATATGCTTGACTGTTTAGATAGATGTGCGGTAGTTGTTGCCTTAGACTAGGTTGAACCGTTGCCTAGCTAAGAATAGACTTCTACCTCGACCTAGTCCGGGGTTGGCAACTGTTCTAGAGGTTGCCACGACAGTGCTGGACTAGAGTCGCGAGGCCCGAGTAATCCCTGGATGCGGGATATGATTATATGGTTGGTGATCCGGGTAGGATCAGTGTGTGCAAATGGTATTTGTCTATCTTAGGTCTTGAATAGCAAATCAACTCCTACAGGTCCACTATGATTTTATTGAATTTAAACCTATGAACTCACCAGCGTAAGCTGACCTTTTAGCATGATTTCTCAGGTATTTGAGAGATGTTTGGAATACGTGATCGGTGGAAGCTTGGCAAGAAGGCGGGATTCAAGGATCATTTCTGACTCTGATAAACTTTGGGGACCTATTTTATTAAATCATGTGTTGGGCCTAATATTCACACGTTTGGGTTAAATGTTTTGAATAACTAAATTTGGGATTGGTTTTGAATGTTAAATGACTATCTTTTTGCTATACTTGTGTGCGATACCAATCCAATAGTAACGCTCCAAAAACTTGATTAAGTCTTCCGCTGTACCGAGATTTGGGGGTGTTACAGATTGGTATCAGAGCTCAAGGTTATAGAGAATTAGGTATTTTATTAACCCTAAACTATAACAACTTTTGAGAAAATTGATCCTCGACCGACGCACGCCCGCTTGCCAAGCCGAAGCTTCTTAATTGATTATGGTATGAACTGCGATTGGAATTATGAGATGTGTTTATCGAGATATTACTGAATTTGATTTGAGTAAACGGTATATTATGAATTTGTAATTTTGAACTCGATTGATTTGATATGGGATATAGATCATTGAGAACACATTAGACGAATTGATTGATAAGATGATTGATGAGATGTTTATGGCTTATTTGATGAACGGTTTGATTGAACACTTGATTGAGCGTGTGCCCTGTTAGTAGACGATTTAAGTCTGCCTATTTTAGTAGTCCACTATAAGCATTCCACATGCTTATACACTCACAATAAGCATGTCCTCATGCTTATGCATACCTTATAAGCATTTTCATATGCTTATGCACGCCCTATAAGCATGTCCTTATGCTCATACATGCACAGAAAACATGTCCTCATGTTTTCGCACGCACTATACCTATCACAGAGTGTGGAGTCCCAAACCTTAAATCTATAACACTTAACTTATATTAAGTAGTTGCCTTGGGTATACCCCAAAACAATAAAGAGAAAACTTTGTATGAATATATACAAATACGTGGGACCTATTGGGATGTTTTTGGAAGATTAAAGTGAACAAATGAACACAAAATGTGATAACCAATAATTCAACATTATTTATCAATAATGCGGATACTCTCAAAGTATCATGGTTACGCAATTTCCTTGCGTAATATCACCACTTGATTTAAAACTTGCACACTAGTAGTGGTCGTGGAAATGATTTGGGAATATAAAGGAAATGGTACTATTATAACTAAGTCAGGGAGTCACAAACGAGGCCTTTTGTCTCGTGAACGTGAGATCCACATTAAGTTTTGATGAACACGAATCTAAAACGCGTTAAAGCTAATAAAGCATGTAAACTGGTGTGTTGGTATCGTGTGTGTCATGTTCACGTGTTTTGCATCTTATCATGTTTATGTGCCCTTGATCATAACTAGATGATGGATTATAATGATTTTGATGATGTCGATTGGTGATGGCCTTGTGTCACGATTTTGAGTCGAAACTTTCGTAAACCGTTGTTTTATTCTTTAAAAATTGTCAAACAAGTAGTAATCGGTTATGATTACTAATAATGAATTCATGTCCGTTAATGTTATGTGAAACCAGTAAGTGTTTTCAGATGATAAATTGGACTAACGTGTGATTATTTTGTTAACGTTGAATCATTGGTATGAATCAGATTTTTGGAATCGAATGACATTTCAATTAACAGCTTTAATTGAATAACAAATTAATTGTGGTGTTTTGGGTAATTGGTAAGTTATTGACAAACATTAGATTTGATACCCGTTAATCGGTTGTATTTGGGAATTAAAAGAGTCAATTGGAAGTGTTTTATGGTGTTGGGTATGTTTGATTTTCAGTGTAGATGGCGAGATTGGTATGAGATTGTTTGGAGGATTTATTAGGATTGTGAAAATTGTTTGTTTTGGATTTAATGGTATATATGTTAACTTTGCGCTACGTCGGGTGTTATTGTGACTTTCTAGTCTCGACTACCCTGACAACGCCGTAACATGGTCTTTAGTATTTATCTGGGCAATATGATTGTGTAAAAGCAGAGAGTCATGACTCGGACTTGGGAACTCGAAACGAATAATGACTCGAAACTTATATTGAAATTTTTATCAAAAATTATATTGAAATTTTTATCAAAATTTATATTGAAATTGTTATTGAAATTTATATTGAAATTTATAAGTGAGATGAATAAATTTACATTGAAATTTATATCGAAATATATATATATATATATATATATATATATATATATATATATATATATATATATATATATATATATATATATACTAGTAAATGAAATATAGATGATAAATGGTTTCGTACTAAGCATTCGATAACAAGGCTCGCCTTGTTATTCGACATTTTAAAGAGGGAACCAACGTTTAAAAATAGAAATTTTTGTAATAAATGAGTCATTAAATGTTTCGATTATGTGTTGTGCGTGGGTTACGGATGACCTAGCATTAATAGCGTCGATCCACGTGGATAACGGACTTATTAGGTTGACGAACCTAATAGGCGCCCGCTATCTATGTAGGATAACGTTATTAATGGGTGAATTATCCTTATGACTCATTAGGATGTGACTGGTTTGTGGATAATAAGCGACATGAATAAATGGTTGAGTTTATCGAATTGACGAATTCGATAAGATCTAACTATTCATTCCGAAACTTATTAAACTATAGAGTTTATCGTTTAGACGTCTCATTGTGTCATTATGAGTCGCATTGTGGTTAATTGAGTGCATTCATGGTGTCTTGTCGAGTCGATACCACACACACACACACACGATGATACCTAACGCTAATAACTAAATGGAGCAACGAGATATTTTTGAGATGAGGAAATGAATACAATTTTGGCATATAACATTGAAGTTGGGAATATATATTAAGAATTGGTTATAAACTGGTTGTGCCTTGCTCAATAAAAATTTATCGAACCTCGATTGAATATAGACTGATCACCTATATTCAGCCAGAGACAGCAGGACATGGACTGATCACCTATGTCCGTCTCAGAGGTGAATTTTACAATACTGGGAATTGTTATAACAAAATTGTGTTCGGATTTGAGATTGGTTTTAAGAACGATAAACTTTAGGTGGACTCGCACACTCACACTCACTAAACATCACGAAAGCCCGCACTCAGACACGACACACAGGCATCGTAACACCTCTTGAATCGTAACACTTCTGGCACCCCTATACGTCTCTGTTTATGTAAAATTATTGTTTGTAACACTTGAGCGTAGTGCGCCATAAGTCGGGTAAGACCCGATTGGCACTGTTTTCATCCGAATTGTTTTTCGACATAAGCCTCGTTGATCTTATTCGAGCATTTGAAATTGTTTTGGGCCATTTTTGGATTTGGTCTTGACTATTTTGGATTCGGTTTTGGATTTTGGTCCTTGGGTTTTTGATTTGGTATATTTGATCTCGTTCCGAGTTTTAACTCGTCATTTGAGTTCGAGTCATCGTTTGGCCTCGAATTATTATTCGGCTCCGTTTCGTTGATAACCTTGTTAAAATCATCTTTCGACCTTTAGTCAGTATTCGATTTCGAAACGTCAACCGGTCGCGTTGCGATAGTAACCGTATTTCGATAGTAATCTTGTTGAAATTATCATTCCACATCGTTTTAGTAGTAACACCGTTGGATTTGTTATCTAGCCTCGTTTCGTTGGTAACTCTGTTACCGACACTTATACCTCAAGCCTAGTCTTGAACCGATTGTTGAGAAAACTTCTGAAACCTTACCATGCACTCGATGTTGATTTTAACGACGTCGTCTGGTCGACGTTGCTTCGCCAACAGCTTTCAGTAAAGTAGTACCTTACGTGCTATTGATGTCATACCTTATCCTTTATTTAGAAACCTGATGCAGGTTTTACTGACCAGGTCTTAATATTTATAGTGTCTCGCTATACCTATGGTCTACCCTAATGCACTAACGGGCAGTGTACCCGGTCGTATGTAGTGTAGTAAATGGTAAAGCCGAGGTCGTCCCAAGAGCTATGTGTGTCGGATAATTACTAAGTCTAATTGTCACAGAATATTAATGGTTTGATAAGGTTTTAATTAATTAAACTACTAATGCAGAATATAAAAGCAAATAAATGGTAGAAGGGAAATCAATAGAGGAATAGTGGTGCTAACCTAGTTAATCCTCCTAACTAGTTATGTCTACATCTACCTACTTCCAATTACTTCAGGTGGGGTCAAATTCGAGAGGACAGCATTTGGTCAATTCGCCCTAACCTATCAGCAAAGATGCCACCACAGGAGAAATCAGGCGCACCGTTATAAGTCCTGTTGTTCCTGGTCCCCTAAGCCGAGTCATTAAGTACCGCTACATGCTAGATTCTAAATAGTGAGTGGCCGGCCGTTAGGAACTTAGACACTACACCCCCCAATTCTTAAGTTTATCCAAACGATAGGTGATCAGTTGGTCAAATCGCACAAGTAGAAAGGGTCGTCAGTTGGTCAAATCTTACCCTTATCGTCTCAGTCCGCTCACCTAGGGTCAGTTGGTCATATCTCCTAGGCAATTGGCCTCTATCGCCATTCAAAACTACCGAACCATGGGTGACTACCAAAGAACTATGCATGCATTCACTTAGAAATAATTGTACGGAAGTGATGGTAAACGCAAACAAAACAATTAAGGAATCATAACTAGGCTAGTACCAAAGGGTGCTTAGCCGCTCATATTAATCATGCACATCAATTCAATATTCAAAGGTATGAAATACATGAATTGAAAGTAAAAGAAATAATAAACGCTAAAGCTTATCGTAATGGTGTGACTTCTCCCTGGGAAACAGCTCTGTATGCTTCCCTAGACCTTCCTTGAGCTTTTTCACACTTTCTCATAGTGTTGTGTATGGAATGGGATGCTTTAAAATGCTGGAATTCGTGGGGTATTTATAGGCCAGGTCTGGGTTACGGCGTAACCAATAGATGAGTTACGCCGTAACCTTCTATTTCTCCGTAATTGCACTAGATCAGCTAGTTACGGCGTAACCTTATAAGTGGTTACGCCGTAGTCTTCAATAAACTCGGTTACGTCGTAAATGATGCAGTAGTTACGGCGTAAGTATCAGCGGCGTGGATCCTCAATTGACCTAATGGAGTTACGTCGTAACCTTTGGGAGGAGTTACGCCATAACCTCTTGATAAGTTGGACTTCTGGGTCACGCAATAGTTACGGCGTAATGTGAGAGATGAGTTACACCATAACTTCTTCAAAATAAGCATACTGTAATAAATCTTTAGTAACGTTTCCATTTCCGCGTCTCTTTAGCTCCAATGCTCGTAATTTACCTGAAAGTGTAAAACAATGGAAAACAAGTGTAAATCCATATAAATGATATAAATAACGAGCATTAACGAGGGAAATTGACACTTAATATTCAGGACTATTTGATGTTATCAAATATCCTCCCACTTGAACTCTACTTTCCCTCAAGTAGACCTTTTTAGATAGATTCCTAAAAAGATATCTCCCAAAACCTGGAAAATATGAGTTTACAAATCCCTTATGCTAGAATAAAACAAAGCCGAACACCTCACGAAAGGGGAACAAACACTCAAATCTCTCAACTATTCTAAGTGTCAATTTCGGGGTGATCACTCAATCGCACAGTCATAGCATGTATTCTATCATAAGCTTGGCGGTTACACAAATCTCCACCACTAGAGTTAAGGGCTAAACAATTCTCGAAGGCAATATGGGTAGACACGACAACGGTTAAGGGGTGACTCGTCATTACTAACATGTCACGGCGAAGTGGACAAAATCAATGATACATGACCAAATCCATGGCCAAGACACCAAAGATTGCTCGCTGCATCACCTAGACACGCTTCATGACTAAAGGGTAGGATAAGACATGGGATATATAATTGGTGTAAAATGAAAAACAAGCAGGTAATCTATATCTACAACTAAGTCATCACCACTTACCGTCCACCCAAAGTTCAAGCTTAGAAGTATAGAGACCGGATCATGAAATGCAAGGTAGATGTGTCATTAGAGGACGTCGTGATGGGCACACTACCTTTTCTTCTTCAGTTGGTATAACTCCATGATGAGTGTCTAAATACTCATCATTTTTGTACAAAATAAACTGCAAAATCATCTGAAAACACTCAAAAACACATCAAAATGATCAAAATGCCACAAATCAGTGTTTTATGTGTTTTAAATGCAAAAATATCAAAATCAGATGAAAAACGTATCAAATTTGCAAAAATTGCAGTTTTAGTCCCCCAAGTTTCAAAAGTTGTTAAAAATAGTCCCTGAGTCAAAATTTCAAAAGAAAAATCACCAAGGGTCCTTTTAATGTCATAACTTGTCAAATTTAGTCCTTTGGTGAAAAATATCAAAAGTTTGAGAAAATTACAAGTTTGGTCCTCCAAGTTTCAAAATTTGGCAAAAATGGCCCCTGGAAAATTGCAAAATGGCAAGTTTGGCCCTTATACTTTTTGAGATTGTCACTTTCAACCCTTGGGTCAAATTTTCTGAAATGGCAGCATAGGTCCCTCAATTTTCAGAATTTACATATTAAGTCCTTGTATTAATAAAGCCTTTCAACCAATTTTGGACTTTTGACACTCCAACTCCAATCTTCCAATGTGACCGAGGTGGCCTTCTTGATACTTAAACAATAAAGCTCATACTACAGTGCTTATAAAACCGCACTTTACAAAATCATAACTCAATCAACTATTTCATTTTATTTTATTTATTTATTTATTTTTATTTTTTTGATTTTTTTTAAACATAACATGATAACATAACATCCCCCCACTTGAGATGAACAATGGGAATTCGGGGGGTCTTCAATGATCTTCATAATTGTTGTCGATGAAAGCGTGATTTCCAAACCTTTCCACTCGAACCTTGAACTTAGGCAAATAATGACTTCCCAATTACAAATAAAGACTACAGGGTAGGCTAAGGTGTAAGGGTGTACCGAAATAATATATTGGGGTGACAAAATGAAAGGAATGGCTCAGAAGGGTGTATCTAGGGGTATCTATCACTAAAGGGGAGTGCAACAAAAGGGTTTCACATGGGGGTCGAAAAGTCGAGGTGACTAATCGATAGACTCACAATGGTAGGCTGTTTGGGTGATAATCCTATAATACTGCCTTCTAAAACTGAAAAGTCCAAATACATCGAGCTAACTCAACATACATCGTCTATGGTCTCGGAATGATGCAAAGGCCAAGTTCTAAAGTTTACAAGCTACCGGCACACTCATAATTTGGTGGATTTGGGGTAAAATATTGGAAACGGATAAGGCTAATCTCACCATGTAATATCAAGGGTTGTATGTGCTCGGCTAAGGTCTAATCTAGTTAGGTTCGGAAAAACATGTCAAAATTTTAAAAATGGCATAATTTTTCAAAATAAACTAGAAAAATGAGGGCGAAATAAAGTTCAAGAGATAATTCTACTCCCGTCCCCCCACTTGAATTGTACAAAGTCCCTTTTGTACTAGGCATTAAAATAAAGGTGAAGAGAAAGGTAGAATTAGAGCGAGAACTTCCCTAAAATTTGCTCCATAAAGAAGAAGGCCCACGAGAAAGGATCGTGCCTTCGTTTAAGCGTCATGAACAAACTTCAATCCCTGAAATCACAATACCGACAAGCATAATTCTAAAAAGAAAAATAAAATAAAAAATAAACCTAACTCACTTTCGTAGGAATCACGGTTGCATTTAGCGAATGCAACAAGCCTTTTAAACCACTTGGTGTCCCAAGTGGACGAGTGAAGTCTCGTGAGGGTTTACAGGGAACACACCTACAAAGTTAATTTAAAAACTAATACAAGGTTACTGTGTTTTAAAATGAAAGAATTAGAGTAGGGGAGAGTTACGTCGTAACTTCTATGAGAGAGTTACGCCGTAACTGGCAAAACCTGGTATGAGCTGTGAAGCGAATAGTTATGGCGTAACCACTGAGATGGTATTACGCCGTAATTGGTAATGCGAAAAGAATTCTGCTGCTAAAATGTTGGTTACGGCGTAATCACCAAGATGAGTTACGCCGTAACTCTATTCAGATCAGCAACTGCAGCAGTAATTACTTCATTGTTTCCTGCAAAAATGGTTAGAAACACAAAACCCAACAGAAATGAAATAAAAACAAAGAAAGGGATAATTCGGGTTGTCTCCCGAAAGAGCACTTTTCTTTATTTACGAGTCTTTAAGTTAGACTCAGAGCCGCAGGGCTCCTATGGGGGTCTTTAAACTTGCCCCACTTCTTCAATATCCTTCATCAAATTGTGCCTCATCCATGCAACATTTGAGGCAGTTCGGAGGTGCAAGCTTGCAACTCAAGGTAATATAGCATCCCTTCGATATCATCGTCATCAGAAACAGTGCCCTTGAACCATTCTTCATCGGGCAGATTTTCCACTAGAACGCGCTTGCATTCTTCTTTATCATTACGCACCCGCTCTATGTCATCGTCAATTGTTATTTTACTCGTGTTTTCGTTACTTTTGTCGTTTGAATTTTCTTGATCCATGTATTCCTTCCAAATCTTATCTTTCGTTAATGCGTCCACATGCCCATACTTAATTTTTACCCAACTATTGAACCCTAGGTTGTCTATCCAAGGTAAACTCGTTCTCTCCTCATCATTGGTTGAGGACCAAAAGAATTCATCTTTTCCTAATCTTTCAGAGTTGCTTCCACCATCACACATATCGTCATACGGGTTGCATGACGCCCAAAAAATTTCCCCAGGAGATTTTACTTTTTCGCACCAGTGACTGCGTAGTTCATTGTTGTCAGTTTCACTTAAATGCTCATCCGTGCAGAGTATATCTTTATTAGTCTCTTCTTTTTGAATGTGCTCCGCGTAATCAATTTTTAGCTTCATAAGAAGATTTGGATTGATCTTGGCATTCCCAAATTGAATTGCGTACCAATCTTTAAAAGCCAAATTACCGAATTTTATGCCATGTCTTTCACGCTCATGAGGGCATGTCCATTCTTCCTTTCTTTCATTGCCTCCTCCATTTCAATACTCGTAGAAGGGGCTGCATGTAGGCCATGCTCTTGTGGTTTCATCGTCAGTAATGGCCACAGGAGTACACCAGTGAGTGATAAGTGGCTCTTCTTCATCTTCAAGGGATAGTTCCTCGAATTTTTCTGACCCGTCCAAGTCGAGGAATTTTTCAGCCCATGTATCCCAGTTACGCCGTAACTGAGATTCTTGGTTACGGCGTAATTCATTAGAGTCATTTTCCTCAGTATTCTTCACAACTCCGTTGTTGCTGTCAAACACGAGGTTACGCCGTAACTCATTAGGTATGTTACGGCGTAAGGCCTGAACCTTCGAGTTATCATCCGAGAAAATTACCTTACATTCCATAGCTGGTTTAGATCCTTCAGGTTTATCGTTATTCCTCCTTACTTTTTCACTGAGCTTTATCACCATGGATTCAAGGTTTTTCAGAGTTGAGTCGTGTTTGGAAATGTTTCTATCAGTGTTTTCCTGGAATTCCTTCAACCATTCATCTTGCTCCTTTTGTCTTTGGGATGAATTTTCCAGAAATTTATTAATTGTTTCTTCAAGACTAGGCTTTCTTTCTCCATAAGGCCCACAGTTGTAATTTCTACGATAACCATTACTATTTCGATTGTCACCGTAAAATGGTCGATTTTCTCCATACGTAGCTTCTTCAATATCCTCTTCGTTCATATGAGGACAATTTTTCGTAAGATGTCCCCCTCCACATCTTTCACTCCCCACTTGGATGGCATGAACGGTTTCTCTGACCTTCAGCATATCTTGACTGAGGCTTTCAATTTTACTGGCGATAGCTGCAATTCCGTCGAAACTTCCACTTTGGTTTCTTTTACTTCCACCGTCATGCCATTTTTGAGAATGGTCCGCCATTTTTTGAATGGCTTCAATTGCAGTAGTAGGAGTCATGTTTGGAATAGGTCCTTGATAGTCCAGCATCTGTCTTGTAGTTACATTTATTCCTTTGTAGAAATTATTGACCTTCTGCTGGTTGTTAAGATCATTGGTAGGACACTTATAAAGAAGATCGTTGTATCTGTCCCAAGGTTGATACAGAGTTTCGTCGTCTTCTTGTTTGAAATTGTGGATCTCTAAGAGTTGATTAGAAATCTTTGATGGTGGGCAATATCTTTGGATAAAGTGTTTCTTCAGTAGCGCCCAAGTATTAACTGCCCCGGCGGGCAATCTTTCGATCCATCTTCTGGCTGCTCCAGTGAGAGTCATAGGGAAGACCCTGAGCATAACAGCATCATGAGACACGCCTGGAATGTTGAAAACGCTAGCGATGTATAGGACATTTTCAACGTGCTCATATGCGTCTTCGTCCCTGTTTCCTGAAAAAGGGTTAGCGCGAAGCTCCCTCATAAATTGTTCTTTAATCTCGAAACGAACATCTGCTCCGATTGCCGTCTTACAAGACCTGGCCCTTGATCTGCTATAGTCAACACCAAGTATTCCTCAAGAGTGAGGTCATCGATGTTAACAATTTCCATGGTACCTGAAAACTTGAAATATGATCGTGAGAAAAGTTTAAAAATGAAATGAAAGACTTAATATCAATCCTAATATAGCTCCCCGGCAGCGACGCCAAAAACTTGATGCAGGTTTTATTGACCAGGTCTTAATATTTATAGTGTCTCGCTATACCTATGGTCTACCCTAATGCACTAACGGGCAGTGTACCCGGTTGTGTGTAGTGTAGTAAATGGTAAAGTCGAGGTCGTCCTAAGAGCTATGTGTGTCGGATAATTACTAAGTCTAATTGTCACAGAATATTAATGGTTTGATAAGGTTTTAATTAATTAAACTACTAATGCAGAATATAAAAGCAAATAAATGGTAGAAGAGAAATCAATAGAGGAATATTGGTGCTAACCTAGTTAATCCTCCTAAATAGTTATGTCTATGTCTACCTACTTCCAATTACTTCAGGTGGGGTCAAATTCGAGAGGACAACATTTGGTCAATTCGCCCTAACCTATCAGCAAAGATGCCACCACAGGAGAAATCAGGCGCACCGTCATAAGTCCTGTTGTTCCTGGTCCCCTAAGCCGAGTCATTAAGTTCCGCTACATGCTAGATTCTAAATAGTGAGTGCCCGGCCGTTAGAAACTTAGACACTACACCCCCCAATTCTTAAGTTTATCCAAACGATAGGTGATCAGTTGGTCAAATCGCACAAGTAGAAAGGGTCGTCAGTTGGTCATATCTTACCCTTCCCGTCTCAGTCCGCTCACCTAGGGTCAGTTGGTCATATCTCCTAGGCAATTGGCCTCTATCGCCATTCAAAACTACCGAACCAGGGGTGACTACTAAAGAATAATGCATGCATACACTTAGAAATAATTGTACGGAAGTGAAGGTAAACGCAAACAAAACAATTAAGGAATCATAACTAGGCTAGCACCAAAGGGTGCTTAGCCGCTCATATTAATCATGCACATCAATTCAATATTCAAAGGTACGAAATACATGAATTGAAAGTAAAAGAAATAATAAACGCTAAAGCTTATCGTAATGGTGTGACTTCTCCCTTGGAAACAGCTCCGTATGCTTCCCTAGACCTTCCTTGAGCTTTTTCCCACGTTCTCAGAGTGTTGTGTGTGGAATGGGATGCTTTGAAATGCTGGAATTCGTGGGGTATTTATAGGCCAGGTCTGGGTTACGGCGTAACCAATAGATGAGTTACGCCGTAACCTTCTATTTCTCCGTAATTGCACTAGATCTGCTAGTTACGGTGTAAACTTATAAGTGGTTACGCCGTAGTCTTCAATAAACTCGGTTACGTCGTAAGTGATGCAGTAGTTACGAAATAAGTATCAGCGGCGTGGATCCTCAATTGACCTAATGGAGTTACGTCGTAACCTTTGGGAGGAGTTACGCCGTAACCTCTTGATAAGTTGGACTTCTGGGTCACACAATAGTTACAGCGTAATGTGAGAGATGAGTTACACCGTAACTTCTTCAAAATAAGCATACTGTGATAAATCTTTAGTAACGTTTCCATTTCTGCGTCTCTTTAGCTCCAATGCTCGTAATTTACCTGAAAGTGTAAAACAATGGAAAACAAGCGTAAATCCATATAAATGATATAAATAACGAGCATTAACGGGGGAAATTGACACTTAATATTCAGGACTATTTGATGTTATCAGTACCCCTATCAATAACGATCTAACGACTTGTTTTAGTGAAGTTGTTCACCGAGGATTGTCCTTAGATATTGTTCCGTCGATGTTGACTCTAGTAACATCGAACCCTCAACATTGTTTGTCAACAATAGTCTGCTATGTCACACCACCGGTAATGGTAATACCTACCCTATTTTATCAATATGGTACCTTACACACCATAGATGGGAAATTCTCTAGCATACCTACTTAGACCCGTTGACGTTCACTCGTATGTAGGAAATGGTTTGGGTATCAATTGGTAGTTGAACTTCTTTTGGAAATTATGATTTTGGAGTTGAACCTTGAAACCTTTTGCGTAAAGTGTTAAGTGCACCAATGAGTCAATCGAAAAACTGTGGTTAGTAACCAATACTCTCTTTTAGGAGTCGTACTTTCGTCTCTAACCTAGATATCATGCTAAGTCAACCGACCGATTGATGGTAGTAATCAACACTTTCTAATAGAGACATACTCTGAACTTCCTAGACTTTTCATCTAGTAGAGATTCCGTACTCAGCAGAAATCTTGAAATCCTAAGGAGAAACCGGAACCACGTTCTCTAGGACAATCACATAATCTTTCTCTCATCCTTCGAGAAGCATCTGCTAACCTTTCGGACCTCTCACCAAACGATAAGCTACACCATTGACGAAACCTTGGAAGTAGATCCCCGCCTTTACCTAAGTGGTTGTTAGTAGTCTTACCCACCTATTCACCTCCCGCTAATCAGTAAAATGAAATGTATGGACGACATTGCTTGCCTCTCCTCATATAGTTATAGCAACACTAGGGAACCCCGCTAACTTCTTTTAAGGAGGTGAGAGGGTACCCAATCCTCTCTCTCCGGTAAAGTGACTTGCTCCAATAAGCTATACCTGACTTTCGAACCTTAGCTCCATACCTTCTTTCAATTATGGAACTCCGATTAAAAAAGGGATCCCCCTTGATCCACTTTATCTACCTGAGACTCACCATGTTAGAACACATCTGATTCTTCTTCTTCAAACTTCAACTCCCTTCGATACTCTTTAAGGAAGAAGTGCGATCGGAAAACCTAAGTTATACAAATGGACTTCTCCACACGTAAAGGAAACTGTGTGCTTTAGGAAATGCTAATTTCTATCTTTTTCGGATTATGGCAATCGCTACACACCCATTTTTCATCTATCACTCCTTAGAGCCGAGAGAACCGATCGGGATATGCTTGCAGTGTATCATCTCCAGACTAATGGCTGAAATTGAGGAACCATTCGAACCCTAATAGAACACGTAGCGTGCCTATCAAGTTTGGCAATAGTTGGGATAGACACCTTCCCTTGGCCAACTTCTCCTATAACCATACCTATCACTTTAGTACCTCGAAGGCACCATAAGAGATCCTTTATGGTTGTAAGTGCCGATCCCGATTGTTGGGTAGAAATGGAAATACCCAACCTACCAACTCTGAACCTATTTAAGAAGATACCAAGGAAACCGTTCTAAGTTGAGATGGATATGTAAGTTACTCACAAACCATTTGGAGACATAGACAACGTAAGTCTCTTGAACCCTCCGAGATAACCTAGAATTAAGCTTACGAATCCACCATGAAATTATGTGAAGCGAGTAGTAAACGTGGAAACTTAATCCCCCACTATACTGATCCTCCTGAAAATCATTGCTAGACTGAGACCAGTAGCTCAGAGGTTTGAGCAACCATCAAGACTCACTAGAGTTCCTAACATTTCGTGTGTAATAGGAAGAAATGACTCGCTGATAAGGCAATCGTTATCCTTCTAGGAAATCCTAATCTTTGGACGTTTAAACTTCGTTGACCTATCGAAACCATAGATGATGAAACCTAGCAACCTTAGTAAAGTTGCCTCTCGGTCTTCGAAGTTCATAGAAACTCGCAATAAGACCCTAGATTCACGTAGGGAACGTGAAGATAAACCCTCGTGCTCTTACACTTACCCCTTCTAAACTTTAATGGATGACTTGAATTGAATCGCGAGGACGCGATTCCTTTTAAGGAGGTGAGGCTGTGACAACTCGTAAATTCCTCGATGCGTCGTAAGTAAAGAAACGTCGATTAGAGCGATCATTTGATTTAATTTGATATACGAGTCGTATTTTATATCGTTTTTATTGAAAATAATATTTTAAGAACATTGGCGTAACTCCCGTGTCATGAATCATTCGTCTACTAGGCTAAACAAGTCCCGAGCCTAATATTATTATAGTTTTATAAAGTTTCAACTAGGGTCCCTCTAATAATTTCACTTCCAACCCTAAGTTTATTCTAATTACTAGTTGGGTCCCTCCATGGGTATAAATACCCCCAACCCTCCCCTTTTTCTCATTTTCACCAACTTCTTTCTCTCACTACAAAACACACACATATCTCTTTTCCCTTCTCTCTCTAAAATCCGGCCACCCCATCTAAGGTTCCGGCGCCGCCACTTTTCCGGCCAATTTTCCCGCGACCATCAAATAATACACCACCACTCCCATCTTATAGATAGGGTTATTGTGGTTCTAATTTCATACAACACTCGCCGTACAAACAGGGGACGCGCCCTAAATCTAATTTTCTAGATTCGAGTTTTAGGGTTTTTGAAGATTAAACGTTTTCTTTGGGGTTCCAAGCTTGGTTATGAGTCGTAGTCATATGAGACACCAACGACACGCCTCGTTCTCCTCCTTTTCTCTTGGTAAAACCTACCCCGTATTGTTATGTTTTTATTTCTGTTTTTGTTTCACCGAGAATATATATATATTCATTCACACGATTAATTTGTGTTTCGTTGTCGTGGATATTCATGTGTTAAAACAAGATTTATAAAACATAAACAACTCATTCATGTGGTAAAACGGGTTAACAATTGGATTTGATTTATTTTGAGTATGGGTCGTGAGTATGTGAATCTCCAAAACAGCGAGATGATTCATTTTGGGTCTCGGATTCGGTGGTGATAGGTATACAAGTGGTGTTGGGATTAAAAGAAGTTGTTCTCTATTTTTAATTAGTAACCGAGTCATGTCTAACTCGTTTGGGTACGAAACCGGGTCGGGTCAGACCCGGTCGGGCTCTTTAGGTCGGATCTGTCACTATGTCGGGTCTAGTGACCCACGAGGGAATCTGTTTGGACCAATTGGGCAGAAGCCTAGTTGGGTTGTTCCTGAATTTATTTCATATCGTGAAATGGTTGTTCATGGATTGTCTTGTTGTCGTGAGGTTTAGGAAACTTTAGGCAAAGTTGAATTGAGTTGGTAGCGCGACGAGTGAAAACCGGAATGACCCGGTTTGGATATTGGGTGATTGATTTTTATTTCGGGACACTATGGTTTAACTCATTATTTGGCATGGGTATTATTTTGTTGTTATTGTTTGTCTTGGGTTATAAAATGGACATATGATATAAAGTAAATGGATTACGGGTCCAATTGTATTAAGTCACGGTAATAGCTTATAAGTCGTAGACATGGTTAATAAAGAATATCGAAACGAACATTATGGACGTATTATATCAAGTAATCATGATAATGAGATAAAGAGATTAATGAAGCGGTTATGGTATAAGGTGATGGATTAACCATATATATATATATATATATATATATATATATATATATATATATATATATATATATATATATATACAAATAGCAACGTAACTATGTAACATATCAGTTATACAACTTTAACGACGTAAGCTACCATGATTTATGATGTTAGACTTGATCGAATAAGGAATAAATACTCATAAAACGGTGTGATAAACTATGTGATCAGTAATTAATATCGGGTATTACATATACGTTATAACTTGTAAGGTTCAACTATGGTTTATAAAATTGGAATAACGTTTGTTATACGAATTATATTGGTCATAAGTATACTTATTAAACATTGACTTAAATGAGTCTAAATGTTTTATCGTCACATATTAACTAATAAAGAGATAATTATATATATATTGTCAGTGAATACGGTTTTGTTTAATTGTAAACATTTATTTACTATGATAATAACCCAAATTTTATATACATGATAAGTGTAAATACGGTTTATGAACTTGAAACAACTATTGATAACAAGTTATAGTGATTAGTATGTTGTACTTTATTAAACGTTTTGGCTTAAATGAGTTTAATATATTTGTTTGCGATAAACTAAATATTCCGCTTTCACATTTAAGCTGATATTGAATTACATAACCATAAACTATTTATGGATATGGTTTAATCAATTATAGACCCTTATTAAATACGATGGTAACGAGTGTTTTATAAAACCTGTTAGTTTTATAAACTTGTTGGAAAATATTATTTTGATAATATAACTTATTGAAGTCGTATTGATTTGGAAACGTTGGAATAAACGAACGTGTCATTTATAGTACACTACTTAATATACCTTATATAAAGTACTTTCTTGTAAACTTGTATAATTATGAATAGCGATTGAGAAACCTTTATTAACTGAGCGATAGATGGAAACTTGTCCTTTATTATTAAACATGTCCGTTTGGGGATTATAGGGTAAATTGCCGAAACTTATCAATTAACCTATTTGTGTTACATAAATAGTTGTCATCATTTCTTAGTCTTCGACTAGCTTGAGTATGGTCTGTATTTCTCGACTTTGTCAATATCTTTTCCATTTTGGTGTGCGTTCTAATTGGTATGTCTCGGTCATGTCAACATCTTATTTTCTTTGGCGTGAGTTGATTGTCGAGTTATGGTTCCTTACCCCCACACGAAACGTTAAAACTGAACTTTTGAGATAATGATTATAAACTTTTGGGAATGATAATGTACTTTTGAAAGTAACGACATGAATGATCCACGAAAACTACAACACATTACTTTCTAGTGGTTTCTTTATCGTATGAGCTGTATATTAAGAATTTCGTATACGCATTAGGTAACGTCGCTTCTATTCTGATATACTCATCGTACATTCTTTTGGATGCCGTGATGATTAGCTTTAGATGCCAGTCGTGTCAATAGTGAATAGTGCATTGCTGTGGCTAAGGTGAGTTTCATAGCCCCACTTTTATCTATGTTTTGAACTATTTTGGGGTGAGAATCATGCTACTGTTTTTGGACTGTGAAAACTATTTGAATTTGCTTATATGCTTGACTGTTTAGATAGATGTGCGGTAGTTGTTGCCTTAGACTTGGTTGAACCGTTGCCTAGCTAAGAATAGACTTCTACCTCGACCTAGTCCGGGGTTGGCAACTGTTCTAGAGGTTGCCACGACAGTGCTGGACTAGAGTCGCGAGGCCCGAGTAATCCCTGGATGCGGGATATGATTATATGGTTGGTGATCCAGGTAGGATCAGTGTGTGCAAACGGTATTTATCTATCTTAGGTCTTGCATAGCAAGTCAACTCCTACAGGTCCACTATGATTTTATTGAATTTAAACCTATGAACTCACCAGTGTAAGCTGACCTTTTAGCATGATTTCTCAGATATTTGAGATATGTTTGGAATACGTGATCGGTGGAAGCTTGGCAAGAAGGCGGGATTCAAGGATCATTTCTGACTCTAATAAACTTTGGGGACCTATTTTATTAAATCATGTGTTGGGCCTAATATTCACACTTTTGGGTTAAACGATGTGTGTCACGTAGAAAACCTAAACTTAACCTCTTAAGTATAGGAAAAATATGTGATAAAAAGTGCAATGTACTTTTTACCGAAACCGGTAGTAAGATATTAAAAAATGGCATAACCATAGGAAGAGGTATTAGGAAACATGGAGTCTATGTCATTAAAATCGGTAATGAACCTAATGAACCTAAAGACAAACTATGTCTTACCTCTATGGATGATACTTCGACCTTATGGCATCGAAGATTGGGTCACGCCAACATGCGACTTCTTCAATCGCTATCATCCAAAGATCTAGTAAGAGATCTACCTAAGTTAAAATATGAACATCACTTTTGTGATGCTTGTAATGTAGGAAAACAAGTTCATTCTAGTCATAAAGCTAAAAACATGGTGTCTACAACTAGGTGTCTAGAATTACTACATATGGATTTATTTGGTTCATCCGCTATCCAAGGTTATGGAGGCAACTACTACACTTTGGTCATAGTGGATGATTACTCTAGGTATACATGGACAACATTTTTAAAGAACAAAACGGAAACGTTTAATTATTTTGAAATATTAAGCAAGAAAATCCAAAGACAACTAGGAAGTCCTATAATTTCTATTAGGACGGATCATGGTAGGGAATTCGATAATGAAGTGCAATTCGGAGCTTTTTGTGACGCTAATGGTAATTACTCACAACTTCTCGGCTCCACGCACTACACAATCGAATGGGGTAGTAGAAAGAAATAATAGAACCCTACAAGAAATGAGTCGAACCATGCTTAATGAGCAATCTATACCTCAAAAGTTTTGGTGCAATGCCGTTGATACTTCAACGTACATACTCAATCGAGTCTTAATTAGACCAATATTAGGTAAAACTCCATATGAGTTACTCCGAGGCAAAAAGCCTACGTTAGATCACTTTAGAGTCTTTGGTAGTAAATGTAATATTCTTAACACTAAAGATTACCTTACAAAATTTGATCCTAAGTCAACCGAAGGAATCTTTCTAGGTTACTCTCCAAATAGCAAAGCTTACGTCATATTAAACAAAGAAACAATGAAGGTAGAAGAGTCATTAAATATAAAATTTGATGAAAGTCCACCCAAACTCTCTCCACCTCTTGTCGATGACGAGATTGTAGAAAGTGAAGCTATAATGATAAAGAAAAAGATAAATGAAGAAGAAGAACCTTTATATGATGAAGTCATAAACATTAAAGATTCCAAAGATCACCCCGTAGATAAGGTCATAGGAAAGCTAAACGAAAGAACATTAAGGTCTCAAGTTCAAAACCATAGTAGCTTGTTTTGTTTTGTTTCAACCATAGAACCTAAGAATACACAAGAAGCCATAAAAGATGAGAGTTGGGTAATGGCTATGCAAGAAGAATTAAATCAATTTGTTTCTAATGATGTTTGGACACTTGTCCCTCCACCTAGTAATCAAACCATAATAGGAACCAAATGGGATAATAAAAACAAATTAGATGCAAACGGAGTAGTGTCTAGGAACAAGGCTAGACTCGTTGCCCAAGGGTATAACCAACAAGAAGAAATAGACTTTGATGAGACCTATGCCCCCGTGGCTAGATTAGAGTCTATAAGAATACTTCTTGCGTATGCTTGTGCTAATGATTTAAAGCTTTATCAAATGGATGTCAAAAGCGCATCTCTAAATGGTTTCATTAATGAAGAAGTATATGTAGCTCAACCTCCGGGCTTCATCGATTTTGAAAAACCTGAACATGTGTATAAATTAAAGAAAGACCTTTATGGTCTTAAACAAGCTCCAAAAGCTTGGTATGATAGACTCAAGTCATTTTTAATTAAACACAACTATACCATGGGGTTAGTTGACAACACACTTTTTACTAAGAAAAGAGAGTCACATATAATCATAGTGCAAATATATGTAGATGATATTATATTCGGATCCACTTGTCAAGACATGTGTGATGATTTCTCTAAAATCATGCATGATGAGTTCGAAATGAGTATGATGGGAGAACTTAGTTTCTTTCTTGGCAACAAATCAAACAAGTAAAAGATGGTATCTTCTTTAATCAATCTAAATACATAAAGGAGATGTTAAAGAAACTCGGTTTAGAAGAGTCGAAACCAATTAGGACACCAATGTCATCCGACACCAAACTCACAAAAGATGAAGACGGCGAATCCGTCGATAATACTAAATATCATGGCATGATAGGTAGTCTTCTCTACCTCACGGCAAGTAGGCCGGATATCATGTTTAGTGTTTGCTTATGTGCTAGGTTTCAAGAAGACCCTAAAACTTCACACCTAGAAGCCGTAAAAAGGATATTTAAATACATTAAGGGTACAACACAATTAGGATTATGGTATCCTAAAGGCACAGGAGTAGAAACAATTGTATATGCAGATTCTGACCATGCAGGTGATTACGTTGATAGAAAAAGTACAAGTGGGGTATGTACTTTCATGGGATGTTGTTTAACATCTTGTTTTCTAAGAAACAAACGGCACTAGCAATATCAACAACCGAAGCTGAATACGTCTCCGCCGACAAAGCATGCTAACAAGCACTATGGATGAAACAAGCGTTAGTTGACTACGACATTCATCTAAGCGACATAGCCATCCTATGTGACAACAAAGGTGCCATCGACTTAAGCAAGAATCCGGATATTGCATTCTCGCACAAAGCATATAGAGATTCGTCATCACTTCTTAAGAGATAATGTTCAAAAGGGGAACATCTCTATTGAGAAGGTAGCATCCGAAGACAACATAGCTGACGTCCTCACCAAACCGTTGAAGCGGGAACAGTTCAACCTACTTCGTCTTGCTCTTGGTCTCATGGAACAAATGTCGTAACTTACTTCTTGACTCTACAAGGTATCTAAAAACTAGCCTTCTTCTTTCTTAGTCTAGGATCTCTATTTCACGCACAAATCACAAACAATACGGGAATTTTCAAAACCCAAGATAAGTTTTTCAATTATAAGTTTCTTATTTTCTTTCAAAATAAGTACAAGTTACATACACATCCTTCTTTCAAAAGGATAAAACGTTTGTATTTCAAAAATACATTCTAAAATGATACTCCTTCCCGTATCAATTTCACAAATGCAATTTCTCACGTCTAGGACAAATCGCTTTTTCATTATTAATACAACGTAAAAAACCGTTTGCATTGCATCTCATGTCTTTTGAATGATAAAGGGGACACATAACTAATATGTGTTTTCGGGTACATTCATTTAAGCCACAATGAATTAGGAGCATTGGTAACACTAAATTACGTACTCAAAGTACTAACTATGTGTTTTTCGGGTTATCTCACATAATAGTATACTTTTTCATTTCTAGTTTATTTTTCTTTTCCTCTTAGGAGTCGAGATAACCGCAACTCCAAATAGTCTGCATATAGGCACACACTAGGCAAAAATGTTTCCAAAAGGAAAATTTTGTGCTGCCTGAATCACCAGACCCACGAATCCCAGCCTTTATGCTGGACGGATCCCTCAAGGGAAGGATCCGTGGGATCCGTGAGACAGAAGCTATTTTTACCTTCTATTTTTCTCACTTTGGATGAAAAATCCACATTTGTTTTATTTTTTGGAGTATGCTCTTTAATGCTTGTGTTCTCATGATCACATGCCTTAAATTCATATCTAATCATTAGATTTTAATCCACATTTTGGGTCAAGCATTCATTACAATGCTTTGTTTTTCTATATATATAATTCTCAAAATGCTTGCATAATCCATCTCATCTTCACAAAAAAACTACACCATGTCATTCACAAACTCTTTAGATAAATCACCTAGTACAAACAATCATCTTCATGAAACCCAAACCTTTGTACTTCCACCCTCAAAAATACCAAAATCAAACTCTAGGATATCCGTACGGATTAAAATCCGATCTTGTTGCTTAGGAAAACCATCATCATATGGCTCATCACCATCAACTAACTCACTACAAGATGCTTCCATTATAGCACCTCCTTCATCACCAACGAGTACACCAACTTCATCACCAAATCACTCACCACCTAAAATCACTCTTTTGGAACTCCTTACGACTCCAACAAGATCTCAACAACCAAAGCAAAAAGAAATAGCCTTTTTGACACCTCCAACTTCTCCAAACACAATATTCAATGATCTTGAAACATCACCACCTTTAGCTCCCATTAAACTACAAGAACATCTAGGTTCTTTTCCACCACCACTTCCAATCATTCCGGACTTTGATCCATATTTTCCTATTTTTCCACCACAACTTCCGCAACTCACAAATCAAAACAACCCGAAAGATTTCCGTACTCATTACCCATATCACTTACATTGTGAACATTGCCAATCCACTAGGGAAATTGTAATAGAAGTTAAGGAAGAAATGCTGATTCATACTCAACCTCATCCTTGATTGCATCAATACCATTACTTATCCAAACCTCCATCCATAACCTTGTGCAAGCATGGAAGGAATCATTACTACTATTTTTTATTTTTAGTACTTTTTATTTTGAAGTCATTTTCAAGAACAAGTCTTGTTCTTATTTTACATGCTTGTAGGTGGCATAAATACCACTACACTTTGTTATTTTATTACAAGGCCTTGTTTACATACCTTGGCTCCCAATATTGATTCTCGTCAATCACAAGATTACATAAGCATGTTACTAACCTTTCTCTTTGTACGATTTTTTATTTTTTCTTCATTTGACGCCCCAAACTAGGCGGAGCTACCGTCAAGGGGGAGTAACTGATACGTGGACTAATTTTTCCACACTTTTATTTCTTCGAAGGGTTAACTTTTTGTTTCGACAAAAAGGGGGAGAAGAAGTAAAATTTAGGGGCTTTCAAAAACATACATCTATTCTTAAGTTTTACTCATCATAACATTATGTTTTGTCATCAACAAAAAGGGGGAGATTGTTAATACAAAAAAACCGTAAAAACATTTATTAATATTTTGCGATCTCTTTGTGTTTTGTTGATAACAAATATAATGTTATCTTAAGTACAATTATAAGGATACATGTTATTTTTGTAAAGCATTTACATATAGCCTTTTAAATACAAAAATGTTGTAATTAATTATTTGTTGTAATAGTTTATTAGGATGGGTAAAAACCACAACCCATGGACCATAACCCATGGATCATAACCCATTACCCAAGTTGGATAGATACAATGTATACTTTAGATACATTGAATCTAAGGAAAACCCATGGACCAACCCATAACCCATGACCCATAACCAAAAAACCCATGGGCAAAGAGGTAGCGTCCCACGGATCCCTAGGATTACACTAGACGGATCCCAAGTGGTAGGGATCCGTGGGATCCGGGGAACTAGTGGAAGAAATTTCCTATAAATAGAGAGCCATTTCTTCATTCTAACTTACCTCTCTTCTTACTAAATCTCTCAAACACTCTCATTCTCTTCTAACATATAGATCACTTGATCTAGAGAGTTGTTCTTTCTTTCTTTCTATTGTGATTCTCATATAGGTCCTTCTCTAAAGGCGAGATCACGAGCATTCTACAAGTCATCCAAGCAAGGGGTCCTTGATTGATTTGTCACTCCGCAAGATTTCTGTAGCGAAGATCTGGTATTTGATATTTCACATATTTGTTGTGTAATAGTCGTGTTGGTTTGGTCCACCGTGTTATGGACTCGGTATTTAGCTTCGTACCGGAAAAAGGTGTAAGCAACGTTGTGAAGGCTTCTCCACCAAGTGAAGGAGTTTGTTGACATAGTGCTTGAACTCTCGAGTAGGTGACTCGGGGAGTGGAGTAAGGCAAGGAAGGTGTCCTTGTAGCCGAACCACTATAAATCGGTTGTGTCATTTATATCCCTTTGCTTTACTTTATTTACTTTCTTTATCATTAGATCTATACTTTCTCTACATCCATAAGATCTCACATATTAACGAATATAAAGTTTTTGAAACTAACTTAAAATCGGCAAAACTATTCAACCCCACCTTCTAGTTTTCCACAATAACCTTAAAGTTAGTTTATGAATGACTTGTGGATTTCGTAAGCAAAACCAATAGGTAATCTCAAAGAGTTAGGGCATAGGCACACCCTACGACCATAGGACGTGACAATTCAACCAACAATAAAAGATAACTTGGGAGTAATAGTATCTAGGTAAACACATTTTTAATCATCATACGAGCACACATCAAATAGTACATAGTTACCCGTAGTAATAGATAATTAGAATAGTAGAAGTAATCTGTAGAAGTACCACCCCTAAACCAATTGCCCCGAGATTTTACCCTTAGCTTTCTTAAAAACCAATAAAATATTAAAAAAAAAGGTATCATCCTCAACCCCACCTTAGCGTAATACACTTCTTGCTAGCATTTCTATTCCCCTAGATAATGATATCAATACCCGAGGCTTACCCAATACTACACTACAACGATTAGGTTCACTGCCTAGGGTGTTGAAAAACTTGCTCGATGAAAAGGAAGTTCCTTTGACCCCGAACGCGCTTCGTACGCGCATCAAGTTTTTGGCGCCGCTGCCGGGGAATAGAATAGCTAGTTAGGTTTCTATCTCGTTTAGGTTCCCTTGCTTGATCCCTATCAAGTGAGATTTTTTCTCATTTTTTAGCTTCCTGTAGTCTATCCCCCTTCTTCATGACTTTGTTTGTAAATCCCATCACTCACCATGATTCGCATCTTTCGCCGGAGAAACTTTGCACTACCCGCTCCCAATCCTGCAATAGGCAAATGCAATCCCACAAAACCTTTCACCCGTTCACCACTTTGGAAATCACCTAGGGCATAATGAAATAAATTGGCAATAACATAGTCCTTTCTACTATTCGGATTCCGATGAAGAATTTGACTATGGAGAGGCACTTGATAACGGGGAGGTCATCGATGAAGTTAGTTTTGAAATAGAAGAAGGCCCCTCCCAATGTTTTGACCCTAGGTGTAAAATTGAGGTTGATGGCCCCTTTTACATGTAATTCCCTTGTAAAATAGGATTTGAAAGTTTTGATGCTTACTTGCATTCATTCTTACCTTTAAACTTAATCTCAAGGAATCTATATAATAAAATTAAGGTGAATGAATTAGCCTATCAAGGGGAGAATGTTGTTGACGCGGTCACTCACTTGGATGTGTTTGTTGGAAGTTTTGCCTATTTGGTTGAATTCATGGTCTTAGAAGATTTAGGAGAATTCATTGATGGAAGCCTTACTCAAGTGATATTTGGAACATCCTTTAAGAGAATGACTAAGTTGAATGAACAGATGATTGATGGTTTAGTCACATTTTCTAACTGAAGTTGAGGATTTTGTCCATCGAATGCCCCGTACGCACCCTAGGTTTAAACATAAAGATATAGAGGCATGTAATCGGATGGCTTCCATTCCGATACTTATGAAAAAAAATGAAAGGTACTATAAAAAAGGCCTAGATTTAGGAGATGAGTACAAGAAAAATGAGAGAACATTAGAATGGATTAGATATGGGCACGTAGCGTGTACGAGACAACGTAGGAGCACGACTTCGAGTCTAGCTACAAGACTCATAAATAAAGAAAAGCGCTTCATGGGAGGCAACCCATGCTTAATTGTTTGCTTGTTTGTGTGTCATATATCTTTTTCATTGTTGTTTATTCTCATGTTTGAATTGTGAAAATGCTTTATTTTGTCTTTAACCTCGTCTTAAGTACATATAAAGGTATTTTACAAAAAGATAAGTGTAGGGAAGATTACATATATTTTTAAAAGAACGTGAACATGAGAATTACAATTAGTGAAATTGATGTATATGTGTGTTTGTTAGAGTCAAATGCTTGTATCGAGTCATAATGGATGTTTTGCAGGGATTTTTCCAGGTTTTAAAGATGTAATTTTTCCAGGAAAATGCAAGCAGAACAGTTTCTGTCATGAAAACCTAACGACGTCAGGATTAAAGCCTGACGACATCAGGTCAAGCAGAAACAACTTATCAAATTTCTTCGTTTTCTATGCTAATTATAAATTTTTGGAAAATCTCAGGTCTTAATTTTCCATAAAATTTGCAAACATCCATTCCACAATCATTATATCCTAGTGTAGTTGTGTCATATATAGTTTTACCGCCGATTTTACGCAAATGTTTGGTTTGTTTTCTTAAAGTCTGCAGGTTATATTTGGCAAGAAGAAGAAACACAATATTGGATGGAGCTTATCACGTATACATTTTTCTTGGAAAAGAATTTAACCACAACTTAATCATGGGAGTACTAGTTTCTTTCTCTTTTAATTACCTTCCTTTATCATAACTTTGATACTTTCGGGGAACATTGGGGACAATGTTCAGTTTAAGTGTATGGAGGGAGAATAAAACAGGAACTTAGAAACTATGCTTATCCTTGATCATTTGTCTTGTCCTTGGTCATTTGTGTAATAAACTATGAGAAATATTTGTTAGTGCAATTTTAGCGCCAAATTTAAATTTTTTTATGACATGTACGAGCTAAAACTTTAGTCTTAATAAAGCGTCTCATGGATAGAAGTTATATGACTAGCACAAAAACCGTTTACCACTCAAATTCCACCCAAAAAATGTGAGGTTCGCCTCTAGATCTTTAGGAATAAAAGCATTCACATTTAATGCTTGGAGAGTATACAAGTAGTATAATAGATTCTAGAACTTGTTTTGTGATGCATTCCGAGATCGCTGGTGAGACGACACTTGCGTAGTTAGGAATAACTAAATGATAAGAGGCATTAGAATAACCCTTGTTTGAAACCTGTATTATAATTGCTTCTTCCACATCGGTCAAGTAATTACCCCACACCCTTGCGATGTACTCATCTTTAGTACATGATACCCCTAGTTAACCCCTCAGAGCCTATCCTTTTTGCGGTTCTCGTGATGTTTCAGTTTTCCGAAATATCAATGAAGAGCATTGTTTACAATCCACCCCTAAAAGTACACCCAAATCGCCTTAGCCTACCTTTTATACACTCACCTTTAGTGCATTATTGTTATCATTGCTAAACCCTTAGTTCAATTATCTAGTTACTTGCATGGTTGCTAAGTCAAGACATATCTTTTGTACACAGTTTCGGGATGAGTGGGACTCATGGGTAAAAGTAATATTTTATGGAGTAACGGGAATGAACGTTCAATTCTAATTCCC
This sequence comes from Chrysanthemum seticuspe, assembly GCA_019973895.1. Lineage (NCBI taxonomy): Eukaryota > Viridiplantae > Streptophyta > Magnoliopsida > Asterales > Asteraceae > Chrysanthemum > Chrysanthemum seticuspe. Next base: position 96,643,713 of record BPTQ01000007.1, read on the forward strand.
TATTTCTACGTAATTAAATACTCCAAATGTTTTGATCTTTTCAAATCGGGTCAAATTAGTATTAGAGTAATAAAAACTCAAGTGTAGGGATGCTCCTATAAACCCCTATATTTTGATGTTATCGTAGAGGATGGTAGAGTAAAAATGTATGCACAAAAAAAATCGAAAAAAAAGAGTGTGAAAAAAAAATAAAGAAAAGCATACGGGCTACCATCATATATCTATCTTTATGTTTATGTTTTTCAATTTATGTATGTTTTTTTCAAGTTATCTAGAGTTTAGTGACTCGAGTCTTGGCTTAGCAACGCCATGCTTTTCAATCTTGTAACATAAGATTTTTGACTTCCCACCACTAAATCGCCTACCCAACAAAACCCTTTGTTTCCCTACCGTAAGTCTAATGCTACAACCCTTGAAAAGACCTCTTAGATAGTTGTTCCTAGGTGCTTACGCCAAAGCGGTGGAGGTTTGATCTAGTCTCAAGCCTATGGTAATCTATGTACTATGCCAGGTAATGAGTGTTTATCTTCCATTTCCATTTACTATGTTTCATATAAACCCGAGAGATGAGAGAAACCAAACACCCCTTGTGAGGTGCTAGTGTATAATTTTCGTGCTTGTTATGACTATTGCGGTGCTTTTATTTGTTATGAAATATTCTAAACCTATGCATCATGCCCCCTAACTTATAAATTGATTGGCCAAAAGTACATTTACTTGAGGACAAGCAAATATCAAGTGTAGGGATATTTGATAAGGATTTAAAACGTACACTTTTAAGGGGTCATTTAAGCCCTTAATTAACCACTTTTATATCCGTTATTGCTTAATTTCGTTCCTTTTCACTTTTTAGGTCTCTTGGAAGCAAAATGCTGGAATGATGCATTTTTGGACGAAAAGGAGTGAATACATGAAGAAAACGGCAAAGTCATGATCAAAGCCACTCAAGCTGCTAAAACTGAACCTGACGGTGTCCCAACCAAAGGGCGACGCCATCCCTCTATACAAATTTGATAAAAACATGAACCAGATGGCTCAGTGAAATTTTTGGTCATAACACCTGACGGCGTCAGGCTTTGAAGAAGAAGGGCGTCACTCAGACTTTTCATCTCAGACGGCCCAAATCCAGAACCAAGACGACGTCCCATATGAAGACCGACGGTGTCACAACTCCAAGGTGACGTTGTCCCATCGATAACTTGGCCAAGACAAAAACCCTAATGACGATGATCTGACGGCGTCCCACCTATAAGGCGACGCCGTCGCAAGTGTAAATCTATATATAGAATTAGATTTTTCTGCATTTAAAGAGGTAGACTTTTGGAGTAAAAACCCTAAACATTTGTAGTCCGACTTGGACAGTATCTTAGGGTTCCAAACCCTATTTCACACATCAAGATAAGTGTTTTAATCCAATAGTATCATTATGTCTTCCATTTATTGTGTGTATGCTAGCTTGCTTGCTTAACATGTCTAGCTAAATTTCTTGTGTGTTTGCTTAGATCTATGAAACCTAGTTATTAATTATTGTTAGGTTGTCTCTTATCTTAATTGTAATTGCCTTAGGAGTGCAACTAGGCTATCGTTGTGTTTAAATGCTTGAGTATTCTTTGTGAAAGTTAGTTTATGAATCACCTAGCAGGTTTCGTAGTCTAAAAACCCAAAAATAACTGTTAATACAAATAAACCGTAAAAACGTTTATTAATATTTTGCGATCTCTTTGTGGTTTGTTGATAACAAATATAATGTTATCTTAAGTACAATTATAAGGATACATGTTATTTTTGTAAAGCATTTACATATAGCCTTTTAAATACAAAAATGTTGTAATTAATTATTTGTTGTAATAGTTTATTAGGATGGGTAAAAACCACAACCCATGGACCATAATGTGACAACCCGTACTTTCAGGTCATTTCTCGACACCATTCATGTCTCATTATTTCAACATTTTTAGTAAACTTGGGTTACTTGTTTCAAATTCGCGTAACCTTGGAGGTTTAGCGGCGAATTCATGATCATGACATCACGTACATTTCATATGGACTATGATTAGTCTACATTTCATTGACATCATGTGCATCTCATTAGTGCATTCACGACATTTCATTTTCACTTGCAACGCGTAATTTTTATAATTAATAATTTTTATCGCGTGAGTTTATTTTGAATAGTTAATCCATTACTTTCAAAAATGATCCCGAGGTATTTTTAAACTTACATTTAGTTTATAAAGACTATATTTTTAGTTTTCCTAGTGTTTCAAATTTATTTGGTATATTAATCGTTAAAATTAAATTATTACGTTGTGTTTCTTAAAAATTGTACGATAATTATTTTATCACCCAAATTTCATAAGGAAAGTATTTCTACAATTTTTATCAACTCATTACATTCTATTTTGACTTATTAAAAACTTACTTGCACCAAGTATTACCAATTACTACACAAGTTAATAATAATTATACTTTACTACACTTTTCTTTACAAGTTTTACAAAATATATATGCAAGTAAACATTTAAAAAAAAAATATATTTTGGTAGACAACCCTCCCCCAAAACCGGCCAAGGGGGAGGGTGTGTAATAAATTGTGTATGGTTCCTTTATTTCTTGTCTTACCACTTGTACAAAAAGTCTAACTCTATTATTAACTTCTCATTCATTCAATCTCTTCAAAGTGTTAGTAAAGAAAAATCCTCTCCTTTCTTTGGGTCTTCATAACCGGCCAAGCATCAAGAACAACCAAGGGATCAAAGTTTTGCAAAATCAAGTGTGTTTACAACCTAGATTATATCCTTTATATGGTTTTGAAATAAAAACCAAGGATATTTAAGTTTAATCCTTGTTACTTTCACCTCATCACTATCATTTGTAAGCATATTTCTTCCATTTTCAAGTTCCTTTTCATTTTCATGTGTTTCTTTTCATTTTTGGAGCTTATGTGCATGATATGTGATTTATACCATTTATTTCATGATTTTTGAGTTATTTTATACATATTGGTCATCCTATAATTATTCCCATGGTATTCTTTGGTCTTGATGGTGATTAGAAACCCATGACACCCTAAGAAGGTGTATGGTAGGATTAGATTAGTTTCGGAGTTGATTTGAAGGGATTAGAATAGGTTTTGTCCGAGAAAAACTATTTTCGATAACTATATATTTAGGTTCTGTCCTTAATTCGAATTTCTGGAAAAACCTACTGTTGGTACGACATTTTGGCCTTGATATTTAGAAAATATACTTTAAAACGAATCCGTGGCCTTTTGAACGGATAAAAACGGACTTATAACGAAGCCGTGGTGAATTTTCAAAGTTTGACTACGAAACGTAACTTTTTCAGAAAATTCAGCATGCAGTTTTTTACATTGTTCGGGTCAAAAACGAGCCTTAAGCTTCACAAATTATTTCGACTTATCAAAAATATATTAGTTTACTTCGATACGAAGCTAAGGACATATTATACGTAGAAAACGGATTTGAAACGACAAATATATGCACGTTTTTATAAAGTTGCCGTAAATATTATTTTCTGAAAAAGTATATTATTTTTACGTTACAAGTATTTCATTAGCTGTAACGACCATGTTTGCAGCTGTTTTTAACTATGATGCAAAACTTTTTAGAACGAAATGTCTTCTAGTAAAATCAAGTTCACCGGCCATATTTTTCAAAACAACAAGCCGTTTGTAAAGCGGAGTTTTAGTGAATTATTTACGGATGTTCAAACTTGGCCGAAACTTATTTTCTGCACACAATTCAACAAAATCACCAACTTTAGCCTTTAATATCTTTATGATCGAGACCTTTTGGACGAAAACTCCTGAACTGAAACTTCTAGATATCGATGCAAACTTTCCAAAACCGTCGAGTTCGTTCTCTAACGATCGACGTACACCGTTTTACGGCTAGTTTTCCAAAGCCATTTTTGTTGATTTCATGAAAATTCCGACGACATTGTTTTGCGACGAAAAGTGGTAATTTCACCAAAAATCATTATAAAACCATTATAGGATGACATTTTGACGTAAAAACATTTAAAGTCATTTTTCGAAGGGTCAAGACGTCAAAAGAGTATTTTTCGACGCTAAGTAATATTTTCAAAACTCGTAAATGGTATAAATAACATACGTAATGCATGCATAGTATTACATTGCAACTCATTGCATATCATATCATTGGTAATAGGTCCTGGTTAACGCAACACATTATACCTCGGTGTACTCACTCTTGTCATCACATGTTTACCAAGTGAGTTTCATAGCCCCTGCTTTTACTTGTTTTCATAACTGTTTTGGGGGAGATGCATGCTTAACTATATTTTTCACAAGTACTTTATATTCTTAAGGATAACTCCTATCACGATTACATCATTTCAAAACCGAATGTTGTACTATATAAATTGTTCATGTTTGCGTGCTATAGTTATACGTCGAATAAAGTACTATATCAGTTGACTACTGATAAATTGAGTTAGGTGCTATGGATTATGTGCTTTGGTTCTTCGTCGTATAACGTTCTAAATCAGTTGACTACTGATACATTAGGTCTAGTTTTATGGATTAAGTGCTATCGTTCTACGTCGAGTTAGGTACTATTGTAAATTCATTTGACATCATATGTTTGGAACATAAACTATACACATTCTGGCAATGGGTTGTGAACACACAGGTTGCAAGTTTTGTATGGGCGGAACTTGGAACTGAGTGGATTTTCAATGCCTTTGCTGCATAAACGATTTTGAAAGGCTTTACAGTTCAAACCAAACTCTATGAACTCACTCAACCTTTGTGTTGACACTTTTAGCATGTTTTAATCTCAGGTATCTAAGGCATTCACTTCATGGCACGCATTGGGACACATCATGGAGTCGTGGTGACGACGCGTCTCACTTGGGTTTTACGTACTTAAAAACATCGTTTGTATTGTAACAAACTTATTTCCGCACAAATTGATTTTTATTTGGGACCTACTTTGTAAACTCTGATTGTTTTATTAAATCAAACGATGTTCTTTTCAAACGACACTTTAGGTCGTTCAATATAACTGTGATTGTGATGCTATGACAGTCAATCCCCAGGAATTCCATTCCGCTGCAAAACAGGTAATTTGGGGGTGTGACAGATTGGCATCAGAGCTTCAGTTATAGAGAACTAGGTTGCATCATTGATCCTAGACTATAACTACATCATCATAGCATCTCATCATTTCATCACAAGTGCATGTTCACTTTGCATGCGGTCATTACGTACATTTTTCGAGTTATTTACTTTCATTTCATAAAGATTGTCACATGGATGCCCTTAAATGCCCATCCCATTATCTTTTCCCCATACTCTAACGTGGAGAATTCCTTGTCATTCCCTATCACAATTTTTATATCAGCTGATTCATCATCGATAACGACGAATGCCGAGATAAATTTTTAAATAGGACGAAGTCACTCTCACTCCTTTGTTTCACCACTAACATGTCGAGTTACACTTTATTCACACATTAAGTCTCTAAACCATCATATATTTGAAGTACTTACAACACCTCATAACCCATCTTTTCGGAAACCGACGATCATTTTTGAAACATAACCTCAAATTTATCATTTCTTATCACATTTCTTTGGAGCGCTTATTATTAACATCGGACTTTGCTACGTCTCACCATTTCCTCTTGTTTTGAAGAAGATATGGCACCGAAGAAAGCTACACCTGGAATGACTCAAGCGGCTATTCAAAAGTTGGTGAATGATAGCATAGCCGATGCATCTAAGAATTGAAAGGGAATCGGTGGCTGCTGCTGCTGCCGAGGCCGCGACTGCTGCTGTAGCCGCAAGGCTTGCTGCTGCTGCTGGAAATTGCAGGAGGATTCGGAGTTAAGAGCTGTTCTTACAAGGATTTCAAGAGTGGAGATCCCACTAAGTTTCGAGGTACCGAGGGAGCTACAGCCATGGTTCGATGGTTTGAAAAATTGGAATCGGTGTTTTTGCTTTGTAACTGTCCGGATGACAGTAAGGTTAAATTTGCTACAAGTACTTTGCTAGATGGAGCTTTGTCATGGTGGAATTCATATGCTCAACCGATTGGTATGGAGAATGCTTTCAAGCTTACTTGGGAGGAATTCAAGGATTTGGTGACTAAGAAGTTTTGTCCTCGAACGGAAGTGAAAAAGTTGGAGACGGAGTTCTATGAACTAAAAACTATTGGGTATGATATCGACACTTACATTCGGAGATTCCAAGAATTGGCCGTGTTATGCCCATCTATGGTTTCAGATAATGAGAAGCTACTGGAGGCTTTCATTGAAGGACTTCCCGAAGTTATTCAAGGAGATGTGACTTCTTCTGACCCGCAAACGATTGAGGAAGCTATTCGATTGACTCAAAAGCTCATGGCCCAGGTAGTGAAGAGAGGCAAGTACACCAACACCAACCAAAACAACAACAACAACGATAACCAAACCAACAACAACAAAAGAAAATGGGAAAATGACCAGGAAGGTTATGATAACGACAACCAAAACCATAACACTAACCATCACCAACAACATAATAGAAGACAAGGAGTCGCCAGGGTCTATGTTGCTGCACCAATAAGGGGAAGAGCTTATGCAGGAAACTTACCGCGATGCCACCAATGCACGCTACATCATAATGGTCCATGTGGTATATGCTTTAGCTGTCACAAAGTAGGACACCTTGCTAAGGACTGTAAGGGCAAAGCCGTAGTCACATGCTTCGGATGTGGGGAGCAAGGACACTATCGGAATCAATGTCCTCAAAAACAAGGTCAACAAGTCGAAGGTGCTCATGGGAATGTATATATGTTAGAAGGAACTCGTCAAGGTATCAACGACGCGGAAGACTGAAGAAGTTCGGAAACTAGCAGTCTTATTTCTCCTATTGTATTACGTTGTACTAAGTTTATGTCTTTCATCGTATTCGAAACTTTATAACCTAAGATGTACTACTTTTGCTAAACCACTCGTTGTAATATATTCTCATCTATCGTACTTTATTTCCTTTCGATTCGATATCATTTACGAGGATTTTAATTCTTTTTACTTTAACTATTATTTTAACGACACTTCTCCATGTCTTCTCTCCTCGATGTTCATCACAATTTTAACATCAGTTGACTCAACACCAAACAAACATATGAGTCGATTAGTCCAAGCATTGCATAGTTACTCCTAAATTATACATAGCCTGATCACCTATGTCTAATTCAGGAAGAATCATGCAATGAAGGGAGTAGTAGGCTTATATGTGTAAGCAATTCCATAATCGAGCCAAATTTTCAAAAGAATTTTCTTCAAACCACTTGTTTCCAGTTTGATCCGCGTGACAGTTCTTGTTTGATGAGTTGCAAAGATCGAGCTAGAAACAAGTTGTCACCTAAACCGATTTAGCCTAATCTCATGACAGTTCTTGTTTGATGAGTTGTGAGATTAAGTAAAAATCGGTTACCAAAAAGTCTTTTGAGAGTTTTGCTCGGGAATGGGAAAGTTTGCTACATCAAACCCTAAACCCGTTATACCTAACAACGATTGAATTCAGGGACTGAATTCCTTTTTGGATGGGCGAATGTGACAACCCGTACTTTCAGGTCATTTCTCGACACCATTCATGTCTCATTATTTCAACATTTTTAGTAAACTTGGTTTACTTGTTTCAAATTCGCGTAACCTTGGAGGTTTAGCGGCGAATTCATGATCATGACATCACGTACATTTCATATGGACTATAATTAGTCTACATTTCATTGACATCATGTGCATCTCATTAGTGCATTCACGACATTTCATTTTCACTTGCAACGCGTAATTTTTATAATTAATAATTTTTATCGCGTGAGTTTATTTTGAATAGTTAATCCATTACTTTCAAAAATGATCCCGAGGTATTTTTAAACTTACATTTAGTTTATAAAAACTATATTTTTAGTTTTCCTAGTGTTTCAAATTTATTTGGTATATTAATCGTTAAAATTAAATTATTACGTTGTGTTTCTTAAAAATTGTACGATAATTATTTTATCACCCAAATTTCATAAGGAAAGTATTTCTACAATTTTTATCAACTCATTACATTCTATTTTGACTTATTAAAAACTTACTTGCACCAAGTATTACCAATTACTACACAAGTTAATAATAATTATACTTTACTACACTTTTCTTTACAAGTTTTACAAAATATATATGCAAGTAAACATTTAAAAAAAAAATATATTTTGGTAGACAACCCTCCCCCAAAACCGGCCAAGGGGGAGGGTGTGTAATAAATTGTGTATGGTTCCTTTATTTCTTGTCTTACCACTTGTACAAAAAGTCTAACTCTATTATTAACTTCTCATTCATTCAATCTCTTCAAAGTGTTAGTAAAGAAAAATCCTCTCCTTTCTTTGGGTCTTCATAACCGGCCAAGCATCAAGAACAACCAAGGGATCAAAGTTTTGCAAAATCAAGTGTGTTTACAACCTAGATTATATCCTTTATATGGTTTTGAAATAAAAACCAAGGATATTTAAGTTTAATCCTTGTTACTTTCACCTCATCACTATCATTTGTAAGCATATTTCTTCCATTTTCAAGTTCCTTTTCATTTTCATGTGTTTCTTTTCATTTTTGGAGCTTATGTGCATGATATGTGATTTATACCATTTATTTCATGATTTTTGAGTTATTTTTATACATATTGGTCATCCTATAATTATTCCCATGGTATTCTTTGGTCTTGATGGTGATTAGGAACCCATGACACCCTAAGAAGGTGTATGGTAGGATTAGATTAGTTTCGGAGTTGATTTGAAGGGATTAGAATAGGTTTTGTCCGAGAAAAACTATTTTCGATAACTATATATTTAGGTTCTGTCCTTAATTCGAATTTCTGGAAAAACCTACTGTTGGTACGACATTTTGGCCTTGATATTTAGAAAATATACTTTAAAACGAATCCGTGGCCTTTTGAACGGATAAAAACGGACTTATAACGAAGCCGTGGTGAATTTTCAAAGTTTGACTACGAAACGTAACTTTTTCAGAAAATTCAGCATGCAGTTTTTTACATTGTTCGGGTCAAAAACGAGCCTTAAGCTTCACAAATTATTTCGACTTATCAAAAATATATTAGTTTACTTCGATACGAAGCTAAGGACATATTATACGTAGAAAACGGATTTGAAACGACAAATATATGCACGTTTTTATAAAGTTGCCGTAAATATTATTTTCTGAAAAAGTATATTATTTTTACGTTACAAGTATTTCATTAGCTGTAACGACCATGTTTGCGGCTGTTTTTAACTATGATGCAAAACTTTTTAGAACGAAATGTCTTCTAGTAAAATCAAGTTCACCGGCCATATTTTTCAAAACAACAAGCCGTTTGTAAAGCGGAGTTTTAGTGAATTATTTACGGATGTTCAAACTTGGCCGAAACTTATTTTCTGCACACAATTCAACAAAATCACCAACTTTAGCCTTTAATATCTTTATGATCGAGACCTTTTGGACGAAAACTCCTGAACTGAAACTTCTAGATATCGATGCAAACTTTCCAAAACCGTCGAGTTCGTTCTCTAACGATCGACGTACACCGTTTTACGGCTAGTTTTCCAAAGCCATTTTTGTTGATTTCATGAAAATTCCGACGACATTGTTTTGCGACGAAAAGTGGTAATTTCACCAAAAATCATTATAAAACCATTATAGGATGACATTTTGACGTAAAAACATGTAAAGTCATTTTCGAAGGGTCAAGACGTCAAAAGAGTATTTTTCGACGCTAAGTAATATTTTCAAAACTCGTAAATGGTATAAATAACATACGTAATGCATGCATAGCATTACATTGCAACTCATTGCATATCATATCATTGGTAATAGGTCCTGGTTAACGCAACACATTATACCTCGGTGTACTCACTCTTGTCATCACCTGTTTACCAAGTGAGTTTCATAGCCCCTGCTTTTACTTGTTTTCATAACTGTTTTGGGGGAGATGCATGCTTAACTATATTTTTCACAAGTACTTTATATTCTTAAGGATAACTCCTATCACGATTACATCATTTCAAAACCGAATGTTGTACTATATAAATTGTTCATGTTTGCGTGCTATAGTTATACGTCGAATAAAGTACTATATCAGTTGACTACTGATAAATTGAGTTAGGTGCTATGGATTATGTGCTTTGGTTCTTCGTCGTATAACGTTCTAAATCAGTTGACTACTGATACATTAGGTCTAGTTTTATGGATTAAGTGCTATCGTTCTACGTCGAGTTAGGTACTATTCTAAATTCATTTGACATCATATGTTTGGAACATAAACTATACACATTCTGGCAATGGGTTGTGAACACACAGGTTGCAAGTTTTGTATGGGCGGAACTTGGAACTGAGTGGATTTTCAATGCCTTTGCTGCATAAACGATTTTGAAAGGCTTTACATTTCAAACCAAACTCTATGAACTCACTCAACCTTTGTGTTGACACTTTTAGCATGTTTTAATCTCAGGTATCTAAGGCATTCACTTCATGGCACGCATTGGGACACATCATGGAGTCGTGGTGAAGACGCGTCTCACTTGGGTTTTACGTACTTAAAAACATCGTTTGTATTGTAACAAACTTATTTCCGCACAAATTGATTTTTATTTGGGACCTACTTTGTAAACTCTGATTGTTTTATTAAATCAAACGATGTTCTTTTCAAACGACACTTTAGGTCGTTCAATATAACTGTGATTGTGATGCTATGACAGTCAATCCCCAGGAATTCCATTCCGCTGCAAAACAGGTAATTTGGGGGTGTGACACATAACCCATGGATCATAACCCATACCCAAGTTAGATAGATACAATGTATACTTTAGATACATTGAATCTAAGGAAAACCCATGGACCAACCCATAACCCATGACCCATAACCAAAAAACCCATGGGCAAAGAGGAGCGTCCCACGGATCCTTAGGATTACACTAGACGGATCCCAAGTGGTAGGGATCCGGGAAACAGTGGAAGAAATTGCCTATAAATAGAGAGCCATTTTTTCATTCTTACTTACCCATCTTCTTACTAAATCTCTCAAACACTCTCATTCTCTTCTAACATATAGATCACTTGATCTAGAGAGTTGTTCTTTCTTTCTTTCTATTGTGATTCTCATATAGGTCCTTCTCTAAAGGCGAGATCACGAGCATTCTACAAGTCATCCAAGCAAGGGGTCCTTGATTGATTTGTCACTCCGCAAGATTTCTGTAGCGAAGATCTTGTATTTGATATTTTACATATTTGTTGTGTAATAGTCGTGTTGGTTTGGTCCACCGTGTTATGGACTCGGTATTTAGCTTCGTACGGGAAAAAGGTGTAAGCAACGTTGTGAAGGCTTCTCCGCCAAGTGAAGGAGTTTGTTGACATAGTGCTTGAACTCTCGAGTAGGTGACTCGGGGAGTGGAGTAGGGCAAGGAAGGTGTCCTTGTAGCCGAACCACTATAAATCGGTTGTGTTATTTATATCCCTTTGCTTTACTTTATTTACTTGCTTTATCATTAGATCTATACTTTCTCTACATCCATAAGATCTCACATATTAACGAATATAAAGTTTTTGAAACTAACTTAAAATCGGCAAAACTATTCAACCCCCCCTTCTAGTTTTCCACAATAACCTTAAAGTTAGTTTATGAATGACTTGTGGATTTCGTAAGCAAAACCAATAGGTAATCTCAAAGAGTTAGGGCATAGACACACCCTACGACCTTAGGACGTGACAATTCAACCAACAATAAAAGATAACTAGGGAGTAATAGTATCTAGGTAAACACATTTTTAATCATCATACGAGCACACATCAAATAGACATAGTTACCCGTAGTAATAGATAATTAGAATAGTAGAAGTAATTAGTAAAAGTAGCACCCCCAAACCAATTGCCCCGATATTTTACCCTTAGCTTTCTAAAGAACCAATAAAAGATTAAAAAAAGTAATAATAAAAAAAATACAAAATAAATAAAAATCCTCAACCCCACCTTAGCTTAATACACTTCTTGCTAGCATTCATATTCCCCTAGAGAACGATATCAATACCCGAGGCTTACCCAATACTACACTACAGCGATTAGGTTCACTGCCTAGGGTGTTGAAAAACTTGCTCGACAAAAGGGAAGTTCCTTTGACCCCGAACGCGCTTCGTACGCGCATCAACGATAAGCTTTATAGTTTAATAAGTTTCGAAATAAATTGTTAGATCTTATCGAATTCGTCAACTCGATAAACTCAACCATTTATTTATTTCACTTATCATTCCAAAAACTAGTCACATCCTAATGAGTTATAAGGATGATTTGTTCATTAATATTTTTATCCTACGCACATAACAGGCTCTTATTGGATTCGTCAACCCAATAAGTCTGCTATCTACGTGAGTTAAACCTATTAATGGCAAGTCATCCGCAACCCATGCATAACCCACAATGGTTATTAAATACTCATAAATGAACCATTTTGGTAAACGTGCCCTCAAAACATTTAATAACTCGTTTATTATAAAACCTTTTTATTTTAAGTCGTTAGTTACCCTTTAAATATCGAATAACAAGGTATTTCTTGTTATTAAATATTTAATATAAGAACTTACTATTTTCCATTTTTCTAGTTTATTTACATGTTTATATATATATATACTAGCTTCATGGCCCGCCCAGATGGGCGGGCTAGCTTTATTAATTTACTTAATAATGATAAACGATAATGTAAACAATCATAAACTAACAAATTATTATTAAATGAATAAAACTCAATCGTGAATCTGTTATATTAAAAAGATTGTAGCAACAAACTAAAGATAACCACTCAAAGCCAATAAAGAACTTTGTAGGCCATATTGGTAATGTAGTTTATTACTCCCTTTTCAATTAGCATCTTGAATGGAAAAAAAGGTAGGGCCTATAGCGGATGAAGTATTGAAGGATTGCAGCAAAAACTCTAAAATATGACACCTGGGACAACAATTAATGATATTAGATTGATTTCAACCATTGGCATTTCTATAAACCCATGTTCTGCTGAAAACGCTTCTTGTTTGCTGAATAAGGCACACTTGGTTCAGTATCTTCCAAATTTGTATGGCCCTGAAATCTAAACGCAACAAATTTCCGTCATTTGAAATTATCAATCGCATTTTACGAAACTTCAAATATACAATATGAAACCATATTACAACGAACCTATCAACATTTTCCACAAACGAATATACCGGTCCACTTTTAATTCAGGAATAATTCAGTTTTTTCACAGCTATCAGTGTATCAATATTTTTATTATATAACAACTTATTTCCTCATTTACTTCCATTTAACAGGTCACGTGGGCATGAAGGGAAAAACTAAATATAAAATGACCAGATCTATACATTAATTTCATGTCGATGCAGCATGAAGGGCATTCACAACATCACATTTTCTTAACTAATTTCACATACATCTAAAATATAAGTAGCAAACACATAACAACGCAAACATCAAAATAACGTTTGCAACGAAAACGACAAATAGACCCAACAACCTATGCATATTTAAAAACATTAAGCAAACATAATCCAACATTTTTTTAAACATAGCACGTACCATTGTTTATCGTTACTGCATCTGATGATTCATCATGTAGGTTCCGGTTGAGAAGGTCGGTGTATGATGACATGGCTTCTGGTTTGTTTCCTAACAGCTGAAGTAAAACTGTTGATTCAGTTTAAAGTTTCATAGAGCATAAATAGAACTTTAAATGCTACTTGTTGCATGTTGTAAATAGGCCCAACTGCACAACTACGGGTGCCAACTTGATCACTATCTCATCATTAGCTAAATTTTCATCCATCAACCTCTCCTGTCATATTCTGTCATAAATTATATTTGAATCGTAATGGGATATCTTGCACTTCATGCACATACAACGGTGCATGCACATAAAAAAGATAATAAATAACTACAGCTTGAAAAAACTTAACAGTAGCAGGTCACAAATAAAAGCATAGAAGTGCATATAAGACATAACTGGATTTCACATCTAAGTGTATCGTTGTAGCCATTTCTATACCATTCAGTTCTAATGTTAATTATCAATTCTTTGTACAAAACCAAGTCTATGCAACAACAAACAAATACCCCTTGCTAGTTATAGCAACGATGCTGTTACATTAGTTGCTTTATCATTCCTTCCATTAGAACTACCTAGATTTCATAATGTGAATGTCTTGTAAAAGGAAAACGATACTCATGTGATATATACGAAAATCAACACTTATGCAACTTTATCAACACGTATTCTTAATGCATAAAACCTATAATTTAATTTATTGCAAAAATTAGATTATCAATGCAATTATATGATTTTTTTAATCTCTTTGACATTACATGCTTATAAGAAAAATCAAGATATATTGGACAAAAAGTGTTTTTGGTCAATGCAGCCTGACCAGCAGTACATATGGTTCTGTAAACTCGTCCAATTTGGTACCTCTAAAATTATGAGTCTGTAAACTTATTTTTAAGAACTTACGGTTCCACTTATAGAGACAAGGAGTGTGCCTGTGAGCGAGCCAAATAGAATACAATTTGACATTGCTAGTGGCATTGCTGGTATTGCAAGTACCTATAAGAAAGCGCTTATTTGTGTCAGTATCTTATCAAAGTTAAGGAAAGAAAAAGATGGAAAGGATTATAAAAAATTTATAACTGTTTACAACATTAGTTCTTTTTTGTATATGTAAACCAGTAAGAAGGTAGTGTAGCTACCTACTATGTGACCAATATTCAAACAAAGAAAACTGAAATAGAAAGACGAAATGACGATATCTGTAAATGATAGAAGCTTCGATATATATAGCTAAAAGAGTAAGCCACTTACCTCCAGATCAACATAATTTGCAACAACAAGTGCATATCGAGCTCGTCCATATCCTGTTTCACATTGCAAATGTAGGAGGAATGTAAGAACTATTGAACCCCATTAACCACTCATGTGAAAGAAGCTAGCTTTGAGATCACACAGTCATGGTAGGTGTTTTGATCTATTATTAAGAGCTTTTAGCTTCAAGGCACTGATACAGTTTTTACAGTTTACCATCAAGGTTGATAATGTTCTCAAATACAAGTCATACGAAACTATCTCCATATATGTTGCATTAGCTCTGGTACCTAATATCGCAGGTGCAATTAAATCCTTATTATTGTATTTTCCTCCTGCTAAAGTTCTAACCTATCATTCACCTATATTTTTATCGCAATATTCCAGAACATTAAGATTTAAGATCCTAATCGATTTGACCTAAAAAACACTCTTTATCTTAAAAATATATCTGAACATAAAACTGATAAGAGAAAACTTAAATTACCGAAGCTGAAAGACGCATATCAAGGCTATCAATTTCCATTGCTACTTATATATAGATGTCCGAGTGAATTGTGCGCGGTGGGTTAAGTAGAAGCATATTGGCTACTTATACGTGTCTTGCAAGCATATAGTCGCTTAGATGTAAAGGCGGAACATTTCAAACCATTAACTTCTAAATTAGGTCGATTTAGGTCATCTTCAATATGTAAAGTCAACCTTCAGCTTGAGAGCAAACATATCAAAAGAAGCCCAAAGTATATTTTAATCCTACAAACCTCTTAAACCAGTTAACTTAACTCGAAAAAAACTACAATCACATGAATATCTAACATCACTAACATATATGACACACTAACTACACATGGAAAAAGTTTAAATAAATATGTGTTTCGGGTTGACCGAATACCAAAGAATAGCCCATTTTGACCGGATACTCATCCCTCTTGTATACTCTACTGATATGTCTTGTGTTGGAGAATTTACAATTAACAAAAAAAATTGTAATGAGAACTAACATTAAGCATCGCACACATTGTTGTATTAAGAATAAGCTTACATTTCTATCCAATTCAAATATCTAATGAGATGGAACCTGAAAACAAATGGCTAATAGCCCAACAAATATCCTATTCAAATATCCAATTCAAATATCTTACATTTCTACCCAATTCAAATATCCTACAACCCTTATGTCAAAGATTAGAATCTTTTCTCCCTATTCTTTCAAGTCTTATTTTTATTATTATCTAAATTTAAGCTAAATATAAAAATTAGAAAGAATTTGCAGATTAACAGTAAAAAATTAGAAAGTCTTATACATGGTAAATACAACGAGGTACTGAAATAGAAGACAAAATAGACATACCAATTTGTTTGCCAAAGCTTGTAAGTCAATCCTTGGAATTAACCTACAAGAGAAGAGGCTTCAGTTAACTTGACTAATCCCCGTCAGTTACCTTTAAAAGGTCCTATTTGTATGTTCTAATCTTCATTCTGACCCAAGTGTCCCTTGAGATATCAATTGCTTTGCTCTCTCAACTGACATAACATCAATCATTTCCTTTATAGGGACAAGCAAAATCTTGCTACCAGTAAATATATTAGGTATACCCTTGCAAGCCCGAAAAAAGAATCATATATACGTTCTCATAAAATTTCTTATCAATACAACCAACAGATATGATTTTGTAATCTAAAGATGTAACTCTCTGCCATGGTCTTCTTTATGTGCTTCAATGTAGATATAGTTCTTCAAATGCTCAAGGGCAGCTCAACATCTTTATATATGCACTTCCGCATTAGACAAACAACCACCTATCTCTCATGACCTCTAGCACATAAAGAAAAGATTAGATAATCAATGCACTAACTCTCCATATGAAGATAATACGGGTGGCAAGATAGGCATCATAAGAAACAGGTTACAACAATTACTTGTTGAGTTGTTCTAGTATTTCTGATAGGAACTATTGTATCTCCATAACAGATGCCATAGATGATGAGGGATAGGGCCTAGCGGGCCAACAATTAAAGGCTGCAGAGGAATATTTATGTGAGTTACATAAATTCATGATTGAATAAAAAGTAGATGAAAGGTCAAGCAATTTACTTGTGGTGGTTGTATCAGAAAATGCTTTAGACCCCTCGTACGCTCGACTCTTAAGCATCCATAGCATACACTGTCCATCTCCATTTGCCAATATGTTAAACCTTAATTTAGGTCTTGCCTGAAATAAATGTAAGATTTCAAAAATAATGCTATAAAATGCAAGTGTATATCATATCCATAAGAGTACAACCACATATAAATGGAACATCAGATACATAGATTATATAAGCTCAAACATGTTCCTTTTTAGCCATTTTTAGCTTTCTTATTTTCTTCCGGAGAATATCAGTCAAGACCTTGAATATAAGCTTACTTGGTTAGACATATGCAATTCCTTTTAGCATATGTACACTTTTTCAGATTTAGAGGTCTTATAATTTTGTGTTAGTTTGTTTTTATCAGTGCATCATCTCCCAGAAAAAGAGGTGCTTCATGTTCCTTAAACAATGTATTTTTTCTTTTTAATGCATTCAGAATGATAGATAAAGCTAACCAAATAATTAAAAAAAAAAGTTTGATAAATGAACATAACAAACAGTTCATAATATATCAAAAGATTTTTACTTGGACATTTCATCAAACAGTTGGTTTGCATAAAAAGAAAACACATAGCCACAATAGGTATAATTTAGGGTAGAACCCCAACATTTCAATTAAAATAATTGTTAAGTTTTACAAAAAGTTAGAGTTCATAACCGAAACCAATCTTAGAGAAATTCATACACAAACCAACATAACCTTCATGGTAAACACTAAGCAAAAATGAACATACCTTATACCAAATCAATAGACAGTGGTGGGAAAAACCCTCTAAACCGAGCCGAAATAATCATCATCCAAGAATTAGGGTACGAAATCTAAAAATCCCTGCAATGAAGAATGATCGATGCGTTAAAAACAGTTTATATATGAAAAGTTAAAAAAGATATCTGACTAATTTGTTAAGAATCAAGCGTACCCGGTGGGCATAGATGTAGAAATATGAGATACATTAAAGAGGACATGACCAAAAAAGATAAAATAAACATGGAATGAATTGATTGTTTATTATTGATCAAGAAGAAATGGCTTACTTTTAGGTGAGGCGTTTGAATGAAATTTGAAAAACACGGCTACAGAGTTACAGTTACCATTGTTTGACCATCATTGAATAGGAATTTGATTTAGGAGCGATTGAGTAGGGATTATGTGGGAAGAAGGTAAGAATATTACTTTGGGATAGGGCCTGTGAATCACAACTTGTGGCTTGTTCCACCGGTTGAGGCGCTTGTATGTGAACGTTTAGACTTGAGTTCGAATCTTGCAAGTTACAAATTTTTTTAAAAAGTAGCCGAGTGTTGCTTCCATGTAAGCATTTCCATGTCATCAAAGAAGCTCCATGTCATCATTATAGTGTCATGTAAGCATTAGTGACGTGTCATGCTTAGTCTCATATATATGTATAGATATATCATAAATGACCCATTTTGGTAAACGTGCCCTCGAAACATTTAATAACTCGTTTATTATAAAATCTTTCTATTTTAAGTCGTTAGTTCCCCTTTAAATATCGAATAACAAGGTATTTCTTGTTATTAAATATTTAATATAAGAACTTACTATTTTCCATTTTACTAGTTTATTTACATGTTTATATATATATATATATATATATATATATATATATATATATATATATATATATATATATATATATATATATATATTACGTCACGTTTCAATATCGTTTCGAGTTATTATCCGTCTCGAGTTCACAAATCCGAGTCATGACTCTCGGCTTTTACATGTCATATTGTCCAATAAATAATAAAAGTCCATGTTACGGCGTTGTAGGGGTCAACCGAGACTAGAAAGTCACGGTAACACCGACGTTGCGCAAAGTTCACATATATAATATCAAGTCCAAATAAACGCCCACTCGTTATCGGCAATCAACAATCTCCATTCAACTCACATCAATCCCGACATCCAATCAAGTATTACCCGCACCGAAACCATTGTCGAGACCCTAGTGGTCTCGACTTGGCCACGGTTAAGACCACGCGAACCAAACGGACCCTAGAGGCCTTTGGCTCCTCGTGTCTCGTCCAAACCCATCACAGGACCTGACCGTCTTGGTCCCGGTCACTTCTAAACCAACAACAACAACATCCAACTAGTACCACGACAACCCGACCCGGACCATAGGGTCCTTGTGGGTGTAGGTCATCTCCCAACGTACATCAAACGGACCTTTTGGTCCTTTGTGGCTCGTGGTTGCTTTCCCTACATAACACCACACGGACCATTTGGTCCTTGTGGTTCTCGTTCACCTCCCCAATGCAACACAACCATCATCCAACCTCCATTTCATCAACAACCCACAATCAAAACCTCAAATCCAACAATAACCCACAATCAAAACCTCAAAATAACTAATAAAATGCATAAACTTGAGACCCAACACGACACACTCGATACCAACACACATTATTACGTTTTTATTAGTTTTAAAGCTTGTTTTTATGTTTGTGTTCTTCTAATCCCAACCAAAACGAACGTACGAGACTCAAATGTCTCGAATGAGGCAACAACCTCACGTACGAGGGTATATCTCGTTTCTTTTACCTTTATTTCTTCCCGATCTATGTTTGTAACAAGAAAACACGAACCAAACAGATGTTTATAAACATTTTGGATGGCAAAACAGGGGGTGGGGGCGCGTGGCTTACGTCAAAAGAAAGAGGAGAACAAGGTGGTTGTTTTGGTGGTGGTGGTGAGACACCACGCTCGGCGGTGCGGCGATGGTGACCGCAGAAAGGTGCGGCGGTAGAGGGTGGGTGGAGAGAGAAAGATGGGTGGCTAGGGTTTGGTAGAGAGAGAAAGTAAAACTAGGGTTTGGGTGGAAGAAATGTGTGTATGTGTGTGAGTGTGGAATATATATTTATGAGGGTGGGACAAAAATAATAATTATTTTGGGATAAAGGGGGATGCCGACCACATTAAACCAAGGGGACCAAAACTGCATTTTTTGTAATCTTTCCCGAAACACTTCTCATGAGCTCGTATATTTTATAATTAACGTCCGGTTACTTTTATAAATAACGTTATTGTTTTTAATTACCTTTTTCCACGAGTTTTGATTATTAACACGCCTTACTTTCACGTAACGAGTTAAATGTAAATTTTCTCTTGTTTTAGGATTATCTGTGCCGACTCAAGTAGTGCCTAACATTACGGGCCATAACTCATACCATAACGCATTCGATACCAAAATAAATCATAAAAGCTAATAAACGATACCAAGTCAAGTCACGATTATCCAAAATAGCTCCTAAGGGCAATCTACTCGGTCTAGCTAGCGTAATGCGGTTACCTAAAAGGGCTCCCTAATTTGCCAGTTGTCACAGTTGAATTGTCACATCCTCATCTTAATTGGTGCGTTGTATTCCGTTTGGTCATAGGGTGGTGCTAAATTCCCCAATTCTATGAATCGTAACTCTCCTCTAGACTATCCGGGATCCCCAAGTACCTAAGTATCTCCCCCCGAATACTCTATTATCAACAAGCTACAACTCACGCAATAAATACAACGATGGCCTAGGTGCACTCCTAAGCTTTTTGCTATTTAGGACGTTCAAGCTCGCGACAATTAATGAAGAAGCCAGTTTTCCTTTCTCTAGCGTCTATTGATAACGCTACACGCGTCGTTCGGGGTCAAAGGAACTTCCTTTTCATCGAGCAAGTTTTTCAACACCCTAGGCAGTGAACCTAATCGTTGTAGTGTAGTATTAGGGTAAGCCACGGGTATTGATATCGTTCTCTAGGCGAATAGGAATGCTACTGAGAAGTTACTACGCTAAGGTTGGGGTTGAGGAAGATTATTTTTTATCTTTTTATATTTTTTAAGGAAAGGAAAGGTACGAATCTCGAGGTTTGGATTTGGGGGTTTGGTATTGCTACCGATTACTCTACTTATCTAATTATCTAATCTAAGGTGTATGTAGTCTATGTCTAATTATTGTGTGCTCGTATGATAGTTTAAAGATGTGTTTACTTAGGTTTTACTACTCCTTAATTATCTCCTATTGGTGGTTGAATTGTCACGTCCTTATTCTTAGTTGCGTTGTGTGTCTAAGGTTGTAGGGTATGCGTTTCTCCCTAACTCTTTGAACTTACCAAAGGGTCTCGTCTACAAAACCCACTAGGAATAATAAACTCTTACTCTAAGGCACTCTTTGGATGGTTTAGCTTACAACTACTCAAGGAGTTATATTCTAAGGTTCACAAAGATTTAATCAAGCATTAAGTACACAACGAATGACCTATCGCATTACTAGATCATTAATCAACTAAGATAAAAGACAACCAATCAATATTCAATAATCAAGTTTCATATTCCCTAAGCAAACACACAAGTAAATTAGCCGGACATGGAGAACATGCAAGCATACACACAAATAATCAAAGACATAATTGTATTAATGAAGTACAACACTTATCTTGGTGTAAGATAGGGTTTGGAACCCTAAAATACTGTACAAGACAACCTTGGTTCGGTTTAGGTTTTTACTCCAAAAGACTACACATTAATACTGAAAAATTCGGATTCTATATATAAGATTACACATGCGACGGAGTCATCTTATGTTTTGTGACGTCGTCGTGTTGCCGTCATTAGGGTTTCGTCTTGGCCACGTTAGACTTGCGACGGCGTCACCTTATGCTTGTGATGCCGTCCTCTTCAGCTTTTGACGCCGTCTGGATTGCATCTAGGCCGTCTGAGTTGCGACGGCCTACTCTTTTATAACTTGACGTCGTCACTTGAAAATAGGAGTTTTGGCTTCTGTCCCGTCACAAAATCCTCCGACGGCGTCGCGTATAAGCTGTGACGCCGTCACCTTATGTTTTCAGCAGCTTTGAGTGTCTCGATTCTGACTTTGGCCATTTTCTTCGTATATTCGCGCCTTTTCGTCCGAATAAGTGCCATTCCAACATTTTGCCTTCAAGAGACCTAAAAAGTGAAAAGGAACGATATTAAGCAATAACGGATACAAAAGTGAGCAAATAAGGGCTTAAACGACCCCTCAAAAAGGTACCTTTTAAAACCTTATCAAATATCCCTACACTTGGTATTTGCTTGTCCTCAAGCAAATGTGCTTTTAGCCAATTAATTTATAAGTTAGGGGTCATGAAGCATTGGTTTAAAACAGTCCACAACACATATAAGCCCCGCAAAAGTCATAACAAGCACGGAAATTACATACTAGCACTTCACATGGGGTGTTTGGATACTCACATCTCTCTCGGGTGTATATGAAATATAACAAATTGGAAATGGAAGATAAACACTCATTAACCGGTCCTAGTACATAGATTACCATAGGCTTGAGAATAGATCAAACCTCCATCGCTTTGGCGTAAGCACCTAGGAAAGACTATCAAAGAGGTCTTTAAAGGGTTGTAACGTTAGGCTTACGGTAGGGAAACAAAGGGTTTGGTGGGATAGGATATTTAGTGGTGGCAAGTCAAAAATCTTATTGTTACAAGCATACGAAGAATGGCGTTGCTAAGCCAAGACTGGACACTCTAAACTCTAGCTAACTGAAATAAACAAACATAAATTTAAAGGATAGATGTAGGATGGTAGCCCGTTTTTTTTTTTTTTTTTTTTTTTTTTTTTTTTTTTTTTTTTTTTTTTCACTCTATTTTTTTCTTTTCTCTTTTTCTCTTTTTTTTCTATTTTTTTTTCATACACTTTTACTCTACCATCCTCTACGGTAACATCAAAATGATAGGGATTTATAGGCACATCCCTACACTTGAGTTTTTATTATTCTAACACTAATTTGACCCGAATTGAAAAGATCAAAACACTTGGGGTACATTATTATGAAAACAAAGGGAATTTCAATTTAACGTTCCCTTCCCGTAATTTCATAAACTTTAACTTTTCCCATGAATCCCAATCGTCCCAAAACTGTATACAAAGGATATGACTCGACTTAGCAACTCATGCAAGAAACCAGATAATTGAACTAAGGGTTTAGGGTGATAACAATAATGCACTAAAAGTGAGTGCATACATGGTAGGCTAAGGCGATTTGGGTGTATATTTGGGGGTGGGGTGTAAACTCTTCATTGATATTCCGGAAAAACCGAAACATCACGAGAACCGCGAAAAGGATAGGCTCAAAGGGGTTAACTAGGGGTATCGTGTACTAAAGATGAGTACAACGCAAAGGGTGTGGGGGAATTACTCAACCGAGGTGGAAGAAGTAATTATATTACAGGTATCAAACAAGGGTTATCCTAATGCCTCTTATCATTTAGTTATTCCTAACTACACAAGTGCAGTCTTACTAGCGATCTCGGAATGCATCACAAAACAAGTTCTAGAATCTATTATACTTCCGGTTCACACACTAAGCATTAAAGATGAATGCTTTAATTCCTACTAATCTAAGGGCGATCCTCACATTTTGGGTGGAATTTAGGTGGTAAAGGGTTTTTGTGCTAGTCATGCAACTTCCTATCCGTGAGACGCTTTTGTTAAGACTAATGGCCCACTCCTATATGTCATGAAAAATTTTAAATTTGGTGCCAAAATTACCCTAACCGACATTTTCTCATGGTTTATTACACAAATGCAATTAGACAAAGCAAATAGTCAAGGATAAGCATAGTTTCAAAGTTCCCGTTTTATTTTTCCTCCCTACACTTAAACTGAACATTGTCCCCAATGTTCCCCGAAAGTATCAAATTTATGATAATGGAAGGTAATTAAAAACGAAAGAAACTAGTACTCCCCTGATTAGCTCTGTAGGATCCGTGTGTGAAGTAGTGGTTAAATCCTTTCCAAGAAGAATTTGTGCGTGAAAAGCTCCTTCCAATCCTATGTAACTTCTTCTTTATAAATTAAACCTGAACACTTGAAGAAAACAAACGAAACCTTCGCGTAAAATCGGCGGTAATAATATATATAAGACTCGATTTAAACTAGGATATAATGCTCGTGGAATGGATGTTTATAGAATTTCTGGAAAATTAAGACATGGAAAATTCCAAAAATTTATAAGTAGCTCAGAAAACGAGAAAAAAGTAATCTGTTGTTTTTACTCCTTCCTGATGCCGTCAGGTTATCCTGACAAAAACTGGTCTGCGATTTTCTGGAAAATTTACATCTTTAGAATCTGGAAAAATTTCTGCAAAACACCCATTATGACTCGATACAAGCATTTGACTCGAACAAACACACATATATATCTTTTAGTTAATTGTTATTCTCATGTTTACGTTTCTTTTGAAAACGTGTGTAATCCTCCCTACACTTATCCCTTATGTAAAATACCTTTATATGCAATTAAGACGAGGTTAAAAACAAAATAAAGCATTTTTACAAATTTAAACATGAGAATAAACAATCAATAAAAGATATATGACACTAACAAGCAAACAATTAAGCATGGGTTGCCTCCCACGAAGCGCTTTTCTTTATTTAAGAGTCTTGTAGCTAGACTCGTAGTCGTGCTCCTACGTTTCCTCTCGCACGCTCACGTGCTCATACTTAAGCCATTCCAACGCTCTTTCATTCTTTTTGTAATCATCTCCTAATTCAAGGCATTTTTTGTAATACCGCTTAGTTTTCTCATATGGGTACCTAAGCCCACTTTGCTTATCCCTTTCACTAAGCAATGGAATAGGGGTCATTCTATTACAAGCCTCAATGTCCTTATGTTTAAACCTAGGATGAGCGCGTGGCATTTGGTAGATAAAATCTTCAACATCATCAGAGAATGTAATTAGACCATCAATCATCCGTTCATTCAACCTAGTCAATTTTTTGAAAGGTTTTCCAAAAATTACTTGAGTGAGGTCCTTATCAATAAATTCTCCTAAATCTTCTAAGACCATGAACTCTACCAAATAAGCAAAACTTCCAACAAACACGTGCAAATGAGTGACTGCTTCAACAACATTGTTCCCTTGATAAGTTAACTCATTGATCTTGATTTTATTGTATAGGTCCCTTGAGATTAAGTTCAAAGGTAAGAATGATTTCAAATAAGCATCGAACCCTTCTAGTCCTATTTTGCAAGGGAATTGCATGTTAAAGGGGCCATCTTTCTCAATCCTACACCTAGGGTCAAAACATTGGGAGGGGTCTTCCTCAATTTCAAAACTAACTCCATTAATGACCTCCCCGCTATCAAGTGCTTCACCATAATCAAGTTCCTCATCGGAATCTGAGTCATAGAAAGGACTTTGTTGTTGCCAATTTATCTCATGATGCCCTAGGTGATTTCCAAAATGGTGAATGGGTGAAGGGTTTTGTGGGATTGCGTTCTCAATTTCGGGATTGGGAACGGGTAGAGTGAAGAATCTTCGGCGGAAGATACGTATCATAGTGAGTGATGGTTTTTACGAACAAAGGTCACGAAGAAGGGGGATAGACTACGAGAAAGCTAAGAATGAGAAAAAATTTTACTTGATAAGAATCAAGTAAAGAAACCTAAACGAGGTGGACTACTAACTAGCTATTCTATTCCCCGGCAGCGGCGCCAAAAACTTGATAACGCTACACGCGTCGTTCGGAGTCAAAGGAACTTCCTTTTCGTCGAGCAAGTTTTTCAACACCCTAGGCAGTGAACCTAATCGTTGTATTGTAGTATTAGGGTAAGCCACGGGTATTGATATCGTTCTCTAGGGGAATAGGAATGCTACTGAGAAGTTACTACGCTAAGGTTGGGGTTGAGGAAGATTATTTTTTATCTTTTTATATTTTTTGTAGAAAGGAAAGGTACGAATCTCGGGGTTTGGATTTGGGGGGTTGGTATTGCTACCGATTACTCTACTTATCTAATTATCTAATCTAAGGTGTATGTAGTCTATGTCTAATTATTGTGTGCTCGTATGATAGTTTAAAGATGTGTTTACTTAGGTTTTACTACTCCTTAATTATCTCCTATTGGTGGTTGAATTGTCACGTCCTTATTCTTAGTTGCGTTGTGTGTCTAAGGTTGTAGGGTATGCGTTTCTCCCTAACTCTTTGAACTTACCAAAGGGTCTCGTCTACAAAACCCACTAGGTATAATAAACTCTTACTCTAAGGCACTCTTTGGATGGTTTAGCTTACAACTACTCAAGGAGTTATATTTTAAGGTTCACAAAGATTTAATCAAGCATTAAGTACACAACGAATGACCTATCGCATTACTAGATCATTAATCAACTAAGATAAGAGACAACCAATCAATATTCAATAATCAAGTTTCATATTCCCTAAGCAAACACACAAGTAAATTAGCCGGACATGGAGAACATGCAAGCATACACACAAATAATCAAAGACATAATTGTATTAATGAAGTAAAACACTTATCTTGGTGTAAGATAGGGTTTGGAACCCTAAAATATTGTACAAGACAGCCTTGGTTCGTTTTAGGTTTTTACTCCAAAAGACTACACATTAATACTAAAAAATTCGGATTCTATATATAAGATTACACATGCGACGGCGTCACCTTATGTTTTGTGACGCCGTCGTGTCGCCGTCATTAGGGTTTCATCTTGGCCACGTTAGACTTGCGACAGCGTCACCTTATGCTTGTCACGCCGTCCTCTTCAGCTTCTGACACCGTCTGGATTGCATCTAGGCCGTCTGAGTTGCGACGGCCTACTCTTTTATAACTTGACGTCGTCACTTGAAAATAGGAGTTTTGGCTTATGTCCCGTCACAAAATCCTCTGACGGCGTCGTGTATAAGCTGTGACGCCGTCACCTTATGTTTTCAGCAGCTTTGAGTGTCTCGATTATGACTTTGGCCATTTTCTTCGTATATTCGCGCCTTTTCGTCCAAATAAGTATCATTCTAGCATTTTGCCTTCAAGAGACCTAAAAAGTGAAAAGGAACGATATTAAGCAATAACGAATACAAAAGTGATCAAATAAGGGCTTAAACGACCCCTCAAAAAGGTACCTTTTAAAACCTTATCATCTACCAATCAAGACAAGAGACAACCTAACAATAATTAACAACTAGGTTTCATAGATCTAATCAAATACAATGATAATTTAGCTACTCATTGTAAATAAGCAATCATACACACAAACAATTAAACATGGGGTAGACATAATGATAATATAGATTAACAAACTTACTTTATGATGTAAAGAATGGTATGGAACCCTAAAATATTGTCCAATTCGGACTACAACCGAATTTACTCTCCAAAGTTCTACCTCCCTAAATGCAAAAAAAAATCAAATTCTATATATAGATTTACAAGTGCGACGGTGTCACCTTTTGCTAGTGACACCGTCAGGTCGCCGTCATTAGGGTTTCGTTTGGGCCAAGTCATCGTTGGGACGGCTTCAGCTTATGAGTGTGACGTCGTCTGTCTTCAATAGGGACGTCATCTGGGATTTGTTCTTGGGCGTCTGGTTTAGAAAATGAGGGAGACGCCTTCCAGAGTTTAGGCATGACGCCATCAGTCTTTAGTACCAAAAAATCAGCTAAGCCGTCGCTTTATCTTATATCAAAATCTTCAACAAGTGGCGGTGGACGCCGTCAGGCTTTAAAATCTACTTGAGTCTTGACTTTGTCTTTTTCTTCATGTTTTCGCTCCTTTTCGTCCAAATATGCTTGATTCCATCATTTTGCTTCCAAAAGACCTAAAATGTGAAAAAGAACGATTTTAAGTAGTAACGGATATAAAATGTGTCGATTTAGGGCTTAAATGACCCCCTAAAAATGTATGTTTTAAATCCTTATCAATGATGGTATTGAAAGCTTTCAGAAGACGACACCTTGCGCTATAAAAGTAAAGTAAGAGCATCCATAACCAAAGTAAACAGATACGGAGACATAGGATCACCTTGCCGCAAACCTCTTTTACCCTTGAACATTCCAAACAGATTCCCGTTCACACATAGAGAATAAAAAGGGCTAGTGACACATGCCATAATCCAAGAGACCATTTTAGCATGAAATCCGTACCCAACTAAGTTACCCTCAAGAAAACACCAATCCATAGTATCATAGGCTTTTTGAATGTCAATTTTGAAAGCACACTGAGGGGGACCAGAACGTCTATGATAATTCCGCATAAGCTCTTGGGTAAGCAAGATATTGTCCGATATTCTACGTCCCGGGACAAACACTGATTGGTTGATATCGATAACATCACCAATACCCTCTTTAATACGATTAGTGATGAGCATACTAATACATTCATAAAGTACATTACAACAAACGACCTTTTGTTTCTGCTTTATTTTTAGTGTTGCAAATTGAATATTCATTTATGATTGCTTTTAGATATCTTCAAAAAAAAGATTAATTGTAGATTTATCGTTTTTAAGTTTTGTACTTTAGTTAGAGTATTCATAATTTCAGCGCTAACACTGTGAAAGAGTATTAGATATGAGTGTTGATATGCACATCATATTTTATGATTATTTTACCATTAAATCATACTCGTGATGTACACTGTACAACACCGCTATGCATGATTGATGATGTATACGTCTGATGGGTTCCACGAGGTTTTAAATTTGTAACAAGAATTACCGGTTAACTAGGAACACATTCGGGCAAGTATACCCTAGTCAAGTTTTAGTATAGTATATGGTAAATCAAGGTCGTCCCAAGAGACTTGGTTGCACTACAAGTGTCGTTTATTTGTTTAAGCAAGTAACAAGTTGATGGTTATGATTGTCACGGATCAAACCAACAAGAAAAGCATTATAAGAACAAGTAACAAGTTGATGGTTATGATTGTCACATATCAAACCAACAAGAAAAGCAATATAAGAACAAGCAAGTATCAAGACATTCATCATTATTCCAATCAAACACAAAATCTCAATAATCATATCAATAACAAACATCTTTAAATAGAAAAGTAACAAGGTTTACCCAAAGTATGAATTACAATAGGCAAAGATGAAGGATTATAGCACTCCTTCAAGCCTCCAATCAACTACAATAGTTCTACCAAGCCGGAAAATGATGTCCAAACGCCTTCGACAACCCTTGAGCACACTACACGAATTTGGCAGAGGTTTGTGGTCTTTTGGGGAAGATAAGTTGGTAGAAATTCGTCCTTAAGGGTGGAGGCTTGAATTTCACACAAGTAGGGATAGGATAGTTGGTGGAAACTCGTCCTTAAGGGTGGAGGCTTGAATTTCACACCTTTGGTGAAGGTATTGAGAGTGGGTGTGTTCTCTCAAGTTATGGTTTGCTCTCTAGGTGGAACTTCGTCCTTAAGGGTGGAGGCTTGAATTTCACACCTAGAGAGGAGTGGTGGTGGTAGGAGAGGTGTGAGAGAAGTTCTCTCAAGTTGTGGTGCATGAAATGAGGTTGCAAAGGCCTCTATATATACTATTCTCAAGCCCTTGGGGTTATAAATGCATTTCTTGGTCACCAAGGAGCTTGGAAGGGACTAGAAGACATGTAGGAAGGGACTAGAATCGTTTGGAACAAGTTTGGAGTCTTAGTAGTGCAGAAATGGCTGTCCAGGGCTTCCCAACCGATTCGGTTGGGCTCCAACCGTTTCGGTTGGTCTTCTTGACCATTCTCCAACCGGATCCGGTTGCGGGGCTCGACCGATCGGTTGGAGCAAAATCACAAAAAGTCATAAACGGCAAAGTTGTAGATCTTTCTCTTAGCTTTCCGTGGCCGTGAACCGGGAGTCAAACGGAGTCCGTATGCAAAAGTTATGGCCAAAATGGTGAAGGTACAAGTCTTCCAATGTTTCTTCGTTTAAGCTTCTTTTCTTCATTTCTTTCTCGTTTTCCTTCTTGAACTTTATTCTTGAGTCTTTGGACCACTAACTTGATGACTTTATCTTCTCGAATATACTCCACAAGTCTTGCATTTGTCGGGAATTCTTCATATTTGGAGAAATCTTCGTATTTTACTTCTTTTTCCGTCTTTTTCTCTATTTTCCTGTACTTAGCTACAAATGAACTAGCAAACGCACTTTTGTACGATTAAGCATGAAAAGCATATGATTATAGCCAAATAACACACATAAAAGCACGGATAACGCTACTAAAAACATGCACAATTTGAGCGTTATCAAATTCCCCCACACTTAAACTTTGCTTGCCCTCAAGCAAATCTAAGAAAAGAAAAATCAAACTACATACCTAAATGACAAAACGAAAAGAAAAATTAAAAATATTTTTGGGCTTTTATATATATATATATATATATATATATATATATATATATATATTTTAATAAACATAAAAATAAGCGAAAAATGAGCGCAAACTCCCCCACACTTAAGGTTTTGCTTGCCCTCAAGCAAATCTAGAAATTAAGAAAAAACAAATTCCACATGGTGCATGAAATATGATTAATAAAAGTATGATGCAAATCTACCAAGTACAAGTACAAGATAAGATTCATCGTTTTAAGCTTCAAGAGGTGAAAAATCGAGATGTTTGACAATACCCCATGGATTTTCTTGCTTGATAACATGGCTAAGCACCTCACGAAAAAGAACGGATGTATAATTCACTCAACACTCATTTTATTTAGTGATGGATAGTATTAAGAAATAGTACACTCATATTGCTCAGTCATGATCTAAATATTACCATAGGCTTGTACAAGAAACAAAACTCCACCGACGTGGCGTAAGCACCAAGTGTAAACATCTAAAGAGGGCTTTTATTTGGGTTATAACGATAGGCTTAAGGTGAATAAAGGGTATGGATAAGGCATGGGATATTTATGAAATTGGTGTTAAAAGAAAAATAAAATCAAGTCTAATACCCATGTTGCTAGTCACCAAACAATCCGCAAACCCGGAAATGATTATAGTTACTAACTTCTCTTCTCACATATCGATCACCAAATATATATATCGCGTCTTAGCACATTGGCTAATCGACATCTCAAACATACTTCCTCTTCCTTGTCATCACATATATACTTTTTTTTCATCATTTTTTTTCGATGACTTTTTTTTTTTTTTTTTTTTTTTTTTTTTTTTTTTTTTTTTACAAGAATCACATCTCCCCCACACTTCATATACACACACACCACAAAAATACAAATAAGAAGGTGCACTCTTCGTCTTTGTCGGAATGGCACACACGAATGGCAAAGTGCGGCTAACTCATAATCATCAAAAACAATCCAATCATACCAAGCAACTAGCAACCAACCATTTAGACATTGACAAGGGGTAGGCTAAGGTTTAAAGTGTAAAATATTTTTGTATTTTTCTGGATTTAACAAAAATGAAAAGGATGGCTCAGAGGGTGTACTAAGGGTATCTAGCGCTAAAGATGAGCGCTAACAAATGTGTCCATGTAAGTGGTTAACTAACCGATGTGGTCAGCTAATGTATCATTAGATGTAAACGGAAGGCCATTTGGTTTTATTCCCAAGGTGCCTCTTTATCACACATAAACACTTATATCACACGAATGTGATCTTACTGCGGTCTGGTAATGATTTGCAAGTACAAGTTCTAGAATAAATAAAATCACCGGCACACTCATAAAAAAAATCCAAGCATAAAAGATGTATGCTATATATGAAACAGGCTCAAATCCTCACAATTTTAATTGAAGGGCTATAAAATGTGCTAGAAAATGTCATCGATCCAAGAATGGATTGCAATATTAATCGGGACACATCTCAAGTTTTTCAAAATTACCGATTTCACCAGTTGATTGATCCAATTATTCTAATATATTAACCTATATGAGCGAAAACAACTAGATCACAAGGGCAAACAAGTTCACAAAATTTAAAATTGGCCCAAAAAATTTTGGAATTTAAAAACTAGTTTCGCTTTTCACAATAATATATCCCCCCACACTTAAGTTTAAGCACACAAAAGAAAAATAACTTAAATCTAGTTACGACCTTTTTTTTTCTTTTTCTTTTTTTTCTAAATTTTTTTTCTTTTTTTAAAAACCAACATGACTTATTCTTGTCCCACGAATTCTCGGTAGCTCCATTGAAACGCACAAAGAAGCGGAGAAGCAGGTCAGCGCGAAGCATATTAAAAACCCAACTTCTTTAGGGAATCAGGGAGACCCGCCTTGTACCTCTCACACAGTTTGTTTACAATGGGTGAGCCTTACTTTCGAGGGACTAAAAAAAATCAGTTTATAAAATAATTTACCAAACAAACAAACAAAGGAAAAATAACAAAGAAACAAAATAAAACAATTGCAAAAACTTCAAAGCATGTAAATATAGGGAAAAATAAAACTATAAGTATGAGATAAACGAAACCTCTCGGGCTAAACATCACGATCGAACTCCATATGATAAGATGCTAAGCAAACGCTAGCATAAGCATGTGAGATCAATCGATTTCTCATCCAAACATGTCCAATCAAGAGTGTACGGTCACGATCCAACCAATCCTTCCTCCAAGAGCTTATTCAATCTGCAAAAATAAACTAAACTACAAAAACGCGTAAAATTCTAAAACTGACTTTTGTAGGCATCACGGTTGCATTTAGCGCATGCAACAAGTCTTTAAACCCCTCGGTGGCCCGAGTGGACGAGTTGTAGTCTCGTGAGGGTTTCCAGTGAACATACCCACAAAGTTCGAAACATTTTTATTTTTAAAACACATGTACTTATTTATTCACAATGTACCAAATATTTAATAAAATTTAAAATGCAAAAACAAAATTAAGTAGAATAAAAGAAATGATACTCTTGCGAAAATAAAAAGACATTTAAACTTATTCTATCGAAACACAAACACACACAAAAAACAAAAAAATAAAAACGATTTTTTTTTTTTTTTAACAGATTAGTCCAACCGATCCGGTTACGGTGAGTGACTGATCGGTTGGAATGAACTAAATATGACCAATCCTTCCAACCGAATGGGTTACGGGTAGTGACCGATCAATTGGAGGAGTTCTCTAATTTTATTTATTTTTTTTTTATTTATTTTTTTTAAACATATCACTCCAATCGGATCGGTTACGGGGTGTGACCGATCGGTTAGAGTGGATTTTTCTTGAAAAATATTTACCGAGAGCTCCAACCGATTCGGTTAGAGTTGTTTGGATGGTTTTGGTGGTTTTTTTTCGCAAGAACTTTTGAACACACTTTGAAAGCAAACTTTGAAATGAGCATTTTAGAACACATGAAACGAAATCCCAACATCAAAAACTTGATTTTGATGCAAAGATCATTTGAGCAGTTTTGAGAAAATGAGAGATTTTGAAAAGAAAACGCACAGAAGCAATTAAGCAAACATCATGAGCAAACATCAATAGCAATCAAACAAGAGCAAACAAATAACAATTCATGAGCAAGAGCAATATATCATTCGAACAATTAGCAAACGAGCAATTAATCAGTCAAGAAAACAATCAAACGAACAAACAAGTACAAGACAAATCCCCGGCAGCGGCGCCAAAAATTTGATGGGTTCCACGAGGTTTTAAATTTGTAACAAGAATTACCGGTTAACTAGGAACACATTCGGGCAAGTATACCCTAGTCAAGTTGTAGTATAGTATATGGTAAATCAAGGTCGTCCCAAGAGACTTGGTTGCACTACAAGTGTCGTTTATTTGTTTAAGCAAGTAACAAGTTGATGGTTATGATTGTCACGGATCAAACCAACAAGAAAAGCATTATAAGAACAAGTAACAAGTTGATGGTTATGATTGTCACATATCAAACCAACAAGAAAAGCAATATAAGAACAAGCAAGTATCAAGACATTCATCATTATTCTAATCAAACACAAAATCTCAATAATCATATCAATAACAAACATCTTTAAATAGAAAAGTAACAAGGTTTACCCAAAGTATGAATTACAATAGGCAAAGATGAAGGATTATAGCACTCCTTCAAGCCTCCAATCAACTACAATGGTTCTATCAAGCCGGAAAATGATGTCCAAACGCCTTCGACAACCCTTGAGCACAATACACGAATTTGGCAGAGGTTTGTGGTCTTTTGGGGAAGATAAGTTGGTGGAAATTCGTCCTTAAGGGTGGAGGCTTGAATTTTGTGGAGTTTGATATGACTCCTTGAGATCGTTTTGAGCCTCTAGGGTTAGCAATAACGATGATAATAAACTTGTACATGCAGCGGAATAAAACAAATCAAAGTTATTGACACAAGGTTTTTCATTATAATAATCACTCCAAGCCTCAAATATTATATGATCGGTATAATACTTGATACGCAGCGGAATACCAATTGTGGAGTTTGTTATAACTCCTTGAGATCGTTTTGAGCCTCTAGGGTTAACAATAACAATGACAATAAACATGATACGCAGCGGAATAAAACAAATCATAGTTATTGACACAAGGTTTTTCATTATAATCATTCCAAGCCTCAAATATTATTTGATCAGAATAATACGGTTACACTTAACTTGTAACAGGGATCAAAGATCCTTGAGGCTAAACTAAACATACTCTAACCCTAGACGTTTATACCCTACGTCTAGGTTACACACACACACCTTTTACTAGACGTCTACATTGTGAAAGACTTAATTATAAAATCTACACCCCATGTCCTCTTTATATACTAGAGGATTAGGGTTTACAAGATACTACGAAGGACTAATAAGTAAATCTTCTTTTGCAAGCAAGTCCTTCCATCTTTTTGTAGATTTATTCTCTTTCTCTTTAAGCCCTTGATGTTTCATTCTTCTATTTACTTTGTCTCATCAAATCCAAGGAACCTAAAACCCAACAATCTTCCCCTATTTGATGATGACAAAACAAACAAAGTCGTGTACGAACTTCCCTAGACGAAGTAGCAGAAGTTGAGATGTAAACATCTCCCTAAATGAAACAAATCTTGTCTTCCCCTTAATCCATGCCACGCCACTCCAATATATCTTCCCCTTTTTGTTATCAACAAATAGAGAATTTAAGCAGTAGAAACTTCCCCTTGAGTGGTGCATGAACATCAATGATTCTTCAAATCTGTAAGCTCCATGTAATGATCACTTGTGAAGAAAACCAAATATAACGAACTTGATAAAGAAGTAGAATAACCCAAACTTGTGTCTTATGTCTTGTTTATCCACATGACTCCAAACTTATACTAACACCATATAAGTAGACCGCAATCTCTTGACAAAATCCTCATCTTCAATGAGACACTGAGCACTACAATGTAACTCCTTTAAGTGATAGTTAACTAGGTCTTCATCCATCCACCCCTTGACCTATGAAAACTAGATTTTGCAAGTCTTCGTCAACATCCTTTAAGCACGAACAAGTTATCTACAAAGTGTAACACCCACTTTGAGATATGATAAGAGCACGAATCTGTGTTACTCAACTACAATAGCAAATAGGTTATGATCAATCTTCTTCGTAATCAATTATGCAATAAATCCATATCCGAGCTTTTTAACACTTTTAAGAACAAATAAAAACCAATCTCCTTGTGTGTATCTCGACCAATATACTCCATACATGTAGCAAATAGGAACAATATAATATCCAACGTCAAGTCACTTGTATTATCATATCCTACACAAGCATCATAATAGTATTCAAATACCAAACCAAAATTTAATATGACTGCCCTTTAAACAAATAACCATGGACTGCCCACTTCTCTATTCACGAAAATCAATAACCCATATACTTTGATAAGCCAATATCATCCAATAAAGTACAAGTATATAACTTGACAATCATGTGAGCAGCTTCCATCACACCTCGCATGTCACATTAGCAGCTTCCAATATATAACTTGACAACCACTGACCAATTCTTAAATATGAGATTTGAACCAATTATGATATATCAAGTGACCCATGTGAGAAGATTCGACCAATCAAAATACTCTCAATCTTTGTGTACGTACCATGCAAACAGTAGGATAAACTTGTATACTCATATCTCATGTACAACAGTGGAAACCAAACATGAGTATTAGCAACGTAACCCTTGTATCAAACTTCAACCAATACCATACTCGTAGCAGCACAAAGTTTCCGAATCTAGTAGTACTTTCGAGAAGCCCATCAGTGGTTACAAGTAAAACTAGCAGTGGTTTCGATATAACTATCAGTGGTTTCGATATAACTATCAGTGGTTTTGAGAAACGGTCGATGCTAGCAGTGGTAACTGTTGAGCTCGAAATAATCTACTGAACCACAAACTAGTAAATCATGATCTCAGCCCAAGACAAGAAACTTTAAAGAATCTATTCAATTATTGACAAAATAGGCCAACCCCTTTCCTCCAATAAAAAAAAAATAGAATCAATATACTAAGGAAGTAGTAGCACATGAATGATACTGACCTGAATAATACGAATATTATACTGACCTACTAATCAATTTGTACGAGGTAGGTGATTCTATTTTTGTGATATAAAGCATCATGCCAACTCCCAACAATGATATGATCAGTAGTAACGAACCAATAATGATAGGATCACATGTAAACTTGAAAAACCCTAAAAAATCCGAATTTGAAAACCTTTGTCTGCAACCAACTTCGACACTGTATAACTTTTTACTGGAAGTTCAGATCGAAAATTCCTTTGGTGGAAAGTTAAATAGGTATATAGAGAAGCTCCACCAAAAATTTCAGTCCGATCCAACGGTTAACGAAAAAGTTATTATCGTTACAAAACAGTGCTGCAGAACATATACGAAAAATTTCAGTTTCGAATTTTTTTCTTCTTTTCGCCATTCTTCGACCAAGAAAACCTTGTGAATCCCTAGGTAACGAGCTCCCCAATCTCTGATACCAATTGTGGAGTTTGATATGACTCCTTGAGATCGTTTTGAGCCTCTAGGGTTAGCAATAACGATGATAATAAACTTGTACATGCAGCGGAATAAAACAAATCAAAGTTATTGACACAAGGTTTTTCATTATAATAATCACTCCAAGCCTCAAATATTATTTGATCAGAATAATACGGTTACACTTAACTTGTAACAGGGATCAAAGATCCTTGAGGCTAAACTAAACATACTCTAACCCTAGACGTTTATACCCTACGTCTAGGTTACACACACACACCTTTTACTAGACGTCTACATTGTGAAAGACTTAATTATAAAATCTACACCCCATGTCCTCTTTATATACTAGAGGATTAGGGTTTACAAGATACTACGAAGGACTAATAAGTAAATCTTCTTTTGCAAGCAAGTCCTTCCATCTTTTTGTAGATTTATTCTCTTTCTCTTTAAGCCCTTGATGTTTCATTCTTCTATTTACTTTGTCTCATCAAATCCAAGGAACCTAAAACCCAACAAATTTCACACAAGTTGGGATAGGATAGTTGGTGGAAACTCGTCCTTAAGGGTGGAGGCTTGAATTTCACACCTTTGGTGAAGGTATTGAGAGTAGGTGTGTTCTCTCAAGTTATAGTTTGCTCTCTAGGTGGAAATTCGTCCTTAAGGGTGGAGGCTTGAATTTCATACCTAGAGAGGAGTGGTGGTGGTAGGAGAGGTGTGAGAGAAGTTCTCTCAAGTTGTGGTGCATGAAATGAGGTTGCAAAGGCCTCTATATATACTATTCTCAAGCCCTTGGGGTTATAAATGCATTTCTTGGTCACCAAGGAGCTTGGAAGGGACTAGAAGACATGTAGGAAGGGACTAGAATCGTTTGGAACAAGTTTGGAGTCTTAGTAGTGCAGAAATGGCTGTCCAGGGCTTCCCAACCGATTCGGTTGGGCTCCAACCGTTTCGGTTGGTCTTCTTGACCATTCTCCAACCGGATCCGGTTGCGGGGCTCGACCGATCGGTTGGAGCAAAATCACAAAAAGTCATAAACGGCAAAGT
The DNA here is from genome assembly GCA_019973895.1 of Chrysanthemum seticuspe. Lineage (NCBI taxonomy): Eukaryota > Viridiplantae > Streptophyta > Magnoliopsida > Asterales > Asteraceae > Chrysanthemum > Chrysanthemum seticuspe. The sequence goes on from BPTQ01000007.1 coordinate 96,681,486, forward strand.
TGTAGATCTTTCTCTTAGCTTTCCGTGGCCGTGAACCGGGAGTCAAACGGAGTCCGTATGCAAAAGTTATGGCCAAAATGGTGAAGGTACAAGTCTTCCAATGTTTCTTCGTTTAAGCTTCTTTTCTTCATTTCTTTCTCGTTTTCCTTCTTGAACTTTATTCTTGAGTCTTTGGACCACTAACTTGATGACTTTATCTTCTCGAATATACTCCACAAGTCTTGCATTTGTCGGGAATTCTTCATATTTGGAGAAATCTTCGTATTTTACTTTTTTTTCCGTCTTTTTCTCCATTTTCCTGTACTTAGCTACAAATGAACTAGCAAACGCACTTTTGTATGATTAGGCATCAAAAGCATATGATTATAGCCAAATAACACACATAAAAGCACAGATAACGCTACTAAAAACATGCACAATTTGAGCGTTATCAACGTCAGTTATCACCTTCCATTAGATATGTGTAAGTTGACCCGGTTACCAAGTGTGGTCTTAAATTTGATTAGATTTATAGTTATGCCAATTGTAATTTATAAAGAACGAGGTAAAAACGCATCCCCCCCCCGCGTTGCGGGGGTGGTTTCTCACAGTTTTTATTAAAAATGCGTAATTTTTAAAGGAAGGGGATAAGTATATACATATAAAACAAATGACCTAATATAAAATTAACTGCCCTACCGGCCATCAGTTTTAGTTTAAAGATAGAATTTTTTTGAGATAGCGAAGACATTGTGCCTAATAGCCCGCCAATAACTTTAGCCTGCTTTTTCGAGCATACTTATTAAGCAAGGAGCAAGGTGATGACAAAAAAAATTCTAAGCATTTAGTATATGTACATTGAATAATTCGGGTGTGAAATTTAACATGAATTAGTTACACTTATATTAAGATCATTGCTCGGGTTACTTGGCCGCTCTTCATAAAACAACGTGCATGTTTTCAGAAGCTCTAGTTGTCAGACGTGCAATAACAGAAGTGAAAGAGGGCCTGCATAAGATATAACGTTAGGATAAGTATATGTGCGTTGTGGATGTATTATCGGAAGATCCAAAAGCTAAAAACATTCCTAAAATGAATAGAATACTAAGTATAACCGGTAGGAAAAAAAAGGTAAAGCAGAGGAAGTTCACCCGCAGACGCATGCTACCTATCAATTTAGCTAAAAAGCAATTTGAACGGACCTACCAACTTTAGGAGCAACTGATTCTTTGGAAATTCTAAGACGAAACCGGAATTATGGCGACGTACCATTTACAACTTCTAATGAATCTTCACGCCCAAATTCACATCAAATATGAGGAACTCCTGCAGACCAAAGCCAGTGTTTGATGAAAACAGTGAATTTACGCGTTGTGATGATGTGTAAAAGACTAACTTTATCTTATCGCAGCCCCAAATTTACTTTACAAATGTGTGCCTGATTTAAGTGGCTTCTCGGACAGACGATGCAAGATAACCAAAGATTTTGTTATGCCAGTCTCGCAGCTGCAGTCAAACACCATGTCAAAACACATATCAGATCATAATTATGAGTGTTCGAAGACATTCGGTATGTAAAGTCAGAAAGTTTATAGTATTTCTTGTGATCCTGTAAAATAAAAATCATGCCTAATAGGCTAGTACTTTGTCTATCCTTGTGTAACATATTGGATTTCACATACACATCAAATCACTAACATATTAGGCGTACAAGATGATTTCTAGAGAGAGAAAGAGTTAGAGGTTTGGGAACTTTAGTGAGAGAAAGAAAAATCTTATTATAAGCTCCAACTTTCTACCTTGGGAGGTAGAGAGTATTTATAGTCTTACAATAAAACGCCACCTGACGGGCTGTGGATCAGGCATATAGTGGGTAAAGACCCGTCCATCCTCCACGGTGTTACCTAACTAAATACTACTTAACATTAAATAACTACGACTACGAGCTTTCTAACGGATACATATACTTGAGGTGACCGACACTTTAATACCTGAATTTTCTAAATCCTAACAATCTCCCCCTAAGGGAGGTCACCTCAAACACACATTAAAATTACATAGAATACAAACAAATATTACATTGAAATTGTTCTTGGATTCTTGTTCTGTAGCTCGTAGTCTTTGATTCTTCATTTTTTCATGTTTGGATAATCTGAGTGGAGGTCTTTAACTGATCCACATGATACTGAGTTTTGAGCCAGCTTTGAAATCATCAGCCACAGTAAATCTCTGACTCATCCATTGTGGTGTTGATATTATGTGATGTTGTGACATTTGGACCGACATGCTCACATTCTGGATCTTGATATGTTCTTATCAGAGTAGCGGAAGCTTTCGTTGATTCATGATATTGGCAACAGCGTAGCAGAAGCATGGAGTGATAATATCAGAGTCATTGATGCACTAATCATGATTTCTTTGGAAATGAATGTGTTGTGTGAGCATTCGGCTATGGATTGACCGCTTCATTCTGATCAGCTGCAAACGTCAGGTGTTCCTGCATAAAACAATTAGCAATAAAGCGCACAAGAGTGTCTTTGATCACTTTTGTAGAATTGAGGTACACGGCCCACGGTTCCCCGTTGATCAGTACAAGTACTGCCTGTGATCAGGTATAATTCCAAAGAATTTCCTTAACAGGGTTTCGCAGCTGCTCTAGCTGTTCTCAAACCGGAACGTCTCAAAGAAGACAACACGGAGTGAGTGAACCAGCGAATTGAGATTCATTGATTGATGAAAAGAGATTTGAGAAAACAATCGTGTACCGCTCAATAGAAATTGTTTTTGCAATACAACGAAGGTTTTAATGAAAATCAATTATCAATCATAAACACCTTTTATTTTTGAAAAATTAGTACACAGTCGATGTGCTAAGGAAAAGAGTTTTTTTAAGCACAACGGCCGGTTTTTCAAAGGTATCCGTCAATCCATAACCTAAACCAGGATTGATTCAAAAGATTGAATCGCCCCATTGTTTCTGCTCAGTTGTCACATGGTTGATCTATTGAATAGATCTCACATGCCACCCACCAGGAGCTTGTTTGATGTTGGCTCCAGAAGGCTTTCCATCTTCATTGTGAGTATGTTGGCATACTACTCAGATGTTCTGGCAATACCACAAGGATAATGCGTAGGACTCATAAGATATAATCTCTCTTTCCACATTGTGTGAAACAGAGAGTCTTCATTGAAAGTGTCCTAATGAGATTTGTAGATGATCTCGTGGCTCTAGACTCAATTGTGCATATTTGGTTCCTAAGCCGGAGACTAGGGAGAGGGTCTCCTTCTTCAATATCAACAAACTCTAAGAGAAAGTCGATAGATAATGTCGGTTCCCCGTGAGAATAAAACAAGTCCTTTTAAGAGAAACTTGAGTGGCTTAGGAAGTTGTAGTGCAGTGCATCACTGGGTCCATGACGTCTTGTCTTCAATACCGATGTTACCTTGGTAACCACCAGTAGCATATGAATTGAACCCGGTTTCTGCCCTAAAGTTGAATAAATGGAGGGCTATTTCTTTTCACCCCTTTTTCACATTCAATTCTTTTTCATTCTTCAACCCCTTCAGTGCTTACTGAAACTTCATAACTAGAACCTTGTTGGGTTTATTCCAGTACTAGCTCAGTTTCAGTCCGCACTCTTCCCATATCTCATTTTTCTCCTTTTTTCAATATACCTAAGGACTCTACACTATCAAGTGGTTTTGTCCCTGGGTAGATCCCTCCGGTTCTGGCGGATCATTGGACCTCAACCTAACCTTATCATCCTTATATCACCATGCATAAAGTAAAGTTGGCCGGTCGTTTGAAATAGTTCTTCCGCCTTGAAACCAATTGAAAACCATTTGAAAATCAATCAAGATACTTGTGATATAAAATCAAAGTATTTTGTATCTTAATTGTTTTGATATTTTAGAAATGCTCCCCCTTAACATATGCATAAAATTCAGAAATTGTTTAGCACATGGAGGCAAGAGATCTTTGAAATCGTTAGATTAAGAATGAAAGGTCCAATCTTTTGATTAACATTTTCTAAAATGATCATCATCACTTCCCAATCAATTTGAGTAGATAAAAAACGTTTTGAGGAAGGATGAGGTTTTCAAAAGTTTGCTCCCCCTCAATATGTGCCTCGAAGTTTGAAAGAGTTTTGCACATATTATAGGGAACCTGCACTTAGAGACAATTCAATCACGTTTCAATAATTTATGGTTTAAAGTAGATGCTCCCCCTCAACATGTGCATGGAAAATTTAAAATCGTTTGTCACATGCGGGGAGGAAAACTTGTTGAACACTTATGAACCCATTTATCGAATTATCAGTTTAAATCACAAATTCTCCCCCGATCACAATTTTCAAAACATTTGAGATTCGAGATCTCTTGTTGATTTAAATTGATTTTGAAAGCTTTTAAGGAGAATTGTGACTTAATTGCGAAAAAAGAAAAAAAAAGTTTTAACTGATAAGGATCGGATTTTGAGACTTTAAACTCCATAGATTAAACATGCATGATTTTCTTTTGAAAACAATTGTATGACAAATAACCTTTTGATTTAATTGAAATCATTCTCCCCCCTCAATTAATGACATAAGTTGTTGATTGAGAGATAGATAATTTAACAAAAGTTAAGTCCAGATGATTTACAAAAATAGAGTACGAGTTATTTTTCAAAGCAATTAGTTTTCATTAGATTGAAAGCAATTGTTTATAGAATCAGAGCATGAGATTTGAAAAAACAAGATAAAGCATGGCTCTGTTCTTTCTTTAAAAAGCGGGTTACTGCCTGAAATGACAATAAACCATTGTTTCACTTTCTCCCATTTTTTTTTTTTTTTTAATTTTAAATATGTACATTCGAACAACATCTAAAGACCCGTGTCACTCTTTGACTGACAGCAAAAAAGACCGTAGATATATATCGAATCAAGAAAGATATGACAAAAAGACAATATTTTTTGAGATTTTTCGAGTTTTTCAGATTTTTATGGATTTTATGAAAGATTTTATATTTTTCTATTTGCTTTTTGTTGGTTTTGTAATTTTGTATTTTGCTTTTTGAATAAATATATACAAAGAGATGATAGAGTCAATAACATTTATTCCTCGTCTTCCTCCTGAAGACGTTTGAGCGTTTCTGGTTGAAGGCTTTTTAAGCCAAGTCGTAGAAGAATAAACTCAAAACGTTCTCTTGGAAGAGCATTGGTGAAGATGTCTGCTAACTGGTATTCTGACTTCACAAAATAGAGTTCCACCACACCGTTTTCTACTTGTTCCCGGATGAAATGATGTCGAATATCAATGTGCTTTGCTCTTGAATGTTGAACGTTGAACGTTGTTGCATGAGATAGCAATAGCACTTTTATTATCACAGTACAGAGAGATTTTGTTGAATTCAAAGCCATAGTCAGATAATTGGGATCTCATCCAAAGGATTTGAGCACAGCAAGATGACATGGCTATGTATTCAGTCTCTGTAGAGGAAATAGAAGTACTCATTTGCTTCTTTGAAGACCAACTCACAAGCTTATCACCCAAAAACTGAGCACCTCCTGACGTACTTCGCCGTGTATCTTGACATCCTGCATGATCACCATCTGCATAGGCAGTTAGTGACATACTGGTGTCCTTCGGGTACCATAGTCCCATATTGATGGTTCCTTGGAGATACAGAAAGACCCGTTTAACCGCTTCAAGGTGCTTTTTAGTAGGCTTAGCCTGATAGCTAGCACACATGCACACAGCGAACAAGATGTCTGGTCTACTAGTTGTGAGGTACATCAAGGATCCTATCATACTACGATATTTTGTTTGATCTACCATGATCCCTGAGTGGTCCTCATCCAGCTTGGTACGTTCAATCATGGGAGTGTCAACGGTGTCACAAGAAACAAATCCAAATTTCTTTAAAATCTCATTTGTATATTTAGATTGATTTATAAAAATGCCTCCGGGACTTTGTGAAATTTGTAATCCCAAGAAAAATGACATTTGTCCCATCATTGAAATTTGAAATTTGGAACCCATTTCTTTTGAAAAACGATCACATTCATTGGGGTCAGTCGAGGCAAAGATAATATCATCAACATAAATCTGAACTTGAATTAAATGTTTGCCTGACTTTTTGGTGAACAATGTCGGATCAACTGCTCCCTTGCTGAATCCAGTAGATAGAAGAAACTTTGACAGCGTATCATACCATGCTCTAGGAGCTTGCTTCAAACCGTAAAGGGCCTTTTTCAAGCGATAGACATGAGTAGGATGCTCAGGATTCACAAAACCCTCTGGCTGGCTGACGTAAACCACCTCTTTCAAATCACCATTAAGAAAGGCAGTTTTCACATCCATCTGATATACGACCATGTTCTTACTAGCCGCATTAGCCAAGAAGATTCTGATATCTTCGATACGAGCAACAGGAGCAAAAGATTCCTCAAAGTCAATACCTTCTTCTTGATGATATCCTTTAGCCACTAACCTAGCCTTATTTTTCAACACATCATAATTAGTTGCTTTTGAGTGTTTTTAGCATATTATAGGTTCTGTGTTAGTTTGGTGCTTATTGGTGGCTTTTGGCTTATCTTGAGTGCTTATTTATAAGCATTCTCCACTGCAGCCTCATATTCCTTCACACAAGCCACTGTTTTTATATTTTTCCTAGATTCATAATATTATTTTAGACTTTCCTTGAATTTTTCAGATTTTTCTAGGTCAGTTTCTATTTTTCTTCATTTAAATCAGTTTTTAAGTCATTTTAATTAGCTTTTAATACAATTAAATCAGAAAAGTTTCAAAAAAATAAGTTTTCATTTTTCCTAGGTTAAGATAAATATAAAAAGTCAAAAAAATATTTTTCCAGATTTTTCTTAGTTAAATTTGTATTTTTAAGCAATTTAAGTAATTTTAAATAGTTTTTAATTCATAGAAAATACAAAAATAATCAGAAAAATATAAAATTAGTTTTAAAAATTCTCTTTAGTCATTTTAGATTTTTCTAAGTCATAATTTCATTTTTCTAGCTTTATTTCATATTTTATTGTATTTTAGGCTATTATTAAATAAGTAAAAATAGTTTTTAATTAATAATAAATAGATAAATAGTTTTAAAAATAATTTTCTTTTTCTAAAAATTTTCTTTTATCATTAGGATTGTAAAAATATCATTTTTATATTTTTAGGATTTATATTGTTTCATTTTCACATTTTCTTTTGTACGTCACATAGTTTTTAATTTAAGTTTTATAAAAGAAAAATCAAAAACATCATTTTGCAAATAGTGATAGCGTTTATTTAATATATTTTATCTTTTTAATTTTCTTTAATTTGCATTTAAGCCCCTGTAATTTATATACTTTTACCTTAGTATAATCAATCAAAACCTCTTTTCCGTTCAAATCCTCTCGATCACTATTCGTTTGGTGATTCATTGCACAGCTCGTTGGGACATAACGACCCGGGGAAACACTATACTCTCCTGATCTTCATTGCATTTGGTTCCAGGCTATTTGAAGTTTGTTACGGTTAGCCATTCACAAGTGGCTAGTTTGCGTGATAAAACTTGACCGTCTGGGAACGAATCAAATTTTTGGCGCCGCTGCCGGGGAGCTGTGCTAATTATCTTACGTTTAGCAGATTAATGATTTGAATATTCACTCCTTGTTCATACCATCCATCTATATCTATATATATTTTCTTATAAAAAATCCAAAAATCCAAAAACATCTTAAAAATAAAAAAAACCCAAAAAGATTTTCATTCTTTGTTTTTGCATCATGTTTTTCAAAATACCAAAAATATTCATCTTTACCCTCTTACCCTTTTTGATTCTTTATCCCTTTACCCTCTATCCATTTGATTCTAACTTCTTCTCATGGAATCTCTCGACTACGACGAATTCTGGGACGAATTTGAAAAACGTCATACTTTATCACAAATGTCAAGAATTCGTGTTGTTCGTGATGATCCATTAATTCTGCGTAGGGAAATGGAACGAGAAACCGGGGTGACAAAGGACCAGGTACTTCCCTCTGATAATGGAGGTGCTAAATACGTCCAACCTACGGTTGTCCAAAGATCTAACCCCTCAATTGCTCCTAAGCCGTCTAAAATTGATCCTAAACTTTCACGATTTACGGTTAAAAGCAAACATGCAGAATTTAGACCGATGACTAGCAAGAATGACTTGCCTAATCTTCACGTTTCTCAAGAGCAAGAACCAAAGACCATAACGGAAGTGGTGGAAATTGCTAGCTCTCAGAGCACACCACTTGTCCCACCTCCGGATTTTTCAAAATGTTCTTCGAGACTTGATAGTCATTCGGATCACCATGTTGGTTTTGTTGATTCTTTGAATAAACCGATTCCTTCTCATAACTCTCAAATGAAATCGTTTATTCCTTGTGTCGGTTGTGGTGAGCCTCTTTTTAGTTCACCCTGTCGTTGGTGTACGTGTGTACAATGTGGTAATGATATTCATAACGGGAGTTGTTTGTTTTGTGGTTCGAGGAATTCATTTGATTATGATCCTAATCCGAACTCATTTAACGACCCCTCAAATTTTTTCAACTACCCACCACAGCCCGACTTATCTTCATATAATCAACATAACTGCTGTGAATTTTGTGGAGGTCCTCACCAAGGATTTGAGTGTCAATCCGGAAACACGTTTGTCTATGAACAGTTTTCCGGTGATGCTCAGAACTTTGGTTATGACCAATATCCATATAATTCACCAGTCCAGACTCAACAGTTTTACTGTTGTGAGAACTGTGGAGGTCCCCATTTCAGCTCTGATTGTCAAATAGGGAATCCATTTCCTTGTAACAATCATGACTCTCACAGGTTTGACAATTTCCAACCTCCACAGCACCATACGGTTCAAACTCCACCTGAGCCGTTGTCTCAAGAAATTTCCCAAAATTTTGAAACCGCAATGAAAACACTTGATGATATGATTAGTAACTTTAAGAATCAAGTGAGTGGTGAAAAGACCATGGGAGAATTGCTAGCCGAAGAACGAGAGGCCCGCAGGGAAGAATTATTAGTCCTAGAGCAAGCAGCTCTAAGGCGTTCCCAATTTCTTAAGGCAGCTCTATATGATGATGACGAGGAGAGTTTTTATCCTTTTAATATTATTTCTCAACTCCCTCAGTCAGTTGATATCCCAGCAGTTGAGATTCCATCTCAAACAACTGCTATCACACCCAAAGCTCCCACTCACTCTCTGAACATGGGGGACGAGCATCTTGACACTGTTCCTGAAAAGGAATCGGACGAATTCATAAAGTCTAGTGTTGAGAACCTTGTCCCAATCCCGAGAGAGTCACAGGGAACTTCTGATCATATGTGTGATTCTCTTTCCCCTCTTGAGTGTTCAAAAGATCATTTTGAAACTTTCTCCAATTGTAGCGAAGATTGTGCTTCGTATGGAAACATCGAGTATGTTGAGGCATCACTTCCACAATCTGATGCTGATCATCTTCTTGAGGAGTTCACCGATGAACTCACTCACATCAATCCACTTTCATCAGAAAGTAACGATGTTCTCTTTGATTTCGAAGCCGATCTGGGAGAGACTGAAAGTCTCCCTTATAATGATCATTCACTCACTTCTTATCCCAACAGTCCAATAGAGAATATTGCTCACTTTGTTCCTGAAGCATTCAAAACAACTCTCACTAATCCTCTTTTTGAATTCGACTCTGAATTCACTTTAATTTATGAGAATCCACTCTTTGATACTCAGACCGAGGATAGTGATGAGCCCACAATGGAACAAGAGTTCACAATTTCACTTCATGTGAATGATTCTTTTCATGAAGAGTTCTCCGGTGAACTCTCTCATGACATATCTCCTCCGGAACATGATCACTTCTATTTTGATCTTGAGGATGATATTGGCTCGGAGGAAGGTGTACTCTATCATACGAGTTTGCCTATTAATGATACTAACCTCACCCTTCCTCCCGATATGTCTACATTTGAGGATGAAGAACGGATCCTGATTGTTATCAAAATCTTTCTTCCTTTCCTCAAATATCTTGTGATTTCTCTTCATCTTCACTCCTTCGGGAATGAAGACACTATTTTTGACCCCGGCATTTTCATTTATCATTTTTGAGCCGGATCTATGTATATCTCGTCGGTGTGGAACTTTCACGTGCTTCAAATGTTTGTCCAAACATCTTGAATGAAAGTCCGATGGAGATTGTCTCTTCCACTTACTTTCCCCATGAACCAATGAATGCGGGGATCGAGTCAAGCTAGCGACTCGGGAATCAAAAACAGTATCATACCATATGGGTTTTCACCCATATTTCTGACTTCTTTCTATTTTCTACCACCCTAGTGTGGGGGAGTTGCCCCCCGCTGTTATACATAAGTTTTCTTAAAAAAAAAAAAAAAAAAAAAAAAAAAAAAAAAAAAAAAATCTTTCTAAATAATGGTCGTAGTATTTCCCTTTTACGTTCTCAGTTTCGGCATAACCGCCGGTACTTTGAATATTGAGGGAAATATTCAATTCTAGTGTGGGGGGGAATTCTCACGAATTTTATCATGTAATTATACCGCCCAATTCCCCCATTTTTGGCCAAAATTTTTTTTGGAGTAAGTGTTTTTCACTCACTCAACTTATGGTTATCAGTCCGCCATGTCTAATAAACAAAAGGATTGGCTAATCCAGGAGCAAACGGCTCTTGGTAAAGATACCTCAAATCCGTTGACGACTTGCAATTTGCCCAAACTTGTATGGTATTCAGCTCACCATATCTTTAATTAGTGAAGAGTTGGCTAGCCCGCAAGTTTATGGCTTGTGGTAAAGGCAGTGTAAAAACCATAATTGGTAATCGACTCACCAAAGATATTTTATCTAAGAGTTGGCTAGTCCAGAAGCAAACGGCTTCTGGTAAAGACAAATCAAATCCGTTGGAAGCTGGTGGTTTGCTCAAAATCACATGGTTATCAGTGTACCATAGTTCTTACTTGAACTGAAACATTTGGCTACTCCAGAAGTAATGGCTTTTGGTAAAGAGATTCAAATCCATTAAGTTTTTCTCAAAAGATTGCTAGGAACTAGCAATAGTTTAGTGTGGGGGATTGATGAGTGTGTAAATACTCATCATTTTTGGTTAAATCTGAACTGCAAAACATTTAAAAACGCTCAGAAATGCATCAAAATACTGAAAATATCCCAAAATTGTATTTTATATGTTTCAGATGCAAAATGTTTAAAATCAGATGAAAAATGAGCTAAGTTTGCATAATTGGCAGTTTCAGTCCCCCAAGTTTCAAAAGTTGTCAGAAATAGTCCCTGAGCACTTATTTCAAAAGAAAAATCACCAAAGGTCCTTTTAAAATCATAAGTTGTCAAAATTAGTCCTTTGGTGAAAAATGTCAAAAGTTTTGAGAAATTACAAGTTTGGTCCTCCAAGTTTCAAATTTGGCAAAAATAGTCCTTGAAATTTTGAAAATGTCCATTTTGGTCCTTGTACTATTGAAACTTGTCACTTTTTGTCCCTTGGAACAACTTTGATAAATTGGCAGCTTTGGTCCCTTGTTTTTTAGAAATTACAAAATGGTCCCTATGTTATTAATACAAGCCATGGACTTTGGACCTGCCATAACCCCTTGTGACTCCCTGCCAATCCTTTGACCCCTCCTGTTTTGACCCCCCTGCCATATTATAAGCCTGGTCAAACCCATCAGTCAAACTAATACACCCCCTTTCCCCGCCCTTTTTCTTCTTCTTCAACAACTCTCCTGCTACACTCAAGCTCCCATCAATCCAGCTCACCTTCACCTTCCCTTGTTCCCCCCACCTCCACCAAACTCCAAAATGCATTTAATACATCCCTCCTCTATTTCACTCAACCCCAACTGCCATATATGCATTTTGGCGCCAAAAAGTGAATCAATGGCCAATATTACTTCAACTGATCCAATGGCCAAGAAAACTGGTGGGATGTGCTCAGAAACAAGTTGCAAGATGTTTTGCATATAAAAAGAGGAAGAAGAAAGAGAGTGAGGAGAGTAGTTAGTTTTTAAATTTCTATGTATGTCGTTTTTTTCTTAAAATGTCTTAATTAGCTTCTAAATTTGTAACTATAAGCTTTATGGTACTGAAACTAAGTTGTTTAGTCATTGTAACTCATTTTCAAGTATAAATTCAAAGTTCATTCAAGTTTCATGTTTTCATTCACACTATTAAGAAATTCAGTTTCAATATCTTATACTCAAAGCTCCAAGTGGCTTCATTTTCATTCAAACAAGCTTACTTAAGCTTATTATAGCTTTTGGTAAGCTTGGAACTCAGATTCAAGTAAAATTGGTACTTGGTCAATGAAAGTCAAAGGGGAGGGGATCTTGTACTTTGGATATTAGACTAGACCTGGAAGTACTTGCAGGCCATATGTGATCTTGTTTACACCTTATTCAGCTCAAAATTAAAGGTTATCAGTTTGCTCTTTTCATTTTCAAGTTTTTAGTATAAAATTTATAAAATTAGTTTCTTTGTTAATTACTGTTTAAGACTGCTTATTTATGTTAGTTTCAGTTTAACTTAAGTTGGTGTGAGTTTCTGTATTGACTGCATGCTCTGAATCAAACACATGCTTTGAAAAATTCCATTTATGTCACTTAAAAGTGTGTTTGGATCAGCTGGTTTTAGTGAGTTAGAGGTTTAGTTGGTGGTTAAGATTTGTCACAGTAGTATCCTTTAGGATAATTAGGCTTGATTCAGTCACTCATTTGCACATTGGATTAGTAAAAGTCAAAATTGCATGTTACTTGATCCAATGTCAGTTTTAGTTGGAATTAGTTGTTAAAATTAAGCTTATAGGTGTAGAATTTTATAACCTAGCTTACATCAGTTCCATTTCACCATTAAACATCACATTCAGTCCACAATTTAAGCTCAAAACTCACACAAGTCAACCTTTTCAAAATTGCTCAAAAGTCAAAAGTGAAAAGTCCAGTTTTCACCCAACTGGGAGGATTTTTAATTGATTCATTTCTGGTTCAATTTAAGTGAAAATCTGGGTTTTATAACTTCAACTGGTCTAGTTTCTTATTATGATTTTTGTAGATTTTTAGTAATTTTTTATAAGCCCCAAAGTAGCTTGTCAAATGGGCTTAAAGTGCCCTGTGCACTGACTCAGTATTCACTGAGTCTGCACAGGGTTGTGCAGGGCTTGTCAAAAGCTCCTTAGAGCTTGTCCAGGTGTGGTTTTTGGGTTATAAGTTCCTAGCGAGGTCTCCTTCAAGTTCCAACTTTTTGTTTTGAGTCTCAGCTTATTAAGTAGCATATTTTTAAGCTCTAAAGTAGTAGCTAGAAACTGATTTTGACACTTAAGTCAAATCAATCAAATCATGGCAGTTTGCATTTTAGAAGTTTAGGATAAAGGTAATTAGTTGCTTTTGAGTGTTTTTAGCATATTATAGGTTCTGTGTTAGTTTGGTGCTTATTGGTGGCTTTTGGCTTATCTTGAGTGCTTATTTATAAGCATTCTCCACTGCAGCCTCATATTCCTTCACACAAGCCACTGTTTTTATATTTTTCCCTGAATCACCAAACGAATAGTGATCGAGAGGATTTGAACGGAAAAGAGGTTTTGATTGATTATACTAAGGAAAAAGTATATAAATTACAGGGGCATAAATGCAAATTAAAGAAAATTAAAAAGATAAAATATATTAAATAAACGCTATCACTATTTGCAAAATGATGTTTTTGATTTTTCTTTTATAAAACTTAAATTAAAAACTATGTGACGTACAAAAGAAAATGTGAAAATGAAACAATATAAATCCTAAAAATATAAAAATGACATTTTTACAATCCTAATGATAAAAGAAAATTTTTAGAAAAAGAAAATTATTTTTAAAACTATTTATCTATTTATTATTAATTAAAAACTATTTTTACTTATTTAATAATAGCCTAAAATACAAGAAAATATGAAATAAAGCTAGAAAAATGAAATTATGACTTAGAAAAATCTAAAATGACTAAAGAGAATTTTTAAAGCTAATTTTATATTTTTCTGATTATTTTTGTATTTTCTATGAATTAAAAACTATTTAAAACTACTTAAATTGCTTAAAAATACAAATTTAACTAAGAAAAACCTGGAAAAATATTTTTTTGACTTTTTATATTTATCTTAACCTAGGAAAAATGAAAACTTATTTTTTTGAAACTTTTCTGATTTAATTGTATTAAAAGCTAATTAAAATGACTTAAAAACTGATTTAAATGAAGAAAAATAGCAAACTGACCTAGAAAAATCTGAAAAATTCAGGAAAAGTCTAAAATAATATTATGAATCTAGGAAAAATATAAAAACAGTGGCTTGTGTGAAGGAATATGAGGCTGCAGTGGAGAATGCTTATAAATAAGCACTCAAGATAAGCCAAAAGCCACCAATAAGCACCAAACTAACACAGAACCTTTAATATGCTAAAAACACTCAAAAGCAACTAATTAACTTTATCCTAAACTTCTAAAATGCAAACTGCCATGATTTGATTGATTTGACTTAAGTGTCAAAATCAGTTTCTAGCTACTACTTTAGAGCTTAAAAATATGCTACTTAATAAGCTGAGACTCAAAACAAAAAGTTGGAACTTGAAGGAGACCTGGCTAAGAACTTATAACCCAAAAACCACACCTGGACAAGCTCTAAGGAGCTTTTGACAAGCCCTGCACAACCCTGTGCAGACTCAGTGAATACTGAGTCAGTGCACAGGGCACTTTAAGCCCATTTGACAAGCTACTTTGGGGCTTATAAAAAATTACTAAAAATCTACAAAAATCATAATAAGAAACTAGACCAGTTGAAGTTATAAAACCCAGATTTTCATATAAATTGAACCAGAAATGAATCAATTAAAAATCCTCCCAGTTGGGTGAAAACTGGACTTTTGACTTTTGAGCAATTTTGAAAAGGTTGACTTGTGTGAGTTTTGTGCTTAAATTGTGGACTGAATGTGATGTTTAATGGTGAAATGGAACTGATGTAAGCTAGGTTATAAAATTCTACACCTATAAGCTTAATTTTAACAACTAATTCCAACTAAAACTGACATTGGATCAAGTAACATGCAATTTTGACTTTTACTAATCCAATGTGCAAATGAGTGACTGAATCAAGCCTAATTATCCTAAAGGATACTACTGTGACAAATCTTAACCACCAACTAAACCTCTAACTCACTAAAACCAGCTGATCCAAACACACTTTTAAGTGACATAAATGGAATTTTTCAAAGCATGTGTTTGATTCAGAGCATGCAGTCAATACAGAAACTCACACTAACTTAAGTTAAACTGAAACTAACATAAATAAGCAGTCTTAAACAGTAATTAACAAAGAAACTAATTTTATAAATTTTATACTAAAAACTTGAAAATGAAAAGAGCAAACTGATAACCTTTAATTTTGAGCTGAATAAGGTGTAAACAAGATCACATATGGCCTGCAAGAACTTCCAGGTCTAGTCTAATATCCAAAGTACAAGAACCCCTCCCCTTTGACTTTCATTGACCAAGTACCAATTTTACTTGAATCTGAGTTCCAAGCTTACCAAAAGCTATAATAAGCTTAAGTAAGCTTGTTTGAATGAAAATGAAGCCACTTGGAGCTTTGAGTATAAGATATTGAAACTGAATTTCTTAATAGTGTGAATGAAAACATGAAACTTGAATGAACTTTGAATAGCTTCACTTTGAAGATCCACTTTAGAGAAATGATCATAGCACAGTCTGGAGTAGGTACTAATTGCCATACATCTAATCGATCAAACTCATGAATTTCTTCTTGCATGGCATTGAACCAGCTGTCTTCATTCATAGCAGTTTTAACATCTTTAGGTTCAATCTTAGAGAGTACGGAGTTGAAGAAGCACCATAAGGCATCAGTAGCAAGTTGTTTAGGAGTGGATACAGGACGAGAAGGGTTTCCAATGATGTTGTCCAATGGGTGATCATGTGTCCATTTTCTAAGGTGTTCATGTGGTTGTAGTTGTGGAACTGAAGTAGCAGAGTCGATGTCTCCTGATGAAGATGGTTCTGATGATGAATCAAGAGCAAATATATTTTCAAATGGAGCATCTTCAGGAGTAGCAAAGGGATTAACTTCATCCTGTGAATCAGAAGCAATTCCATGATGTACACTTGGTGATTCAAGGTTTGTTGATGAGACAGATTGATCAGCAGCAGGCGCTTCCTGACTTAATGACATAGAAACTGAAGGATTGACTTCATTGACAGGGATAGAAGCAGCCTATGTTAATGGAATTGACATATCAATAGTACTTGGCTTAAAGTGTTCACCAAATATAGGATTAAACAATTTCTTCAAATCATCTTCAGAGGGAGGTACATAAGGAGTTGCTGGTGTATTATTAGACACAAGAGTAAAACTAATAGGACTACTAGATGAGAGTTGTGATGCGGGTCCAGAACTGGATTGTCCTGGAGCCATTTGACCAGTCAGCTCATCAAACGTAACGTGAATTGTTTCCATAATATTTCAGGTTCTCTTGTTGTAGATTCGGTATCCTTTTATGTTTGGTGCATATCCTACAAATACCCCAATGTCCGCTTTAGCTTTCAGTTTACCTAAGTCTTGACCATCATTAGTTGGTAACATAATGCACCAAACACTAGAAGGTATGATAGATCAAGTTTTCGATTGTGGACAAGTTCATACGGAGTCTTTCTATGAGATGTGTGGATTAGGGATCGATTTTGAGTGTAACATGCAGTGGCAATAGCTTCAGCCCATAGAAACATTGGAACCTTTGAGTAAATCAGCATTGTTCTTGTGGCTTCCATAAGAGTTCGATTTCGTCTTTCAACTACACCGTTCTGTTGAGGAGTTCGTGGAACACTTCTTTGAGGACTGATTCCAACACTTTCATAAAATTCATTGAGATATTTATTAACAAACTCAGTTCCATTGTCAGTTCGGACGATTCGAACTGTTTTGTTGAGTCGGATCTGAAGTTGTTTAATGAGTTTAATGATGACATCTGGAGTTTCATCCTTTGTCCACAAAAACTTAACCCAAGTGAATCGGGAGTAGTCATCAGCCACTACTAGAATGTATTTATTCCCATTTATCGTTTGCACTCTCATTGGTCCGCATAAATCCATATGAAGGGTATGAAGAACTTTCATTACTGAGTTTATGGGTTTTGGTTTATGGGCATATTTCATGCTTTTTCCCAATTGGCAAGCTGAACAGAGATGATCTTTTTCATATTTCAATCTAGGTAAGCCTCTGACAAGATCCTTTCTGGAAAGGTTATTAATGGTGCCTAAGTTCAAGTGATTGAGACGACGATGCCATAACCATGACTTTGTTTTTGAAGCTTTTGACAACAAGCAGATTGGTGAGGACTTCATCATGTCTTCGATGGATATGGTGTATAGGTTTGAACCACGGGTTCCTCTTAGAAGTTCCACACCATCAAATTCTCTAACGAAACACGTATGCTTTCTGAAAGCCACTTCTAAATCAGAATCACAGAATTGACCAACAGAAAATAGATTATGACCAAGACCTTCTACGTAATATACCCTGGAAATTACACTTTTACCAACCACATAATCTCCATAACCCATAATTGCACCGAAATGATCGTTCCCGAATCTAACTGTCCCGATGAATTTGCTCACGAAGTTCATGAGCCGCGACCGGTCTCAAGTCATATGCTTGGAACAGCCTGAGTCCAGGTACCACAGAACGATTTGAACGATCTACAGTTGAACACGGACAGGGATTTAGGGCATATTGTAGTTAAGCATTCCAGAAGTTCTTGAGATCGTTTGGCATATAAGCATGCATGGCCAATTGCATTATCAAGTGGTTTCTCTAACTTATCCTCTTCTACAATCTCACGGAGACATTCTAGGCTGTCCTTAAGGTATGAGAAATATGTTTGAATAGCAAGTTTGTTATTCCTAAGATGAGGAGGAACATATTTCACAGACAAAGCATATTTATTACAACCATGCACCTTTGATGCACCATTCTCCCCATTGGTCATTGGCATTTTCCCTTTTACCTGACTCTTCAGATTATCAATTTCCTTTTGCAACGAGGTTATTTGTTCATTATTTTTGTTACGAGTGACTTTTATTGACTCAAATAACTCATTGAAATGACGTTTAACCTTTCCATTTTCTTCTAGAAAACTCTCATTTTCCTTTTGTAAAGCATTAACCAAGTTTTGAAGATGAAGGTTTTGAGAATTCCGAGAATCTAAAGGAGGAGGCATTTGGGAGCCAGTCACATTGTTCTTTTCACCTTTTAATTGAGAAATTTGGGCTTTCAACTTTCTGATCGTGTTACAGTGAGCTTGAATCTGTTCATCACGTTTGTTTATTTCAAAAACTGCATCAAACTCTGGAACATCTGAGGATATCTTGATGTTTGAGGTTTTAACATTTTCTTTGAGATGTTGATATCTTAGTTGTAAATCAAAATGTTCAACTTCTAGTTTAGAAAAATGTTTTACCAAATTATCGTGATCATCCTGTTCAATTTTCTCACTTAGTTTAGAGTTTTTGATTTCAAGCTCAATGACACGATCATGGGCGACTTTCAAAGCAACAGATAATTCATGAAATTGAGAAGCAGTAATAGAACAATTAGTGGCAGTATAGAACACATCTTGAGAAATACAATCAGAAATCAGATTCTCATTTAAGGTATGCAAGTTCTTCCTCTCAATTTCATTATATTTTAATGCTCACTCATAGTCACTAACCTCAACAATCATTGCATCAAATTCCTTTTCCATTCCTTTAATATCTGTATCTATCCCCTTTTTAAGACTCTCAAATTGATCTTTTATTTGTTTAAAGAAAGGCATGACCTCAGTTAAGTAACATTCTTTAGTTTGCTCAAAACCCCTTTCCCCTTCAGTTATCCCAGTGGGTGTGATCCTTTTCTTACAAGTTTTCTCAAAGTCAACAAATAATTGAAATATAACATATTGATTGATTAAGGTCTTACTCTTAGTGGCAATAGTTCTAGGAACTAAATGCATTGGTGTATTTGGAGGATACACAGTCGCTGCAGGCATTTTCCTAAGGGGAGGGTTTGTTACAACAAGATTCTCTGCTTTTTGCTTATCTAAATCCTTTTTCCAGAACACTTGTTCGGGAGTTAACAACATTTGAGGCTTAAATTTGTTCAAGGAAATCCAGTTTTCCTTCTTGTAATCATGGGGTTTGATCGTTATGTTATTCTTTTTACATTCAGGATCTTCTAGCTTCTTATTCATTTTCTCCCTAGATGCATCATCTAATTTTCTATCTTCCTCAGTGCACTCAATGCAACTAGGTGTCTGTCTAGGTTTAAGAACCTCATTGCCATTATAGATAACTGTCACACCCCCAATTTACCTGTTTTGCAGCGGAATGGAATTCCTGGGGATTGACTGTCATAGCATCACAATCACAGTTATATTGAACGACCTAAAGTGTCGTTTGGAAAATACATCGTTTGATTTAATAAAATAATCAGAGTTACAACATAGGTCCCAAAAGTTTACAAAGTTTACGGAAATATAAATATATTACAAGTCCAAACGATGGTTTTGAAAGAAAGTGCCATAATGTACAATGATGTCAGTCGACACCGCGACTCAAAAGGGGTTCCTTAACCATGCCATGATGAGTATGTCTTAGTTACCTGAAAATACATTGCTAAAACGGTCAACAATAATGTTGGTGAGAAATCATAGGTTTATGTAAATGTTTTATACGACTACGCAAGTATAGATCAGGCATGACAATCATGTCACGTAAAAATGTTACAGGCATGACAATTATGTCACGTAAAAATGTTAAAGGCATGACAATTATGTCACGTAAAAATGTTACAATTGCTATAAGCCCATGACACCGAAACAAGACTGTTCATAATGTAGGCCCCAAAAGAGTGTTTGCCAGACAACTCAATAATGTTATTAAATGAGATGCATCCGTATGACTAGTTGGGATTCACCAACCCGGATGGAGGCGTCACCCTCGATAGATCTATCCACTCACCCTCGCTTCTAAGATTAACGGTTCATGTTCAGGTAAAGGGGACTTTCAATTGGCAATGCAGTAACTTAAGCAATGTAAATGAATTTAACATACTTGGTATCGTAATAAAATGTTGTGCAATGTATTCTCCCCCGTAGGTTTGAAATGAAGTAAAAACTTGAATAAATCGGGGCTATGAAAACTCACTTGATAAACTGGTGTGATGACAAGAGTGAGTACACTGAGGTATAGCGTGATACTTTAATCTGGACCTATTACGAATGATATGATATGTAATGAGTTATGATGTAATGATATGCATGCATTTCGTATGTTATTTATCCCATTTGCGAGTTTTGAAAATAATACTTATCGTCGAAAAATACTCTTTTGACGTCTTGACCCTTCAAAAATTACTTTACAAGTATTTACGTCAAAATGTCATCCTACAATGGTTTTGTAATGATTTATTGTGAAATTTTACTTTTCGTCGTAAAATAAAGTCGTCGGAAATATCTTGAAAGTGACAAAAATAGCTTCGAAAAACTAGTCATAAAATAGTGTACGTCGAACGTTAGAGAACGAACTCGACGGTTTTGGAAAGTTTGTATCGAAATCTAGAAGTTTCAGTTTAGGAGTTTTCGTCATAAAGGTCTCGAACGTAAAGATAATAAGGGTTAAAGATGGTGATTTTGTCTAATTGTTGTGTAAAAAGTGAGTTTCGGCCAAGTTTAAGCATCCGTAAATAATTTATTACAACTCCGCTATACAAACGGTTGGTTGTTTTGAAAAATATGCTCGGTGATCTTGATTTTATTAGAAGACAATTCGTTCCAAAAAGTTCCACATCATGGTTAAAAACAGCCCTCAACATGGACGTTTCAGATACCGTAACACTTGTATCGTAAAAATAATATAGTTTTTCAGAAAATAATAGTTACGGCAATTTTATGAAAACGTGCATATCTTTGTCGTTTCAAATCCGTTTTCTACGTATAATACGTCCTTAGCTTCGTATCAAAGTATACTAATATATTTTTGATAAGTCAAAATAATTTGTAAAGCTTTGGACTCATTTTTGACTCGAACAAAGTAAAAACAGCTTGCTGAATTTTCTGAAAAATATACATTTCGTCGTCAAACTTTAAAAATTCATAACTTCTTCATTATAACTCCGTTTTAATCCGTTCAAGCGGCCACGGATTCGTTTTAAAGTATATTTTCTAAATATCAAGGCCAAAAAGTAGTGCCTACAGTCGGATTTTCCAGAAAATCAAAACAAGGACAGAACATATTTTATACGTATCGAAAATAGTTTTTCTCGTACTAAACCTATTCTAATCCCTTCAAATCAACTCCAAAGCTAGTCTAATCCTACCATACACCTTCTTAGGGTGTCATGGGTTCCTAGACATCATCAAGACCAAAGTATACCAAGGGGATAATTATATGATGACCTTATATATATATATATTTCTAAAAATCATGTAAAAATGATATAAACAACACAAATCATGCATGCTTGCTCCAAAAATGAAGAGATACTTATGAAATGAAAAGGAGATATGAAAAATATAAATGATATGCTTACAAGTATTATGATGAGGTGCAAAGAACAAGGTTTAGCCTAAACACTCTTGGTTTTTATTTCAAAACCTTATAAAGAGTATTATCTAGATTGTTAAAACACTTGGACTAGCAAAATTTTTGATCCCTTGAAAACCCTCTTGATGGCCGGTTCTTGATGGAGAAACAAAGAGAGGAAAAAAAACTTTCTAACACTTGTGGAAAAATTTTGTGAAGTGAATGAGTGAAAAAAATATTATGAAGTAAGACTTATATGTATTGTGTATAAACATAAACAATCAAAGACCATGCCCCATTTAATGCTAACCCTCCCCCTTGGTCGGCCAAGGGGGGAGGGACTTGTATATATATATATATATATTTTTTCTTTTTACTTGTATATAATTGTGTAAATATTTGATAAAGTGTAAGTAAATGTGTAGGAAATGTACAAGTAAAGGTAAATGGAAATTTTTAGGTAAAAGTAATTGTTAATAGATCAAAATAGAATGTAATGAGATAATAAAAATTGTAAAAATACATTCCTTGTAAAATTTGAGTGATAAAATAATTATCGAGTAGTTTTTAAGAAAAACGTCGTAATAATATAACTTTAACGATTTATATACAAAATAAATTTAAAACACTAGGTAAAGTAAAAATATAGTTTTTATAAACTAAATGTAAGTATAAAAATATGTCGGGATCATTTTTGGAAGTAACGGATTAAATGCTCAAAATAATAACTCACGCGATAACGTTTATTTAATATAAAAATTACGCGTTAAATGTAAAATGCAATGTCATGAATGAACTAATATGATGCAAATGATGTTAATGAAATGTATACTAATCTTAGTCCATATGAAAAGTTCGTGATGTTATGATCATGAATTCGCTGCTAAACCCTTAAGGTTACGCGAATTTGGAACACGTAAACCTAGTTTACGATAAATGTTGAAATTGTAAGGCATGAATTGTTTCGAGAAATGACCTGGAAGTACGGGTTGTCACATTCGCCCATCCAAAAAGGAATTCAGTCCCTGAATTCAGTTCGTGTTATGTCTATCGAATTTGAGTTTGTGATGAATATCGAGGAGAGAAGACATGGAGAAGTGTCGTTACGGTTATCGATGATTGAGAGTGTACAAAACATCGTAGTAAAGAAAATATCGGATGAATCTCTCATAAGTAACACTTTGACTTTGAAATATGTGAAGATTTTGCTTGCACTAAGATTTATAAATAACCGCTCCCAACATAACTTGATCCCTCCAGAATTAGACATAGTTAGCTAGGCTATGTATAATTAAGGAACGGTGACGTGACGTTCGGTTTAGTTGTTATAACTCTCGATGTTTACAACGATTTAATCTGTGTCGTTAAAATGATAGTTGAAGTGAAAGGAATTAAAATTCTCTTAAGTAATAACAAATCGGAAAGAAAATGAAGTACGATAGATGAGAATATTTGGGTCGAATTGGTTCGTCCAGTGTTTTTCTAAATCGTACCACGCCTTTCCAAGACGGGTCCTTGTGCATAATTTGTTGCCTACTTGAGATTCTAATGGTTTGCGACTTATGGGACATATCTCCAAATTTTGCATCGTATAACGATGTAGCTTATCTAGCTATATGTTGTTACTTGTAACTGATTCTTGATTTGTATGACTTCCTTGTTTGTTTCATGAATGAGTTATGGACTAATGAATTGGACTTTCCTGATTTTAATCCTTGTATAAGTGATTGACACTTCAACCTTACAGTGCCTCAAATGGTGTAGTCAATATGTTCATGAGCTAACTATTGTTGTAAGGAAACTTGTCGATGGAGAATGATTTGCCTAACCATTTCTAGAAAGTTACACTGGCTTGAGCATATTATCTAATGTGGAAATTGCTCTCTCGCTCTAACCATTGAGCTGAGGATAGTAGGCGGTAATCATGTCCTAGTAGGTTTCATGGAAATCCTGAAATGACTGTCAGCAGTCTAAGGTGAATCGAATAGCTTATAATAGGTACAACTGGAATTGATACCCCGGGTCTCGTGTTAGATTCCAAAATGTTAAATCTGTCGGAAAGGGCCTTATTGAAAAGAATAGATTATAGGTAACAGTTGTGGTTCCTCGCGTTTCTAGTCCTAGCGAATGTCATGACCTGAGTCTTACTTGTCTAAGGTGCTTAGTCTCTATGACTAAATTGTTTATTGTTTGATTATCGAAGTGTTTCCATGCTCCATGTTGTAAAGTCACAAACCTTAAATATTTAAGTGAGGTGGTGTAGTGGTTGGTGTTCAAGATTTGTTCCGATATTGAGTGCTTCCAAAGATAGTTCATCACTAATATTGTTATCATGCTAGCAAGAAAATAGATATCAGCTCAAACTATGTCGAAGAATGTTTGTTCTAGTTTCACTTGTAGATGGGGAGTCATTGATTGTCCGACATGTTCACACCTGTGGCAACTCTTGATATGGAAGTGAGGTTACTTGGAATTTCTAGAGAACACAATGCCTTAGGGGAAGTTTATATCGATAACCTTAATTTAACCAAATTTTCCTTTAAGGGACACTCATTGTAGGGAAGTTCACATATTGTTGAAGCCTTGTTTAATGAAATGTTCTGTAGTCTCAATTAGGAGGATTGGTTTATTCCTATAGCGTTGCTTAGTGTGTATTCGATTAGTACTAAGTCTTGTAACTCGGTCTATCTAGTACTTTTGGAATGATAGAGTTTGGATTCTAATCCAAAATAGTGGTTCGGAATGTCTCGTGATGTCTTAAGATTTTTGTTGAGTTTTGAATCCTCCTACCACCTAGTTCTAGTCCTTGTTGGAAATTCTAAAATCCTTCCATTGTTTTCTTGTATCGAGGAATCCTCCTCACAGATGGTATAGGAAGTCTTTCCTAAAAAGGTCACTCGTCAAATCCTAACTTATCGGTTAAGTGAGAGATAAATAGCGTAAGTATCTATAGAGTGTTAACAAAAGAAATGGTTATGCACGATTTATCTGATTATAAAACTTTGCTTTTAAATGAGAATTGTTTTAGGAGATTTGAAATGATGCTTGTTTTTGTTGAAATGGTATTATGTTCCTCCGAAGTTTTAGATGGTATTCAACGTTTTGTTTTGTAATATAATGGCTCAATGATTTTTCAGAGTAACATGAAAATCGTTTCGCATGAGGATATTAAATAGTTGATAAAATGACTGAAACCAATTGATAAGTTGGTAATAAAACAACTTGCGTTAAAATTTTATGAAACAACGTTTCTAAGATGGTGATAAAATAGTTCGAAATAAAATCAAGTGAAATAATTTTCATGAAATAGTAGCAGGATAATTTGGAATAAAATTTGTTGGATGGTTTGTAGGATACATAGGAGAACCTTATCGAGTAGTAATAGTCTACTAATTGGTCGAGAATAAAGTTGGCCTAACCCCTAGTAATATAGTGATGTATCGTCGTGAAATGATGGAAAATTGGGCAATTGGAGTAAGGAATGAAATAAACAAGGTGGTGATTATCGTAGAGATAATAAATGATAAAGATTACATTAGCTAGAAAGGTACTTATTATCTGTTCCTGTTGGTGGTCTAATCGTGTTTCAAGTGTAGGAGTAGTAAGCGGTCTAGCAACAATAGCCCTAGAACTATCACAGTCCTCAAATCTATGAGATGGTGTAGTGTCTATAGTCTTAGTGGTAGATGGTAATGGTGTGTCAAATCATGCACGCTTCCCAAGCTGCAAGTCGGGTGTATGAGTATCGGGTATGAGATGTGATGGTACGGATGGTGCTCGAAATGATAATGATGATGAAAATAATGACAATGATGATAATGGAAATCCTTGTGGTGAGTTAAGAAAATAGGTTCATTAGGACTAAGCCTATAAGTTCTACCCAATGGTATGATCTGTCCCAACTGAGTGATAAAAATTGTCCTGATCCTACAGTGAATCAATAGTGATCGCGATGGTGTAGGTGCAACTTCGTCCTCCTAAAAGGTCTCAGTGTCATCATCTGATGTTATCGGTGTTGAGTCAACTGATGTTAAAATTGTGATAGGTAATGACAAGGCATTCTCCATGTCAAAGTGATGTGAGTATAATGGGATGGGTATTTGAAGGCATCCATGTGACAATCGGGTTCGAAATGAAAGTAAATAACTCGTAAAATGTGCGTATAAAACCGCATGTATAGTGACTATGCATTTATGATGAAATGATGAGATGCTATGATGATGTAGTTATAGTCTAGGGTCAATGATGCAACCTAGTTCTCTATAACTGTAGCTCTGGTACCAATCTGTCACACCCCCAATTTACCTGTTTTGCAGCGGAATGGAATTCCTGGGGATTGACTGTCATAGCATCACAATCACAGTTATATTGAACGACCTAAAGTGTCGTTTGGAAAATACATCGTTTGATTTAATAAAATAATCAGAGTTACAACATAGGTCCCAAAAGTTTACAAAGTTTACGGAAATATAAATATATTACAAGTCCAAACGATGGTTTTGAAAGAAAGTGCCATAATGTACAATGATGTCAGTCGACACCGCGACTCAAAAGGGGTTCCTTAACCATGCCATGATGAGTATGTCTTAGTTACCTGAAAATACATTGCTAAAACGGTCAACGATAATGTTGGTGAGAAATCATAGGTTTATGTAAATGTTTTATACGACTACGCAAGTATAGATCAGGCATGACAATCATGTCACGTAAAAATGTTACAGGCATGACAATTATGTCACGTAAAAATGTTACAATTGTTATAAGCCCATGACACCGAAACAAGACTGTTCATAATGTAGGCCCCAAAAGAGTGTTTGCCAGACAACTCAATAATGTTATTAAATGAGATGCATCCGTATGACTAGTTGGGATTCACCAACCCGGATGGAGGCGTCACCCTCGATAGATCTATCCACTCACCCTCGCTTCTAAGATTAACGGTTCATGTTCAGGTAAAGGGGACTTTCAATTGGCAATGCGGTAACTTAAGCAATGTAAATGAATTTAACATACTTGGTATCGTAATAAAATGTTGTGCAATGTATTCTCCCCCGTAGGTTTGAAATGAAGTAAAAACTTGAATAAATCGGGGCTATGAAAACTCACTTGATAAACTGGTGTGATGACAAGAGTGAGTACACTGAGGTATAGCGTGATACTTTAATCTGGACCTATTACGAATGATATGATATGTAATGAGTTATGATGTAATGATATGCATGCATTTCGTATGTTATTTATACCATTTGCGAGTTTTGAAAATAATACTTATCGTCGAAAAATACTCTTTTGACGTCTTGACCCTTCAAAAATTTCTTTACAAGTATTACGTCAAAATGTCATCCTACAATGGTTTTGTAATGATTTATTGTGAAATTTTACTTTTCGTCGTAAAATAAAGTCGTCGGAAATTTCTTGAAAGTGACAAAAATAGCTTCGAAAAACTAGTCGTAAAATAGTGTACGTCGAACGTTAGAGAACGAACTCGACGGTTTTGGAAAGTTTGTATCGAAATCTAGAAGTTTCAGTTTAGGAGTTTTCGTCATAAAGGTCTCGAACGTAAAGATAATAAGGGTTAAAGATGGTGATTTTGTCTAATTGTTGTGTAAAAAGTGAGTTTCGGCCAAGTTTAAGCATCCGTAAATAATTTATTACAACTCCGCTATACAAACGGTTGGTTGTTTTGAAAAATATGCTCGGTGATCTTGATTTTATTAGAAGACAATTCGTTCCAAAAAGTTCCACATCATGGTTAAAAACAGCCCTCAACATGGACGTTTCAGCTACCGTAACACTTGTATCGTAAAAATAATATAGTTTTTCAGAAAATAATAGTTACGGCAATTTTATGAAAACGTGCATATCTTTGTCGTTTCAAATCCGTTTTCTACGTATAATACGTCCTTAGCTTCGTATCAAAGTATACTAATATATTTTTGATAAGTCGAAATAATTTGTAAAGCTTTGGACTCATTTTTGACTCGAACAAAGTAAAAACAGCTTGCTGAATTTTCTGAAAAATATACATTTCGTCGTCAAACTTTAAAAATTCATAACTTCTTCGTTATAACTCCGTTTTAATCCTTTCAAGCGGCCACGGATTCGTTTTAAAGTATATTTTCTAAATATCAAGGCCAAAAAGTCGTGCCTACAGTCGGATTTTCCAGAAAATCAAAACAAGGACAGAACATATTTTATACGTATCGAAAATAGTTTTTCTCGTACTAATCTAATCCCTTCAAATCAACTCCAAAGCTAGTCTAATCCTACCATACACCTTCTTAGGGTGTCATGGGTTCCTAGACATCATCAAGACCAAAGTATACCAAGGGGATAATTATAGGATGACCTTATATATATATATATTTCTAAAAATCATGTAAAAATGGTATAAACAACACAAATCATGCATGCTTGCTCCAAAAATGAAGAGATACTTATGAAATGAAAAGGAGATATGAAAAATATAAATGATATGCTTACAAGTATTATGATGAGGTGCAAAGAACAAGGTTTAGCCTAAACACTCTTGGTTTTTATTTCAAAACCTTATAAAGAGTATTATCTAGATTGTTAAAACACTTGGACTAGCAAAATTTTTGATCCCTTGAAAACCCTCTTGATGGCCGGTTCTTGATGGAGAAACAAAGAGAGGAAAAAAAAAACTTTCTAACACTTGTGGAAAAATTTTGTGAAGTGAATGAGTGAAAAAAAATTATGAAGTAAGACTTATATGTATTGTGTATAAACATAAACAATCAAAGACCATGCCCCATTTAATGCTAACCCTCCCCCTTGGTCGGCCAAGGGGGGAGGGACTTGTATATATATATATATATTTTTTTTTCTTTTTACTTGTATATAATTGTGTAAATATTTGATAAAGTGTAAGTAAATGTGTAGGAAATGTACAAGTAAAGGTAAATGGAAATTTTTAGGTAAAAGTAATTGTTTATAGATCAAAATAGAATGTAATGAGATAATAAAAATTGTAAAAATACATTCCTTGTAAAATTTGAGTGATAAAATAATTATCGAGTAGTTTTTAAGAAAAACGTCGTAATAATATAACTTTAACGATTTATATACAAAATAAATTTAAAACACTAGGTAAAGTAAAAATATAGTTTTTATAAACTAAATGTAAGTATAAAAATATGTCGGGATCATTTTTGGAAGTAACGGATTAAATGCTCAAAATAATAACTCACGCGATAACGTTTATTTAATATAAAAATTACGCGTTAAATGTAAAATGCAATGTCATGAATGAACTAATATGATGCAAATGATGTTAATGAAATGTAGACTAATCTTAGTCCATATGAAAAGTTCGTGATGTTATGATCATGAATTCGCCGCTAAACCCTTAAGGTTACGCGAATTTGGAACACGTAAACCTAGTTTACGATAAATGTTGAAATTGTAAGGCATGAATTGTTTCGAGAAATGACCTGGAAGTACGGGTTGTCACAATAACACTTTGGGATGCTTTTGCTGTCTTACCATACTCAGGGTTGGATTCCTTTATAATGGGTATACTATGCTTATCGCTGAGAACTCTATGCTTCGTGATCATGTGAGCAGTCTGAATTGTATTCCCTTGTACGTACAACTTATTTTCGAGCTTGTTTTTCAAGGTTTTTAGATTTGAAAAATCATTCAAAAGTTTTGATTCCTTAGCACTGAATTCTTGCTTAAGCATTTTAACATTTTCTTGAAGTTCTTGTTTTTGCTTAGCAGTTTTAGAAAGTTTTTCTTGTAAGGAGTTTAACTCTTGTTTTAATACCTCTTCTCTAAACTTACTTTTTCTAATAGTTGTACGCATTTGGTCATCCATTTCCTGCTCACGGGTGGTTAACTCAAACTTAGCACGTTGTTCATAAATGGCAACTCGTTCTTTATAGGCATTAAGTTCAGAGATAACAGAATCATCAGGGGCACATGTAGTGTATTCATCAAAAACATAGTCATCATTGACTGCAGAAGATGCATCACTTGGTACAATCTCACTTTCACTTTGTTTCACATATTGATCATATGGGACAACATTGATATTAATCATATTTTCAATATCTGACTCAATAGTTTCAGTTGATTGTACTTTGTCATGCATCTTTTGCACATCAACATCATCGTATAGTTTTAATACCTCAGAAATGATTTTGTCTTTGGATGGACCAGTTTGTGGTGATGAAGAGACTTTAGAAGGGACCATTGGAGAAATGCTAGCCATGAAAATTGTTTGTGCAGTAGGTTCATCATCAACGTCAGAGTCGTATGCATCACAATCAGCGACTTGAAAGGCATTCTGATGATTGTGGCCTATCTCTTGAATTGGTTGCTCATCCACATCTGCATCATATGTCTTGGCATTTCCCTCAGCAAGAAACAACAACTTCTCTTCATCCAAAGTTGCACCATTATCCTGAGCTTGCACAAGCAACATCTTATCCCTGAAGTACTCTGCATTCTGAGGGTGTTTTGGCGATGTGCAGTTCCTTGCAATATGTCCTTCACCTCCACAGTTGTAGCACTTGATAGGTTTTGCTTGTCCCTGATTTCCATTCCTTCCCCTATTCAGATTCGCCACATATCCTCTACCGACTCCACCTCTTCCTTGTTCATACTGCCTTTCTTGAACTGCCTGCACCATAACCTTCCCATCTCTGACAGTGGCTTGATTGTGTGGATTGGATGCAGTTATGAGATTGTTGTTGGTGTGTGGGAGAGAGTTCATGTTTTGACTAATCATGAGAGCTAGTTGATTAATGAAGTTTCCCACGTGTGCATCAGCATCAGCTTGTTTGAACATAGGATCGGGAATGAGTTTGTGATTACCATTACCCATGGGTATAACTTGAGATGCTTTGGTGGTAATTCCAATGTTTGAGTAGAAGGCAGTTGAATCATTTGATGAGCTTGTCTCTCCCTGGTTTGTTTTGAACTGATCAAGAATCCTTTTTTCAAACATAGCATGTCTCTCATTCTGAAGAAGGAAGGCATAGAGTTGCTCATAGTTTGTATTCTTCAATCCTTTGGTTAGCTTCACAGAGGTGACAAACTTGTGCCATTCGGGATTCATGTTGTTCACAAACTTTGAGTTCAACTGAATGTTTGGCATAGTCATTCTGATGTTCCTCGTATCATTAACAAGCTTGTGGAATCTCACGTAATACTCATAGACACTCTCATCTGGTTTCATCTTGAAGTGCTCAAATTCATCATAGAGTTGTGATTCTCTGTCTTTCATAGTTAATTCAGAACCAGAAAGAAGCATCTTGACATTATCCCACACTTCCTTGGCTTCGGTGTTGTGATTGATCAGCTTGTAGATATCTTTTGGAAGACCTTGAAGTATGATGTTAGAAGCCCTGATATCAGCATCGAATCTCTTTTTCTCCTTATCATTGAGCTCGTCATATGTCTTTGGTCTGTCTATTCCATAGATCATTGTTCCATCTGCAGCTGTATCAATTAAGTCTCTTGTAGTCTCAATCTGATAAGGTCCTTCATCAATCAATTTGAGAATGTTGACCCCATTTTCTTTTCCAAGACAGTACAATCTGATTCTTTGAGCCCAAGATTCATAGTCAGTTATGTCAAGCATGGGTGGACGAGTATCTGAACCAGCTGCTTGAACATCCTCGGCAACAGTGGAGATGATTGTAGGTACGTTGGTAGACATGTTTAAAGATTACACGGGATTTTATAACTCAATGATTAAACGGGAAAATAGATTCTTTCACGGGATTTTACTAAATCAAGAGAAAACCGTATTACAAACAAAAGTCAACCAAGTCGCTAAGAATCCTTGAACTAAGTAGCTAAGAACCAAGTTGCTAAGTATTAATAAGACAAGTCGCTAAGATCCAAGTCGCTACGAATTTTGACAGGAAATCGCTAAGCACCAAGTCGCTAAGAAATCAAGTCGCTAAATAGCAACTCGCTAATGTCCAAATCGCTAAGACCAAGTCGCTAAGAAACATAAAGAACAAGTGGCTAACAAAATTGAAAGCAAGTCGCTACCTTACCAAGTCGCTACCCGTAGTGGAGAATCCACTAAGTGTACTGTTTTTCGGCTTGTCTCAAAAGGCAAGTCGCTACCAAAACTCACTACAACTCGCTACCTTTTACTGAAGCAAGTCGCTACCAAGAAATTCACTCCGAGAGCCAAGTCGCTACCAAGAAAAACTTTAAAAACACACTTTTCAATCCAAAACAAGCTCAACCACAGTAATTCAAGCTTACCAAATCAAAACCCAAGCACATACAATGATTCTAAACACAAAAGTACACCCAAAGTTCAAACTTTAACACAAGAAATGAACCAAATGATGCAAAAACCACTAAACTTTTTCAAACTCAAAAACCATCTAAAAACCACTAGAAATCCAAGGATATGTAAGAGATGATCTAACCATGGCTCTTGATACCATTTGTAACATATTGGATTTCACATACACATCAAATCACTAACATATTAGGCGTACAAGATGATTTCTAGAGAGAGAAAGAGTTAGAGGTTTGGGAACTTTAGTGAGAGAAAGAAAAATCTTATTATGAGCTCCAACTCTCTACCTTGGGAGGTAGAGAGTATTTACGGTCTTACAATAAAACGCCACCTGACGGGCTGTGGATCAGGCATAAAGTGGGTAAAGACCCGTCCGTCCTCCACGGTGTTACCTAACTAAATACTACTTAACATTAAATAACTACGACTACGAGCTTTCTAACGGATACATATACTTGAGGTGACCGACACTTTAATACCTGGATTTTCTAAATCCTAACACCTTGCGTTTACAACCAACATCAATCACGTAACTCACTTTATTTCAGTGTCATTTAAGCACCCAAACCCGCCCACATCAGGTCCCATTTCATCAATCAAACCCACCTGTTGCGTACTTCATTTCAGCAACAAAACATACATATTTCATTCCCTGTTTCGCCACCTAGATATACCCATGCCAGGCCATATTTAATCGTCCAAACGTACCTCTGTACCATTTTAGGCCCGACAAGCTGACAAGCATTTTTATCATAAACGTGATAATTATTGTCTGTATTAAATTGTTAAAAAAAACTAAAACAATCTGAAATCTTATGGTTTGTTCGTGCACTATAAGTTCAAACAAATGGCTAAAGAGATGGAAGATAAAAAAAAGGAAACCAAAAACTTACCGCAAATCCAATCCTTTTAAAACTTTCATGAGACACATAGTAGGATATGTGATTTCAACGTGCTTTCAAACACGGAACCTGAGCTCCAAGATCACAACACAGAAGAAAGTTTTGGGTGTAAATATTTTAAAGGTTTCTCATTATACCAAAACGCATATTATCGACACATTATAAGCAAATACGAAGTGAAGCATAAATTGGTGTGTCATTTACCTCTTGCTTTTCATACCGGGAAATGAATGTTATTACATCGCTGGCCCTTTTTTTCCCTCTACTGCCGCCTCCCGTTAAAAATATTCGACATCATGACAATCCCTGTATGGCGTTCATATGCTTGGATTAATTCGAATAACGTTTGCCATAAAAAATAATTAAATTTACGAAAGTGCGTATAGCAAGAGTTAGGTTGTACTGTGTGAATGATACTGTCATTACGTACCTAAAGATCGTTGCGTCATCGAGTTGAATCTTTCCACTCGGAAGTATACTTCAATAGTCACTTGATAATGCTGACACGCGATGTTCAGGATAGTGAGACCTGTCTGATCGTCCTCTCAAATTCCTTTTGTTGCGTCAAGAGGCTTTGTGCAAAGGCCTGCACCAGGCGTATTGCTAGACCGTTGTCACAACAAAAGGAATTCGAGGGGAAGATCAGAACCGGACAATATCTTAAACATCCCGTCTCAATATTAGCAAATGAAGATTGCGCTATTCTGCCCAGTGGAAAGATTCCAATCGATGACACGACTATTTAGTTACGTTAGGTGCAACCCATTCCGACTGCATACATATTGGTTCAGCATATAGCACCAGTAATACGTACGTGATAAATACACTCACTGAACACCGCGCAGACATGCGGATCTTTCTCACCTAATCTACGATTTCACCAACGCACTAAAAGTAACATGAAAACATGAATGGCGCTTACGAATGAGGCTCAGATACATGAATAGAATAGCGATACCAGGCAACCGACATGGCTGCAGTCGCACCTTCGATGTGACTGCCCTCCCATGATGCGGGCCAAGGAAATGCATACCCGTTGATCACCATATTATCATCATCACCTATAGACTGGTAGAATGTTAAAGCTCCGTTTTACAATAGCGTCGTCAGGCAACAAACAGCGTTGCCAAGACTCACGCTCGCGCTACAGTATACAGAACCCCAGCGTCACCCCATTTTAAACCCACAATCTGACAACCATTCTGATCACAACCCGAATAGCTTTGTTTCTATTGAATTGTTAAAAAAGACAAAAACAATCTGAAATCTTATGGTCTTTTGAGGCATTGCAGGTTCATACAAATGGCTAAAGAGGTTGGAGGGAGAAAAAAGGCAACCAAAAACTTACCGGAAACCCAACTCTTCACGAACTTTCATGAGACACATAGTAGGAAATCAGATTTCAACGTGTTTTTAAACACAGAACCCCTTGAGCACTAGAATCACTAAACAGAAAAACCGTTTCGAGTGTAAACATTTAAAAGGCTTCTCATTATACCGGAACTCGTATTATCAACACACTATATGCAACCTTTTTTCCCTCAAGTGTGGCCTCCCGTTCAAAGCCTTTGACATTGTGATTGTCCCTTTGTGGCACACATATGTCTCGAAACCTTTAAAAAAACACGAACAACATAAGTTCAAATCACGTTTAACATAAAAAAACTAATCAAAGTTACAGAAGAACGTATAGCAAGAGGTAAGTTGTACTATGTGAATGATACTTTCGTTCCGTACCTGAATATCGTTGCGTCAGAGACGCGAATCTTCCCACTTGGAGGTATACTTCAATCGTCACTCAATAATGTTGACACGCGATGTTCGGTATAGTGAGGCCCGTCTAATCGCCCCCTCAAAGTCCTTATGCTGTGTGAAGATGCTTCGTGCAAAGGCCTGCGCCAAACGTATTGCTAGAAACTTGTCACAACAAAAGGAATTCGAGGGGAAGATGAGAACCGGCCAATATCTTAAACATCTTGTCTCAATATTAACAAATAAAGATTGCACTATTCTGCCCAGTGGAAAGATTCCAATCATTGACACGACTATTTAGTTCCGTTAGATGCAGCCTATACCGACTGCATACATATTGGTTCAGCATACAGCAACAGTGACACTTACGGTATGAATACACCCACTGAACACCATGCAGACATGTGTGTATTTCTCAGCTAATCTCCTATTTCACTAACGCGGTAAAAGTAACATGAAAACATGAATGACGATTCTAAATGAGGCTCAGATATATCTATACAATAGCGATACCAGGCAACAGACATGGCTGCAGTCGCACATCAGATGTGACTGCCCTGCCATGATGCGCGCCAAGCAAATGTATACACATTAATCACCATACTATCATCATCACCTATAGACTGGCAGGACGTTAAAGTTCTGCTATACAATAGCTTCGTCAGTCAACAAACAGTGTTACAAAGACTCATACACGCGTTACAGTAAACGGGCTGGCAACATTACACCTCTTTAAAGGTTCAAATTGTAAGTGAGTGTGGTAAAAAGACAAACCTATTGTGCATCGGTTATAACGTCCGTCCATCAGTCATAACTCCTGTGCATACAACATTACACCTGAATATAGCTGCGTCATTGACTGGAGTCTTTCCACTCGGGAGAACATTTCAAGCGGCAGTCGCCAATGTTGAGACGCGGTGTGCAGTATAACAAGACCCGTCTACTCGCCCCATTGAATACCTCTTGCCATTTCAACGGTCGATGTGTAAAGGTCTGCACCAGACGTATTGCTAGACCGTTGTAACAACGAAAGGGTTTCGAGGGGTAATATAGAAGAGGCTCATATCCGAAACATCTCATGTCAATATTAGCAAATGCCGCAAGCAACCTTCTACCAGGTGGAAAGATCCCAATCAGTGACACGACAATTTAAGTGGATGAGATTACACGGCCAACGACTGCAAAAGTACCGACCATTCCAATCACTCTCTGCTTCCGGCAATGCAGTAACCTATGATCCTGAAAATTCATATAAGCGTATATAAAATATGACAATATTTGCATTCCAAATAGTGATGCTGACCAAATGAGGCTCAGATATGCGTATACAATAGCTACAACAGGCTACGAACATGGCTGCAACCATATACACGATGTGGCTGCCATGCCATGCTGCGCGTAAACAAAATGTATGTGCTATGGTTAGCATATTAACATCATCGCCAATATAAAGGGAGAATAGCTGCAGCAAACGCATTTGCTAAATAATAAGTGATAACATCAAATAGTCCTGAATATTAAGTGTCAATTTCCCCCGATAATGCTCGTTATTTATATCATTTATATGGATTTACGCTTGTTTTCCATTGTTTTCCACTTTCGGGTAAATTACGAGCATTGGAGCTAAAGAGACGCGGAAATGGAAACATTACTAAAGATTTATCACAGTATGCCTATTTTGAAGAAGTTACGGCGTAACTCGTCTCTTACATTACTCCGTAACTATTGCGTGACCCAGAAGTCAAACTTATCAAGAGGTTATGGCATAACTCTTCCCAAAGGTTACGACGTAACTCAATTAGGTCAAAAGAGGTTCCACGCTGTTGATACTTACTCCATAACTACTGCATCACTTACGACATAACTGAGTTTATTGAAGACTATGGCGTAACTACTTATAAGGTTACGCCGTAACTAGCAGATCTAGTGCATTTACGAAGAAATAGAAGGTTACGGCATAACTCCTCTATTGGTTACGCCGTAACCCAGACCTGACCTATAAATACCCCACGAATTCCAGCATTTCAAAGCATCCCATTCTACACACAACACTCTGAGAATGTGGGAAAAATCTCAAGGCAGGTCTAGGGAAGCATACGGAGCTGTTTCCAAGGGAGAAGTCACACCATTACGATAAGCTTTAGCATTTTATATTTCTTTTACTTTCAATTCATGTATTTTGTACCTTTGAATATTGAATTGATTTGCATAATTAATATGAGCGGCTAAGCACCCTTTGGTGCTAGCCTAGTTATGATTCCTTAATTGTTTTGTTTGCGTTTACCTTTACTTTCGTACAATTATTTCTAAGTGTATGCATGCATAGTTCTTTGGTAGTCACCCTTGGTTCGGTAGTTTTGAATGGCGATAGAGGCCAATTGCCTAGGAGATATGACCAACTGACCCTAGGTGAGCGGACTGAGACGGGAAGGGTAAGATATGACCAACTGACGATCCTTTCTACTTGTGCGATTTGACCAACTGATCACCTATCGTTTGGATGAACTTAAGAATTGGGGGGTGTAGTGTCTAAGTTCCTAACGGTCGGGCACTCACTATTTAGAATCTAGCATGTAGTGTGTTAGGTCACTAGTTTTACAAACACAAGTAATATAGAAAGAGATAAGGCGATTGAACAAGAACCAAACACACACACACGATAATATATGACCGGTTATGCGTAGGAGTATGTGAAGGAGAATAACTTGAACAACCAACCCTCAAGTGAGGGTTTACATAAGGTATTTATAGGAGGAAAGCTAGGGCAACACTCCTAGTTTCCATCCTTTCTCTAATGGGCTTGGACCTAAGCTCATGGGCCTTCTACATAAGCTTAAGGCTAATTACAAACATAAAGGCCATAATAAGCTACATATTACATAATAATGACTAACACTTGAATTATAGTTTAGGAGTGATTCCAACAATCTCCCCCTCAAGTGTTATTGATGAACGGTGAAGGCGTTGATGTAATAGTAGCTCTGACGTCTTCTGACATTCTTCTTTCTTGTGAGAAGAATTGCCTTGATTCGAACAATCTCCCCAGTGTAGAGAAATTGTCTTCTTTGAACGGTTATGCTTTGACGTCATTTTTAACTTTGTTCTTAGATCATTGTTCTTTGTGATGAAAGTGATAGTATGTTGTTGTCTGCATCAAGTCTGCTTCGCTGCTACAGTGTCTCCACGTCATTCTTCAACATGCTCACACGCTCTTTGACGTTGGAATTCAGTACTGATGAAGTTCTTTAAGTCTTTTAACTTTGTAGATTCTTTGATTTGACGAAGAATCATTCTGACTGTTGTGTTGCTTTATGATAGAACTTCCATTAGTGATGATGTTGGCGTGAGTATGAGAAGAATCAGCACGATCATCCCGCTCCTGAGCTTCCATAAGAAGAAAACATTTCAAACGGTTAGTAATAAGCGGATTCCGGCACTTACAAGTTTGAACTTCGAGAGTGTTAACGTCATAGTGTGAAAACACAACTCTAATTCTTACAAAGGCCGTTCCTGAACTGGAGTCCCACAAGTGAGATACCGCGATGTACCGAAGTACATCTACCGTTCAGATGAGTCGCTGAGGTACACCGAAGTGTCACCTCACGACTGTAGACCGTTTGAGACACACTAAGCGTAATCCACGGGGAGTTACCGAAGTGACCTGCTGTCAGGGCTGTTTGATGTTGACCATGGCAGGAGTTTCCATTCAATCACTAAGGATCACAGTTGTGAACCTCTCATAAATGTTCTCGACAGATTGCTAAGATCTGTGAAGGACTCGATATGAACCACTGATGATCTTATTTGGTGATCAACAAGTGATGAGATGTCAAGTGTTCCTAAGAGATCTTTTGATGAATCTCGTGGCTCTAGACTCAATAGTGCGTTTTGGTTTTCCTGAGCGGAGACTAGGGAGAGGGTCTCCTTCTTTAATACCAGCGATCACTAAGAGAAAGCCAATAGTTTACGTAGGGTTCCCTGTGAGAATGAAACAAGCTTCTGTAGAGAGAAACTTGAGTGGCTAAGAAGGTTTAGTGCATGCGTCACTGGGTCCATGACGACTTTTAATCTTCAACACTGGCGTCACTAAGTGACAACCAGTAGCATATGAATTGAACCCGGTGTCTGCCCTAAGTTGAATAATTTGGAGGGCTATTTCTTTTCACCCTTTTCTTTGCATTTCTTTTTAATTCTTCAACTCCTTCTTTCTCCGATTCTCATTTTCTCCTTTTTATATTCATACCTAAGGACTTCTAAGTACTAACTATTTGTGATGTCCTTGGGTAGTTCCCTCCGGCTCTGGCGGATCATAGGACGGTTATTCCTATCCTTAGTCACCTTATCACTCTATGACTAACCTATGTTGCCATAAAACCATTTACTTGAAAAATCTCTCACAGTGTTTGTGAATGAAAAACATTTTGAACCACTGTTGAGATAGGATTTTGTATAAATACTCCCCCTCCACATGTGCTTAAGAGTTTTAATGGTTATTTGCACAGTGAGGAAAGAGTGCGCACTTTTTTAATTGATCCACTCAAGATAGACAATCCCCCGCGAGACACGGTTACGTTGCATAGTTAAAGAGATACATTGTCAGTTTTTAGGTGACAACTGGCTCTAATAACTACCTTGAAGGTGTAGACAAACCTCGAAAGGTTGTCATACCCGTCAGAGTTCATGTCTACCAAGAGTTTCTCGAATGGTACTTTCTACTCGGACAAGTCCATTGCGAGACACGTTTACATTACTAGCGAACTAGCTTGAAATTATTACCCGTCCAGGACAAGTCTTTTCGAGTTACTAACAGTTTAGTACCGTCAATTCGTTGGTTAAGTCTATTATACAAAGATTCATTTGCATTTACACAACATATTTCTTATCACATAATTTTCTCCCCCTCAAAAATGGCATATAAAATGTTATTTCTGAAAAGTTGAGAATAAATATGACCATTTCGAGTGTTGCGGGAAGATGACCACTATGAACAATTTGTGAACAAAGTTTTAACTCAAGTACTCCCCCTCAACAAGTGATAAAAACGGTTGAGGTTTTGAAAATGATACGGGGAATTACTTGTCCTTTTGAGCAAAACCTTAAAAATGAAAGGTTTGATAGGTTTTACTCAAAAGTGAGAAGCTTTCGCTCCTTTTATAAGGATTGTGGCACTGAAGCGTACCACATGGTCCTTTCTTGACAAGAACGGGTTGTACACTGTTATGTGTGCACAAGCCATAGACATATATAATCACACATCCAAATGTAATAATGAAGGAAACAATTCAAGGGGTACCAGGAAGTCCAGTGATGTTGCCAGGAGTGCGAACAGGGCTTTGATAGCCGATGATGTTAATCATGGGTCGACCACCAACAAAGCTTTCCAAAGTTCTGAACTGATCCCTTCTATTCAACCTTTCATCAATCATTTTGATGATCCTCCTCACATCCCTTCGATCCTGAGAATTCCATCGCTTAGGAGACCCAATCTTGTGACATATGTCCTTCAACCTATAGGCCAATCCATCCCTAACCATCTTCAAAGTGTGATCCCCAAACTTGTGAAGTTCACTACACGCCATTAAGCAATTTCTTTGTAGTTCACTACGGTAAACGACGCCGAAAGGTTTGCTGATGAGTGTATATTGTGAGAGCTGGTTGATGTCGGGAAGATCTAGCAGAGGTGGTGTGAAGTTGACACGGGTCTGATAAGATTCAACTGCCAGCTGAAGATCTTCTACACGTTCCTTGATGACTATGCGTCTGATGAAGATGAATAGTGACTTGATGAATTCACGTTGTACTTCGGTTGAAAATTGCCTCATGCGACCCTGTACTTTGGCAAGGTACATGTCTTCAATGTCGTTGATAGACAAATTCTCAAAGTCAGCCTCAGAGAATGCATAATCTTTTTCATCTTGTCGTTTGACCACTGATGCGTGCCAAACAGTCAAGCTAAATCACTCAAGCCTGCCACTTGTGAATGGCAGACCGTAATCAGCTTAAAACTGCTCAAGCACGAATGCAATGAAGATCTGGGGAGTATAGTGTTTCCCCGGGTCGTTATGTCCCAGCGAGCTGTGTAATGGATCACCCGACGTATAGTGATCGAGAGATTTGAACGGAAAATAGGATTGATGATATTATAACTACAGAAAAAGCCAACAAATTACAACGGCTTAAATGCAAATTAAAGAAAGTTAAAAAGATAAAAAAATATTAAATAAACGCTATCACTATTTTTAAAATTGATGAACGTTTAAAACTTAAAACTAAAAACTTACGTTTAAATAAAATTACGTAAACGTACAGAATAAAAAGTGAAATCTAAGAATTAAAAATCCTAAAAATATGAAAATGACATTTTTACAAACCTAAAGATAAAAGAAAATTTATAGAAAAAGAAAATTATTTTTATAACTATTTAATTAATTATTATTAATTAAAAACTATTTTTAACTATTAAATAATAGCCTAAAATACAAGAAATTATGAAACAAAGCTAGAAAAATAAAATTATGAATTGGAAAAGTCTAAAATAACAAAATAGAATTTTCAAAACTACTTTTTTATTTTTCTGATTATTTTTCTATTTTCTAGGAATTAAAAACTATTAAAAACTAATTAAATTACTTAAAAATACAAATTTAACTAAGAAAAATCTAGAAAAATATATTTTTGTCTTTTTATATTTATCTTAACTTAATAAAAATGAAAAATTATTTTTTTGAAGCTTTTCTTAATTAATTGTATTTAAAGCTAATTAAAAAGTGCTAAAAACCAATTTAAATGCAGAAAAATAGCAAACCAACTTGGAAAAATCTGAAAATTTCAGGAAAACTCTAAAATAATATTAGGAATCTAAGAAAAATGGAAAAACAGGAGCTTATGTGTGGAATTATGGAACTGATGTTGCAAGTGCTTGTGAAATAAGCACTAGAATAAGCAAATGGCTACCAATAAGCACCCAACTAAAACAGAAGCTTAAATAAGCTTAAAGAACCAAAATGCAACAGATTACAACAAGCCCTAACAACTGGGATAGCAAATTACTCAGATTTGGTGTTTTGAACTTTAAGCTAAAAACAGTGAGAGGGAGTCTACTTGCAGCTAGGAAATAAGCAACTAGATAAGCTGGAAATTGGAAAACAGATAAAGGAACCTAAAGAAGACCTGGGTGAGACTTAGTAAACCAAAGTACAGACCTAGACAAGCTCAAATGAGACTTGTGCAAGGTCTGCAAAACCTGCAAATTCCCTGTGCAGGCTTGATGCCCTGCACAGGGCAACTGACACCATATTGACAAGCTCTTTTGAGCTTTTAGAAAAAATTACAAAAATCCACTAAAATAGACATAAGAAAATAGACCAGTAGTACTTTCTAAAACCACAAGTTTCATAGAAAATGACTCAGAAATGAGTCCTATAAAAATCCTTTCAGTTGAGCAAAAACTGAGAATTTCAATATTTTGACTTTTTCACAAAACTGAAATGTTGACCAATTTGAGGTTTGATCATGATTTAAGGACTGATAATGGTGTATAATGATGAAATAAAACTGAAACAAGCTATACCTATGACTTTCAAACACAAATTGAGCTTTTGACTTGCTAAAACTCCAACAGTGAACCTGTTTAAGACCAATTAGAATGATTTTGACTTTTGGTGGTTACAAGCACAAAAGTAAGACAAACATGAGTAATTTAGAACTAAGCAAACATAACACCACAATCATTACCCACTGAACAAGCCCTGAACACACATTTAAGTACTGATCCAAACACACACATATTTAACTGATAAGAACTAAAAACTGAACAAACTGATGAACAAACATGATTTCATAATCACACTAAGTCTAAACACCTTTCTTAACACTAAATGAACAAGTAGGAATTAAAATTAAACACAGATACAGTTACAAGCTAAATATGCAAAATAGAACTAAAAATGAAAATGGGACAAACAATGCTCACAAGAGGTCCAGCTGTTTGCAGGCTAAAACCAAGCCCAATCTACTCTAACCTAATATATTCCTACCCATATCCATCACTGCATCAACCCCATTTCATCACCATGTCCAATGCTTGGCCTAGTTTGACTTTTGTTGACTTTGTACCAAGATTTCTTAGAACTGTGTTCCAAGCTTACAAAAAACTTTGATAAGCTTAAATAAGCTGATTGGAGCTGAGAAACAAACTATATGA
This sequence comes from Chrysanthemum seticuspe, assembly GCA_019973895.1. Lineage (NCBI taxonomy): Eukaryota > Viridiplantae > Streptophyta > Magnoliopsida > Asterales > Asteraceae > Chrysanthemum > Chrysanthemum seticuspe. The sequence goes on from BPTQ01000007.1 coordinate 96,724,238, forward strand.
AGCTTTGGAATCAGAATTTGAAATGGAAAATTTCCACAGTAAACTTTAAACTTGGAACTTAAATAAAACTTGGATTGATTGTTCAAAAACACATTACAAAGCTGTCTTAGCTTAAAAGTAATACATAAAAACTAAAATTACAACATTTGGGTTTAAACTAAAACATTAACTTAAAAAACGACATTTAAGGAAAAATAAAAAGACTAACTACTCCCCTATACTGCTTCTTCCTCTTCCTTTTATATGCCAAAAGCTTTCTCTCACTTCCCTGATTGAATCCTACTTCAAATCAAGACCATTGGTTAGCTAGAAGAGATCTTGGCCCTTGAATGGTTTTTTGGCGGGAAACATGTATTTGACCTGCTGGGGTTGAGTAAAGGGGAGGGAGATGCATTAAATGCTATTGGAAGGTTGTTGAGGATGAGGGGACATGGAGGAGATAAGGTGAGGAGGGGGGATGGTGTTGCAGGCTATATGTTGGGGAAGAATGAAAAGGCGCGGGTAGTGGTGTCTGTTTGACTTGGGATTGACCAGATATAATAATAGGGGAAGGGGTCAAAAGTGGTAAGGGGTCCAATTGTATTGGCAGGGTCCAAGGTAGATATGATAGGGTCCAAAGGATATAAAGGGTTTAATAATCATAGGGACCTATGTGTAAAATCTGAAAATTGAGGGACCTATTATGCCAATTCAACAAAGTTGCTCCAAGGACTAAAAGTGACAAAGTTCAATAATGCAAGGATCAAACTTGACATTTTCCAATTTTCCAAGGACTAATTTTGCCAATTTTCAAACTTGGAGGACCAAACTTGTAATTTTCTCAAACTTTTGATATTTTTCACCAAAGGACTAATTTTGACAAGTTATGATTTAAAAAGGACCTTTGGTGATTTTTCTTTTTGAAATTAGGACTCAGGGACTATTTTTGACAATTTTAGAAACTTGGGGGACTGAAACTGCCAATTATGCAAATTTTGCTCATTTTTCATCAGATTTTAAACATTTTGCATCTGAAACATATAAAATGCAATTTTGGAATATTTTCAGTATTTTGATGCATTTCTGAGCATTTTTAAGTGTTTTGCAGTTCAGATTGACCCAAAAATGATGAGTATTTACACACTCATCAACCACGATATTCTTTAGGAAAGTGTAGTCCCACTTAGATGAAAGAGCAACGTGTTTGATGGCAACGATATCCTTAGTACTGAACACTGCATGTTGAGACTTCTGAACCTGACAGCTTCTGTAGTAGATTCTTCGGCGTTCCGGCCAATGATGAATCCCGTACAATGCATCTCGGTCGTAAGCTTCCACTTTGTTAGAGAACAAGTGATTAGCTCTTTCCTCGATAGCTATGCAGTTTGAGTATATTGCTGCGGGGAATGGAAGTGTCAAAGATGTAGCGTATTTCCTTGACCCATCACCACCATGTAGAAGAAATTCCAGGTCTTTGTTGAAGAAATATCTGAATGGAATCCTAGGTTCATCTGGTTGGCCAATTGTTGGTAGAGGTTTTGTCCAGTCGGTGTAGTATGGAGGGTTGTCCCGTTTTGTGAAGTCGATGTTTGCTTCTGGGTTGAGCCAATCCATGTTGTTAGACATAGCTCGAGCAATGTTTTCAAGGTGATATTCGACCTCGATGGCACTTTCTGAGCTATCTTTCCACAGTTGAAAAGCTTCATTCTTGATTCGCCTCAACTCGGATTTCGTCATCTTCTTTACATGGAACTTTTCTTGCATAATCTTAGCATGCTCCAAAGTATTACCGTCTACCAGATCTTGACCTTCTTCAGGGTAGGGAGTGGAATTGACAAGTGTAGAAAACCATTCAAACTCCTGTGTTGTATCTTCATCTAGCCATGATACGATGTCAGTCATTGGCGCCTTCTTCTTCATTTGTTTTGGCCTAGATGCGGATTCTGGTTTCTTAACTTGTTTGGGAGAGGTGGGTTGTTGTAGGGGCTCACGGACTTCCTCATCGTCACCACCCGTATACTCAAAGTGATCACCGGTTTTTTTGAGTCTCGGGCGGTAACTCAGAATCCTGAGGTTTATCAGTAGAAGAACGGGGAGGAGACCTTTGTTGAGTAGGAGTCCGTTGGAGAGGAGGTAACATAGAAGATGATTCACCAGACTTCTTCTGATGTTTAGCTTCATCATTCGTATCCTGATCCTTATCTTCATCGTCTCTAGGACGTTTAGACCTTTCTGCTTTGAATCTACATGCTTCTTTGAGTTGGTAGTCCATCAATGCTTGAAACAGCTTTCCTTCATCAGAAGTAAATGTCCCAGATCGTTTAGACATTTGTGTGACAAGCATGGCCACCAATTCATTATCCGAGAAAACTACAGGATCAGATGGATTGATTGTGACTGTTAAAGGTGTTGATCTTATAGTTTGCTTGGCTATCTGCATAAGATTCGGATATAGTTGTCTGGTAAACATCTCCTTTGTGACTTTAGGAACGATATCCTGAAGGTACTTGTTAGTGTAACCTTCGATCATTTCGTTCAGTTCCTCTTGACGATGACTTCTCATGAATTCCTGGATAAACTTCCTTTCTTCTTGCATCTTGTCATTCTCGTCATGTAGATATTGTATTTGTTGATTGAGAAAGTTCAGCTTCCTGTATAGCATGTCTTTTTTTCTGAATTGTTTGACAGCTTTCACAATTCTTTCATGTGTATGAGAAATCCAAGATCGAGGTGGTTTCTTCACAGATTTGGATGTAGATTTGGTTGATTTCTTTGATGGTGGTTGGGAAGAGTGAGATGATGAGTCTGATGAGGAAGAGACATGAGGAGACTCGGGGTCCTTGGGCGGTTCAGAAGTTTCCTTCTGTGAACGTGTAGGACTTTCCAGAAGCAGCTTGTCATAATCAGCATCTTCATCTTTCTCAGACTTCTCAGTTTCAGGTTTCTCAAACTCATATTCGATAGTATCCTCCACAAGCTTTTGTTGTTGCACAAGAGTGGTGGCACCAGATCCCTTATCGGGTCGATTAACCGCATCAGGATCTGGTGAGGAGTGGGCAGCACCACTTGATCCTCCGGGGCCACTCATTTGGTCTTTTGCAAATTCTTCAGCTTTTTGAAGGTGTCTGACGAATTTAAACTTCTTCCTGTATGATTTATCCAGTTGCTCTTTATCACTTTCTGAGCTTGAGCTTTGATCATACGGCACAATCACTGGAGTCTTCCCTTTGCCATTTTCAGCTGGAGGACTAGGAGGTTTCGGTACTAATGGAGTGTCATCCTTTGCAGTTTCAGAGTATGTAATCTCTTCTTCTGATTCAGTACCTTCAGAGCTTTCGTCCACAAGCTTTCTTTGCGGTTCAGGTGTGGGAATAGGTTCAGCTTCCTTTACGGGAACAATCCTTTTACGAGGAGGATTCCTTTTGGGAAGCTTCCTATAACTTTCAGAACTTACTGCTCTTCCAGCACTTCCTCTTCTGGTTCTCCGAGTAGGAGTTCCTGAAGGTTTTTCATCAAGATGACCAACTTTGCCTTCTTTTACTACTACTAGATACCTTTTGTACGTTTCAAGCTTCTTGAGTTCTTTAGATAGAAGGTGATCAGGCAGCACGGCACCCTGCTTCTTAGTTGTCGATTCCTTGATTCTGATAGAAAGGATAGGTTTGGACAACAAGTCGTGATTGTCGGGGTCATTGATCCTCATGGGGATATCAGGATTAAGCCCAAGTGCTCTCTGGATCAAAAGCTTTGTGTATCTGACATAGGGAATCTTTGAGCCAAGCTTCTTGTGAAATAGCATCATGTCCTCCCATATCAGTGCTTCGATTTCGATGTCCTTCTTATTGATCAAAGACCAGAAGATTTGCAGTTCCATGAGCTTTGGATGCTCATAACCACTGTCACGACCAGAAACAGACTTGGTAATGATGATGTAGAGGGTTCTCCATGGTTGAGGAATGTTCTTAAGCTCCACGTGAGAATGCTTAGTAATAATCCCTGAAGCTTCATCATAGCCAATGTCAAGAAGAAATTGCAGATCTGTCTCTTCAGTAGGTGTGGCAAAGAAGTCAGTTGGCTCGATTTCAGGAATGAGAAGAACAGCCCATAAGTCTGCATGAGTGATGGTGACTTGTTTGTGATTAAGTGTCACTGTCACTGCACTTTGACCAGTGATCCTCTGCATAGAATTCCAGAATTGCTGAATGTAGATTTCTGGTACTGTAGCAGAGTGTGAGAGCATGTTCTGGTAGGGATGATTCCTTAGAATATCCACAGCAATGAGACAAGAAGATTCAGAGCATGTGAGGGTTTCAAAGTCAACCCTGAGGTTGTTCTTTCCAATCTTTCTAGGATAGCCATTAGGGAAGATGTCAGCAATTTTGAGAACTTCTGGTGCATCCACATTCATTTGAGTAGCCATGTCGTGATCTGAAATAACATTAGCCAAAAGAACCAACATATCGAAAGACATAATGTTAGTCAACAGAAGGTTTTATTGTCTAATTATTGAATATACAGTGTCAAAGATTGTTACGAGTCCAAAGTCACTTGTTTGTTTAATAGTCCAATATCGTTGTGATAAGTTTTGTGAGTTAGTTAACTTTAAGTTTTACAGTTTATGTTATCACTTATAGTTCACAACATATCAAACGTTTAAGCTTATTAGTGACATTATTGGTTTCGTGACGTTATGATTTCATTATTTACAAGTTTGTACACGTAACAATTCATAACGAAGGTTAATCAAGGCATAGGCGTAGATATGGCAAAGTTATGCGTAAACAGGAGTGGTATACGCGTAGTTGAAAGTTTATGCGTAGGATCCCGACTTACGCGTAAGAAATATTACGCGTAGGAACAGGGGACCTTATGCGTAGAGCTTACGCGTAGGCGTATATTAACCTTACGCGTAAGGCATACTCGTAAGAGTAGACCTTATGCGTAGAGGTCACTGTTTACGCATATCCTTCACAGGATACGCGTAGTCCCATTGTAGAACCTTATGCGTAGACGCTACGCGTAAGATTACTCTTACGCATAACCTTCTACGCGTAAGGTGATCCTTATGCGTAGATTGCTTAGTAACCTTGATTCTGAATTTTCACGTTTTGCAAACCTGAAATAAGTTCATCAAAACATCAATATTAACATACACATTCATTCTATAACAGATTTAAGCACAAACATTCATTCAAACAATTAAGCGTAGAGATACTTATGCGTAGCCTAAAACCCTAAAGTTCAGAATTTACGCGTATGAAATCTAGCCATAGGATATGCACCAAAGTATTTCTGGTAAGTCTAAGATGTTGTGAGAGTGTAATGACCAAGTTTTAACATCTAATTAGCAGTGAACAAAAGTGCCCAAACCTAAGAACATTAAACCCTAAATTCCAATTTTTAATCAATTAGTGTTTCTGGGTTGTTATAGGGCCTGGATATCATCAATTCAACATGGTATTAACATCACACAACAATTTTTTTGACCAAATACAATAACATTTGAAAACACCCAAATCGACTCATAAACCCTAATTATCAAAATCACTCAATTCGTGTATCTGGGAATGTTTAAGTGATAAAAATGTGTTCAATGATGTAAGAAAAACATTTTGACACAATCCTTTTAACCACAAACACCCATTCTTGATTGAGTGTTCATACGCTTATGCGTAGAACACTAAATCAATCATGGACAAAAATTTGACCGTTGGATTAGTATAAAAATCAAAACCAAAGTTTGTAAACACGTTAAGATCATAAAACAACTTACAAATTGATGATCAGAAACACAGATTTCTTGAATGAATTTTAGGCGTAGGATCTTTTAGGTGTTAGCAATAAATGAGATGATAATGTTAGGTGGAAGGTGTTTTTATTAAAAATAAGTTTAACATTTTGGCAGTTTTGGTCCCTCCACCTTTTCCTTTTACATCCAAAGCCTTTTAACTTCCACTTTGGTTACCAAACGAAAGATTTTAAGAGAGAAACTTGACGACACTCCCCCTCAACTTAAGAAATATTGAAAGGTTATTAATTTTAGTCCGAGGAGTGTCAGTGAACCGGAAAATTTACCACCATTGATAAAAGAAACAACCGGGATAGGATAACATGCAAGTATAAAGTTATTTTGAAACGGTTAAGTATTTATTTTCTCCCCTTCAACACTTGATCGGAAAAATACTGAATTTTGAAAGATTATGGTGTTGACGGAAGAAATGTAGTTGCCATGTTTAAAGAAAAATAGATAGAAGAATATTTTTGTTGTTTTATCAGGTTTTATATTTTTGTATTTTGTTTTTGAAAAATTATTTACAAAAGATGTTTTGGTGTTTGACAGGTTTTTAAGACTGTTTTAAGAGGTCATCCAATTCCTCTTGAGTCAAACACCGCATACCAATTCGGTGGACCAACTCATTAAACCTAGCGGGAGGCAAGGCTTTGGTGAGAAGATCTGCCAATTGGTATTCTGTACCCACGAAGTATAATTCAACAGTACCCTGTTCCACGTGGTCCTTGATGAAATGATAGCGAAGATCGATGTGCTTTGATTTCGAATGCTGAACTGAGTTGCACGAGATTGCAATGGCACTCCGATTGTCGCAGTACATCGGGATTCTGTCAAATACGTAACCATAGTCTTTGAGTTGTGTTCTCATCCATATGACTTGAGCACAACACGCGGACATGGCTACATATTCTGCTTCGGTTGATGACAGCGATGTACAGTCCTGCTTCTTTGATTGCCAAGACACCAGTTTATCACCAAGAAATTGTAGAGCTCCTGAAGTACTTTTCCTTGAGTCTAAGCATCCTGCGTGGTTAGCGTCTGAAAAAGCGATTAGTTCAAAACCAGAATCCTTCGGATACCAGATCCCCAAGTTAATGGTTCCCTTGATGTATCAGAGGATTCTTTTAGCCTCAGAGATGTGGGTTTCAGTTGGTCGCGACTGATAACGGGAGCATAGATAAACGGCAAAGACAATATCAGGTCTGCTAGCTGTTAGATACATGAGAGACCTAATAATACTTCGGTATTTAGTAGGGTCCACTAATTTCCCATGTAAATCAGCGTCTAGCTTCTTGGTATGAGTCATTGGTGTGGCATAAGTATCACAGGTTTTCATTCCAAATTTGTTTAACAATTCAAGGGCATATTTGGACTGACTCAAGAAAATACCATGGGGTGATTGATGAATTTGTAATCCTAGAAAGAATGTAAGTTCACCCATCATGGACATTTCAAAATTTTTCTTCATTAGTTTTGCAAAAGCGATTGAAAACTTTTTATGTGTAGACCCAAAAATGATGTCATCCACGTAAATTTGAACAATTAAGATATGTGCCCCGTGATATTGTATAAAAAGAGTTGGGTCAACCGAACCTTTGGTGAAATTATTAGCAATGAGGAAAGATGATAGCTTATCGTACCATGCCCGAGGGGCTTGTTTGAGACCATAAAGAGCTTTGTTCAGTTTGTAGACATGGATCGGGAACTCTGGATCAACGAATCCTTCGGGTTGGCTGACATAAACCGTTTCTTTCAGTTATCCATTGATAAACGCAGTTTTGACATCCATCTGAAAGACCGTCATATTCATATGAGTCGCGAACGCGAGAAATATCCGAACAGCCTCAAGACGAGCAACCGGAGCAAAAGATTCTTCAAAGTCTATTCCCTCTTCCTGACGATAACCCTTAGCAACTAGACGTGACTTGTTGCGGATGACGTTCCCTTCAGCATCCAATTTGTTTTTCCAAATCCATTTGAGACCAATGACGTAGACCCCTGTTGGTCTTTCAACCAGTTCCCATACTTCAAGACGTTTGAATTGGTTGAGTTCTTCTTGCATGGATTCAATCCAGTTGTCTTTTGTCATTGCGTCTTTAATGTTTTTAGGCTCAGATTGGCAGACAGTGAGTGCATAAATGCAATGTTCACCATCTGTGTGAAGACGTTGTTGATAACGCTACACGCGTCGTTCGGGGTCAAGGAAACTTCCTTTTCTTCGAGCAAGTTTTATAACACCCTAGGCAGTGAACCTAATCGTTGTAGTGTAGTAATTAGGGTAAGCCACGGGTATTGATATCGTTCTCTAGGGGAATAGGAATGCTAGTGAGAAGTTACTACGCTAAGGTTGAGGTTGAGGAAGATTATTTTTTATCGTTTTATGTTTTTTAGAAAATGAAAAGGTACGAATCTCGGGTATTGGATTTGGGGGGTTGGTATTTCTACCGATTACTCTACTATTATCTAATTATCTAAGCTAAGGTTGTGATAGTCTATGTCTAATTGATGTGTACTCGTATGATAGTTTAAAGATGTGTTTACTTAGGTTTTACTACTCCTTAATTATCTCCTATTGATGGTTGATTTGTCACGTCCTTATTCCTAGTTGCGTTGTGATTCTAAGGCTATAGGGCGTGCTTATTTCCCTAACTCTTTGAAATTACCAAAGGGTCTTGTTTACAAATCCTCTAGTGATTTATAGACGCCTACTCTACGGTTGTCCTTGAATACTTTATCCTACAATTACCTAGATAATTATATTCTAAAGTTCACAAAGAAATGTCAAGCATTAAGTACACAACGAATAATCTAGCGCACTCTAGATCATTAGTCAACTAAGATAAGTATCAACCAATCAATATTCAATAATTAAGTTTCATATTCCCTAAGCAAACACACAAATAAATTAGCCGGACATGGAGAACATGCAAGCATACACACAAATAATCAAAGACATAATTAAATTAATGAAGTAAATACTTATCTTGATGTATAATAGGGTTTAGAACCCTAAAATACTGCACAAGAAAGCCTTGGTTCGGTTTTAGGTTTTTACTCCAAAAGACTACACACAAAAACTGAAAAATTCGGATTCTATATATAAGATTACATCTGCGACGGCGTCACCTTATGTTTCGTGACGCCGTCGTGTCGCCGTCATTAGGGTTTCGTCTTGGCCACGTAAACCTTGCGACGGCGTCACCTTATGACTGTGACGCCGTCCCCTTCAGCTCTGACGCCGTCTTGGCTGCATCTAGGCCGTCTGAGTAGCGACGGCCTATTCCTTTAGAACCTGACGTCGTCCCTTGAAAACATGCAATTTTTCTTCTGAGCCGTCGCAAAATTCCTTCCCGACGGCGTCGCAGATATGCAGTGACGCCGTCGCCTTATGTTTCAGCAGCTTTGAGTGTCTCGATTCTGACTTTGGCCATTTTCTTCGTATATTCGCGCCTTTTCGTCCAAATAAGCATCATTCCAGCATTTTGCCTTCAAGAGACCTAAAAAGTGAAAAGGAACGATATTAAGCAATAACGGATACAAAAGTGATCGAATAAGGGCTTAAATGACCCCTTAAAAAGGTACCTTTTAAAACCTTATCAAATATCCCTACACTTGGTATTTGCTTGTCCTCAAGCAAATGTGCTTTTAGCCAATTAATTTATAAGTTAGGGGTCATGAAGCATCCATTCAAAACGGTCCACAACACATATAAGCCCCGCAAAAGTCATAACAAGCACGGAAATTACATACTAGCACCTCACATGGGGTGTTTGGATACTCACATCTCTCTCGGGTGTATATAAGAAATATAACAAATCGGAAATGGAAGATAAACACTCATTAACCGGTCCTAGTACATAGATTACCATAGGCTTGAGAATAGATCAAACCTCCATCGCTTTGGCGTAAGCACCTAGGAAAGACTATCAAAGAGGTCTTTAAAGGGTTGTAACGTTAGGCTTACGGTAGGGAAATAAGGGTTTGGTGGGATAGGCTATATATTGGTGGATAGTCAAAAATCTCTATGTTGCAAGTATACGAAGAATGGCGTTGCTAAGCCAAGACTCGACACTCTAAAACTCTAGGCAACGAAAATAAACAAACATAATTTAAAAGATAGATGTAGGATGGTAGCCCGTATGGTTTTTTTTTTTTTTTTTTTTTTTTTTATAATTTTTTTTTTTTTTTCGAAATTTTTTTTTTTTTTTTTTTTTTTTTTTTTTTTTTTGCATACACTTTTACTCTACCATCCTCTACGGTACATCAAAATGATAGGGATTTATAGACACATCCCTACACTTGAGTTTTTATTACTCTAACACTAATTTGACCCGAATTGAAAAGATCAAAACACTTGGAGTACATTATTATGCAAACAAAGGGAATTTGAGTTTAACGTTCTCTTTCCTATGTTTCATAAACTTTAACTTTTCCCATGAATCCCAATCATCCCAAAACTGTATACAAGGGATATGACTCGACTTAGCAACTCATGCAAGCAACCAGATAATTGAACTAAGGGTTTTGGGTGATAACATAAATTTGCACTAAAAGTGAGTGCAATAAAGGGTAGGCTAAGGCGATTTGGGTGTATATTTGGGGGTGGGGTGTAAACAATGCTCTTCATTGATATTCCGGAAAAACCGAAACATCACGAGAACCGCGAAAAGGATAGGCTCTGAGGGGTTAACTAGGGGTATCGTGTACTAAAGATGAGTACAACGCAAAGGGTATGGGGGAATTACTCAACCGAGGTGGAAGAAGTAATTATATTACAGGTATCAAACAAGGGTTTATCCTAATGCCTCTTATCATTTAGTTATTCCTAACTACACAAGTGTAGTCTCACTAGCGATCTCGGAATGCATCACAAAACAAGTTCTAGAATCTAATATACTACCGGTTCACACTCTAAGCATTAAAGATGAATGCTTTAATTCCTACTAATCTAAGGGCGATCCTCACATTTTGGGTGGAATTTAGGTGGTAAGGGTTTTTGTGCTAGTCATGCAACTTCCTATCCATGAGACGCTTTTGTTAAGACTAATGGCCCACTCCTATACGTCATGAAAAAAATTTTAAATTTGGCTAAAATTACCCTAACCTACATTTTCTCATGGTTTATTACACAAATACACTTGGACAAAGCAAACAGTCAAGGATAAGCATAGTTTCAAAGTTCCCGTTTATTTTCCCTCCCTACACTTAAACTGAACATTGTCCCCAATGTTCCCCGAAAGTATCAAAGTTATGATAATAGAAGGTAATTAAAAACGAAAGAAACTAATACTCCCCTGATTAGCTCGGTAGGATCCGTAAAAAGTGGTGGTTAAATCTTTTCCAAGAAGATTTTTTGCGTGAAAGGCTCCTTCCAAACTTGTGTAACTTCTTCTTGATAAACTAAACCTGCACACTAGAAGAAAACAAACGAAACCTTCGCGTAAAATCGGCGGTAATAATATACATAAGACTCGATTTAAACTAGGATATAATGCTTGTGGAATGGATGTTTACAGAATTTGTTTTGAAAGTTAAGATCTGGAAAATTCCAAAATTTTACAAGTAGCTCAGAAAACGAGAAAAAGTAAGCTGATGTTTTTATTCCTTCCTGACGCCGTCAGGTTGCAATCCTGACGCCGTCAGGTTATCCTGACAAAAACTGGTCTGCGATTTTCTGGAAAAAATTCTGGAAAATTTACATCTTTAGAATCTGGAAAAACTTCTGCAAAAACATCCATTATGACTCGATACAAGCATTTGACTCGAACAAACAAACATATATATCTTTTAGTTAATTGTTATTCTCATGTTCACGTTTCTTATGAAAACGTGTGTAATCCTCCCTACACTTATCCTTTATGTAAAATACCTTTATATGTAATTAAGACGAGGTTAAAAACAAAATAAAGCATTTTTACAATTTCAAACATGAGGACAAACAATTAATAAAAGATATATGACACTAACAAGCAAACAATTAAGCATGGGTTGCCTCCCACGAAGCGCTTTTCTTTATTTAAGAGTCTTGTAGCTAGACTCGTAGTCCTACCCCTACGTTTTCTTAATCTTAAGGGCCCATTCGATCTCTTTAACTCTTCTCTCATCACGAATATATTCAGGCCCCAGTTCAAGACAAGCAGTGTAGTAGACTTTGTTTTTCCAATCAACCTCGAATGCCGGAATGTTATCTACATCTAAATCATCCATGCCCTCATAATTCTTATTTTTATGGGGCATTATATATTTAACACTCTCGGCTTCATTTGAGAACTCAATTATCCCTGCCTCTTTATCATAAACCATCTTAGACTCTTCTATAAATGGTTTCCCAAGGATTACATCTCCTAAAAACCCATCAATGATGCCCTTAACGTTTTCCAAAATCATGAAATCACACCTATATGTGAAGTTACCTATGAACACATGTAATCCCTTAATCCTCCCCACATAGTTACTTGCTTTCCTAGGGCGAAAGGGGTCCCTCATAGGCTCTAGCTTTTTGCTCATGATCCAATTATAATAGAGCCTAGACATTACATTCATGGGTGCCTTATAGTCAATGTAGGTGTGATCCCTATATAAGTATCCAATCATACACGGTACCTTGATGTTTTTAGGGTTTCCCCTCCTTATGCGGGGCTCGAAGGGTGGTCTTGGAAAATTAACCACGTTATGGTGATAGGCGGTTTCTTTTCCTTTAGGGTATGAGTCAAAGTACCCCCTAAGTTCTTCCTCCTCCTTGTCACCCTCCATAATTTCTAATACCTTACAATCTCCTTCCTCAAGATCATCATCCGAATCACTTGTGGTCAAATCACTATCTAAAGGGCGATCAGATTCCTTAAGGACTTCTTTGAGTGTATTTTCAATTATCATATTTAATTTCCTAAGCTCTTCGATTTCGCTCATGATACGGGCTCGAAGTTGGTTAGCAGAGGCTGGGTCAAGCAGTGGGTATTTGTTTTGTGGTGAAGTATAGTTTGGTGGTTGGTTATCACCTTCCATGGTGAAAAGTGATGGGATTACGAACAAAGGTCACGAAGAAGGGGGATAGACTAAGAGAAAGCTAAAAAAAATGAGAAAAATTTACTTGATAGGAATCAAGCAAAGAAACCTAAACGAGGTGGACTACTAACTAGCTATTCTATTCCCCGGCAACGGCGCCAAAAACTTGATAACGCTACACGCGTCGTTCGGGGTCAAGGAAACTTCCTTTTCTTCGAGCAAGTTTTATAACACCCTAGGCAGTGAACCTAATCGTTGTAGTGTAGTAATTAGGGTAAGCCACGGGTATTGATATCGTTCTCTAGGGGAATAGGAATGCTAGTGAGAAGTTACTACGCTAAGGTTGAGGTTGAGGAAGATTATTTTTTATCGTTTTATGTTTTTTAGAAAATGAAAAGGTACGAATCTCGGGTATTGGATTTGGGGGGTTGGTATTTCTACCGATTACTCTACTATTATCTAATTATCTAAGCTAAGGTTGTGATAGTCTATGTCTAATTGATGTGTACTCGTATGATAGTTTAAAGATGTGTTTACTTAGGTTTTACTACTCCTTAATTATCTCCTATTGATGGTTGATTTGTCACGTCCTTATTCCTAGTTGCGTTGTGATTCTAAGGCTATAGGGCGTGCTTATTTCCCTAACTCTTTGAAATTACCAAAGGGTCTTGTTTACAAATCCTCTAGTGATTTATAGACGCCTACTCTACGGTTGTCCTTGAATACTTTATCCTACAATTACCTAGATAATTATATTCTAAAGTTCACAAAGAAATGTCAAGCATTAAGTACACAACGAATAATCTAGCGCACTCTAGATCATTAGTCAACTAAGATAAGTATCAACCAATCAATATTCAATAATTAAGTTTCATATTCCCTAAGCAAACACACAAATAAATTAGCCGGACATGGAGAACATGCAAGCATACACACAAATAATCAAAGACATAATTAAATTAATGAAGTAAATACTTATCTTGATGTATAATAGGGTTTAGAACCCTAAAATACTGCACAAGAAAGCCTTGGTTCGGTTTTAGGTTTTTACTCCAAAAGACTACACACAAAAACTGAAAAATTCGGATTCTATATATAAGATTACATCTGCGACGGCGTCACCTTATGTTTCGTGACGCCGTCGTGTCGCCGTCATTAGGGTTTCGTCTTGGCCACGTAAACCTTGCGACGGCGTCACCTTATGACTGTGACGCCGTCCCCTTCAGCTCTGACGCCGTCTTGGCTGCATCTAGGCCGTCTGAGTAGCGACGGCCTATTCCTTTAGAACCTGACGTCGTCCCTTGAAAACATGCAATTTTTCTTCTGAGCCGTCGCAAAATTCCTTCCCGACGGCGTCGCAGATATGCAGTGACGCCGTCGCCTTATGTTTCAGCAGCTTTGAGTGTCTCGATTCTGACTTTGGCCATTTTCTTCGTATATTCGCGCCTTTTCGTCCAAATAAGCATCATTCCAGCATTTTGCCTTCAAGAGACCTAAAAAGTGAAAAGGAACGATATTAAGCAATAACGGATACAAAAGTGATCGAATAAGGGCTTAAATGACCCCTTAAAAAGGTACCTTTTAAAACCTTATCAGTTGTCTCGTAACAACTCGTTGATTTGGGTTGCCAATAATATTTGCCAGAGGATGGTCTTTTGTCCAACGATGTGTAGAGGGTTGATGTATGTATACATTGTGCAGATTCTGAGGATTCAAATGGTTTGTTGATGATTCCGCGACATCAGGTGCAGCAGTGTCATTAGAAAACGGGTTAAAGAACACATTTGGATCAAAATCTGCAGGTGGGGGTACATCATTAAGAATATCATCAGCCGATTCATCATTGTTGGAAGCGGTGTGTTCAACTGTTGTGTTGGAGTCAACTGGTGTAGGTGCATCTTCAACAGTAGTTGTTGTAGCAGGTGTATCAGGTATAAGAGTAGTATCAGGTTGAGCAGCGGAAACAGCGGATACACCTGGAGCACGTTCATCAATATCGTCACTGAACAGCGGAGCAAATAACCTTTCCATTTGTTGACGAGTGAGCTGGGGGCTTTGTTCAGCTGATGATGGGGGTTGAGGGAAGTTTAAACGGTTGTGACCGAGTTCTAAGCTGTTATACTCAGAAGCCATTTCCGTGAGTTCATCAAAATGAGCATGAATCGTTTCCATCACCTGTTTTGTACGACGATTCCAGATCCGGTAACCTTTAGAATTCTCACAAAATCCAATAAAGACTCCAATGTCGGCTTTTGCTTTGAGCTTTCCAAAATCATCACGATCATTATTCGGATAGCAAAGGGATCCAAATACATGAAAGTGTTTGAGATTCGGTTTATGGTTGTGGACAAGCTCGAAAGGTGTTTTGTTGTGGCGTTTTGTGATCATAGAACGGTTTTGAGTATAGCATGCAGTAGATACAGCTTCTGCCCATAAGTAATCTGGAAGTTTAGCATTGATTAACATTGTTCTTGCAGCTTCCACTAACTTTCGGTTTCGTCTTTCAACAACTCCGTTTTGTTCGGGTGTACATGCAATAGATGTTTGATGCTAAATCCCACTTTCTCATAGAATTCATGAAGGGTTTGGTTAACAAATTCAGTTCCTTTGTCTGTTCTGATTATTTCTAAGTGTATGCATGCATAGTTCTTTGGTAGTCACCCTTGGTTCGGTAGTTTTGAATGGCGATAGAGGCCAATTGCCTAGGAGATATGACCAACTGACCCTAGGTGAGCGGACTGAGACGAGAAGGGTAAGATATGACCAACTGACGACCCTTTCTACTTGTGCGATTTGACCAACTGATCACCTATCGTTTGGATGAACTTAAGAATTGGGGGGTGTAGTGTCTAAGTTCCTAACGGTCGGGCACTCACTATTTAGAATCTAGCATGTAGCGGTACTTAATGACTCGGCTTAAGGGACCAGGAACAACATGACTTATGACGGTGCGCCTGATTTCTCCTGTGGTGGCATCTTTGCTGATAGGTTAGGGCGAATTGACCAAATACTGTCCTCTCGAATTTGACCCCATCTGAAGTAATTGGAAGTAGGTAGACGTAGACATAACTAGCTAGGAGGATTAACTAGGTTAGCACCACTACTCCTCTATTGATTTCCCTTTACCATTTAATTGCTTTTATTTTATATTCTGTATTAGTAGTTTAATTAATTAAATCCCTATCAAAACATTGATTATTATGTGACAATTAGACTTAGTAATAATCCAACACACATAGCTCTTGGGACGACCTCGGCTTTACCATTTACTACACTACACACGACCGGGTACACTGCCCGTTAGTGCATTAGGGTAGACCATAGGTATAGCGAGACACTATAAATATTAAGACCTGGTCAGTAAAACCTGCATCAATAAGGTAGTCTGCATAGAAACAAATGCGCGACCAAAACATCGAATGCCACGCCCTAAGATATCACAGAACAACATCCTAAATGCATGACAGGCCTCAACGACCTCACAAATTTCCACCCTGATGAATTAAGGTATTTAAAATTCTAAAACGAAATGGAAAATGAAGCGACAATCCACTATCTGTACGTTACAATAAGAAGGCCAAGTAGATATAAGCCAACATCCATAAAAAAGAATGTCGTGGCCCAAAAAAACCTACAGTTAAATTATCCAGGAGGTGACCCGACCCTTTTTTATTCCACTTTCCTCTTTTTGCCCACGGGGCGTTACTGATATACGACCATCGACCCGCAATTTCAAAGGTCCAGCTCATCCCAACGGCCATTACATTAAGTTGATATAATAGTTCCATCAACAACCAGTCATAAGCGGTAATCAGTATCGAACAAAGAAAAAACAATCCCACTATAGTAGTAATAGGATGAGTTCTTCTTGGCCAAAGACTGGTTGCAACATCCGTCTACCGAATACTGATCAGATGTATAACGAAAGCTCTCGTTACATAATTCCGTAAACCCCACATTTCATTAGGCTCAGATTTTTGAACAACCGAATAAAGAGGATAAGTCCAATGTGGCTGCAAACTTTATAAGCTGCCCCGCCAGGCGTAGATGGCTGCAAACTCCACAAGTTGCCCCGCCAACATATGGACAATCTCAACTTTAACCAAATCTAGTTGAACACGTTCAAATTCTATCATCACAGCCTTTCGGTTATGCCAACGAAAAAACAAACGGTCTGCAAAACAGAAAACCTGCGGGTACATCCTTCATAATCCATAGAAACACATGGAAGTTGACACCAAATGAGGCTCAGATATGTGTATACGATAGCTACAACATGCTAGCAACATGGCTGTAGCCATACACTCGATACGACTGCCGTGCCACGATGCCCGCAAATAAAATGTATGTGCTATGGTGAGCATATTATCATCATCGCCAATCGAAAGGGAGAAGAGTAAAATTCGTATGCACGGTACCATTTCCATCCAGCACAGTGGACAGAAGTGTATTTCAAAACCTCGGATACGTGTAGAAAGTAGCTATGGCAAGCGACCTACATAACTGTAGTCGTGCGTGTAACATAACTGGCCTAGCACGATGTTGCCCAAAAGCATCCCGACAAAGCTAATGATAATCTTAAAAGAACAACAAAACCCAAGCTGAGAATAAATACTTGTAACCACAAGGACTGAAATGGTGTATAAACAATAAGTTGAGCTGTGCAAAAATGAACGCGCAACAAAAACATCCAATACCAGGTCCAAAGAAATCATAGTAACAACACCCTTAATGCATTCCAAATCTCAGTGACCTCACAAATTCCCTCCCAGATGAATTAAGGTATATAAAATTCTAGAACGGTATGGAAAATGAAGCGACAAACCACCGTGTATACGTTACACTAAGAAAGCCTAGTAGATATAAGCCCACATCCACGAAAAAGAAGTCCAGTCCCAAAAAAAAGACGGTTAAATTGTCTAGGAGCTGACCCGACCCGTTTTCATTGTTTTTTTTTTTTTTTTTTTTTTTTTGCGCACTGAACGTGGCTAATATACGATTACCGACCACACAATTTCGAAGGCCTATCTTATTCCACCAACCTTCACATTAAATTGATATAATAGTTCCACAGGAAACCAGTCACAAGCGGAGATCAATATTCGACCAAGAAAAAGCAATCCCAGTACACTAGTAATAGGATTAGTTTTACCTGGCCGAATACTGTTCACAACGCCCGTTTGCCGAATACCGATAAAATGTATAACTAAAGATCTCATTATAAAATTTCGAAAAGGCGGCATTTCATAAGGCTCAGATTTTTGAACAACCGAATAAAGAGGATACGTCCAATGTGGCTGCAAAATTTATAAGTTGCCCTGCCAGGCGAACATGGCTGCAAACCTTAAAAGTTGCCACGCCAACGTACAAAGAATCTTAGCTTTGGTCAAATCCAGTTGGACACGTTCAAATTCTATCATCACAACCTTTCAGTTGACGTAACGGAGAAACAAACGGCCTGCAAAATAGAAAAAGCACAGCTAGAACCATGCAGTCTACATTCAGGGTACATTTAGGGAAAGAACAAATCAATGAGCAAACGGGTTGAAAAAGTTTAGAAATAAAGGATGGCAAACAATGTTCCCAAGCGTCGTACCTGGCTCATCCAATGTTAACTCTTGTTTCTTGAGAGCCTCAGTCAAAGGGCACACATAATTAAGCCAACGCAGGAACCCGTGCCTAAAGCATCATCGGCAGCCGTCACATAGGAAGCAGTTCCTGACTCGAAATCTAGGTTTACTAGAAAACGGGTGTAACCTGCAATAAACTATTCACTGATTATAGCATGCGACAAAATAAAAGGTAGTATCTCAGAACAGACGCTGAATGACACAGGCGCCAACCCAGCAAAGTGAAAAGCTTCTAACAATGTACATACCATAGCGCCGATCAGACGTACGCTGAGCAAAAGAGATAGCATGCCCACCAAAAGAAACATCCGTGTCTACTTTAGCCTTTGAGGTACCACACCCTTCACCAGCATCTGAAACAGCTTTCTTCAAAAGGTAAGTCTGCCTCGGTAAATCACTGATAACCTTAACAAATCTTCCCCTTAATACCAAACACATAGCCATAATGCTTTTAAACACGTAACAACCCACAATCAGACACGCTTGCCTGACCCTGAAAATGTCCCTCGCGACTGAATCCATGCAGGCTGAATACACGTACCGTATGCGCTTCTACATTTTGCAACATCTAACGCCTTGCGGGCTTTACTTTTATCACTCATAATAACCATCTTTAGACAGTGGTTCAGAACAATAAGGCTAATGAAGAAAGAAAAAACAACAAATGTCACCCTTCGAAAAAGGGCTTGCAAGCATTCTAAAAACCGAGACAACTGAAAACACAGGTACACACATGCACCTCTCAACTCGTAAAACGACAACTAAGTAAATACACCGAGTCCCACTTATAAAACTGACCATAAGAAAATCAGCCATGATCATAAGCGGTGATCAGTATTAGACTAAGAAAAATCAATCCCAATACACCAGTAATAATATTAGTTTTTCTTGGCCGAATACCGGTCGTAACATCCAGCAGCCAAATACTGATCAAATCTATCATCTCTTTATTGTGACTATATGACTGACATTATACTCTCAAACTAAAAATTTAGCAAACCCCGCATTTCATGAGGCTCAGATTTGTAAACAATCGAATAAAAATGATTAGTCCGATGTGGCTGCAAACTTTATAAGCTGCCCTGCCAAGGGAAGATGGCTGCAAACTTTAAAAGTTGCCCCGCCAACAGACGGACAATCTTAACTTTGGTCGAATGCAATTGAACACGTTAAAATTATATCATCACAGCCTTTCAGTTTTATTGTCAAGCTTTACAAAAGCTAACAGCCACAAAGTGCTTAATAACTTATTCAGCCTACTAAACTAACAGGCCAATCAAGCCTGAAAAACTCAAACTGCGCAAGACCTTCGTCCTATAATACAAGAAAGCCAACATTAAATTTACATACCCTATTGATCCTCCCGGTTAGGTGTAATTGAACATCAATCAACCATAAAGCCCAAAATTAACCGCTAAAAAAAACCCCAAACTGAAACCCTAACCCTACTACTTCGATTAAGTGTAACCGCTAAAAAAACTACCTGCAAAGTCCAAAATCAGGCAGCCAAAAAGAGCCAAGCCGAAACCCTAACTCAAAGCAACCTGGAAAGTCGTTTACAAAGAAAGAAAGAATAAGAATCTGACAAGTATAAAAATCAGAAGGAACAGGTGGCGCTCATGCAAGATTCGCAATGGTGACACACCTTCAAGGATGAAGTGGAGGGAACGGTGTATTATATTCCATATTATATTCCACCGACAACGATTTTAGTTTGATATAATAGTTCCACCAGCCACCAACTTTAGTATTAAGATTGAATGATCAATATTCCCAAAAACGAATAACAATATATGGTGGTAAATAGTTATGTTGTCAGTGATTTTTTTTTTGTTTCGTCTTATGTGTTCTTTAAACGATTGTTTGGGTTGTCAAAAGCCAAATGGTCTTCGTTGTTGTAAGATGGTATCAATCAAGTATATAAACAACCTGAAATAAAGAACATTAATCGGCAAGATTGAATCTGACTAAGCTTATCATTTGTGTTTAACTAATACATTGGTGATTGTTGTCTAATGATACGGAAAAGAATAAAAAGATTACACGAGTTTGACAAAGATCACAGATAGTGATCAAAGATAGTGGCTGAGAATGAGAGATTAAGGAGAAGATCGGGGTTTGATGATTATAACCGGGAGAGATTACATATGATAAATGATTTGCATGCCTAATAAATACGTTTAAAATTATTTTTAATAACTAATAAATACGTTTAAAATTATTTTTAATAACAAGATTTTAGACACATAGCAAGATCAAGAGTGTGTTTGAAAAGAAAAAATTACAAAAACATGTGTAAAGTAATAAATAGATTGGGTATGTTTTTATTCATGCATTTTTGGTTTTAATATCATTGCTCTAACTCTAACCACGATATAATGGAAAGAAACTTTCATTTCAGCCATTCAACTTTACTCTTTTATTCATTCAGCAACAAAAGTTTTTATTGACATTTCTGGCCCCTCAAAAAGTTAACACAGCAACAAATCTGAAAACATACTAATTACACAATAAGCACAAAAACTAACCGGTTGTACCAATAATCAGATTACGTATAGCTTAGTTTAACAGTTCCAATTTTGAGGATCTATGAAATTGATATTGATGTTTAAAAAACATGTAGTTGAAGGCGTAATAGCGTTTAATTTGAATAGTTGCATCCCCTATAGACACCCACCATAACCTCATTACTATTTGTACAAAAATAAAACTTGAAAGTTTTACACTAATTATATGAAAGTGACAGAAAGTGCAAAAGATAACTTATTATCATATATACTAAGCATCAAGACACCTACAGTGTCCTAACACACTCACAACATTAAATGCAGTTCACACACACACGCATTAAATGCCAACTTTCATAACTTGGCAAAAACAGCCCCTGAGGTTCAAGTGGCGCTGCAAAGTAAGTCCTTTTGAGCAATTTGGCAAAAATAGTCCTTATCCAAACTCACGTCTACAAAAGCAATCCCGCTGCATCGCGCGGGTTTCCACACTCGTTATAAATACTAGCCTAGTAGGACTGAGTTAATATAGAAATGTTTTTTACTACTAAAGGACGTGAAAGTGACACGAGAGCAAATAAATCATACAAAAGTAAAATTGAAATTTTAGTAGTCAACGAGGTGGAAACCCGCCGCCGCGTTGCGGCGGAGTTTTTTTTAATTTTTTTGGGACAGACACTCATATTTACACCTATATTAAACATTGCAATCTCATAAACACACTGCAAGTTCCAGACTTAAACAAATATTATTAAACTTGGTAGTAAATGATAAAATAGATTCGGTCACAACTACCATAAAAGAATAAGGTAAACCGAACCCTCGGTAGCGTAGAATCATCTTGTCCTCTACTTTATTCTCATATGCTGGATCGGCCTCGTCAAGGTCTCCTAATCGCTTCCCGTATGATGTTCCGTGCAACCTCTGCCTACCATAGTTCACCTTCACAAAAATGTATAAGTACGACAAAAAGTTAATAGTTAAAATTTTGCCAGTACCGCCAACTGGATTTCAATCGTGCGGCCTCATTGGCACCTTTAATCATGAAATTCATTATATTTCTACGTGTGTCAATCCTTCAAGCATGTAATACATACTAACCGTGTATGTTATTGCATACACGCAGAAAAAAATAAATATTTTTCCAGTTTTCATGGTAAAAATTTCTAGAATATATAATTACCTCTTTAACTTGGTGAAAAACCATCGCTAATTCCGACGGAGCCCTACACAACTTCTGTTACATATAACTACCTCTTTAACCTGGTGAGAAACCATCGGTAATCCCGACGTGCGCCTACGCAACTTCTGTTGCAATAAGCAGAATTTGAATCATACCAACTGTATTTGGCCATCCGCACATAAACTTGGAAAAAGGAAAAGATGTCCTAAGTAGAGAAACTTTCAACCCATTGTAAAAATGGGCGAACTTCGATTATATTTTATAGTGTTGAGCAAGTAAAATTCACAAATTTCGCCGAACGGGAAAAACAAAAAGAATGTGAAAGGTGAATACAACCTTAAACCTTTCCCCGACAGTTTGTTCAAGTGAAACAAAAAGATCGACGATTGTCCCTATGACCCTCATCATACACCTACGTAAAATAAAGAAACAAAGTATCAGATTGTAGTGTCATAAAAATGCATAGAACAAAAGCTATTATTTTTTTAAATATAAATTCTCCTAGTGAAGTACAATTAAAGTGCAAAGCAAACGTCGATGACTCGTATGATTGAGCTACCATCTCCTATGAAATAATTGTACATGTACCAGAAAATAAAGTATAACATGACATGGTTAAGTGAAATAGAATTGTATAAGAGAATTATTTGAGTTGCTTTTTGCAAGGCCACATCGTATTAGTCACACATGAATAACAATATACCTTGAATACTAAATTCCCGCCAGCCTCCTATTCTCGTTCCCCAGTGTTCGACTCACGCATCCTATTTTCACTGCAAAAGTCAGTGACACAAAAACTATAACACACTACTCGTCACCTTTGAAAGAGTGTATTCAAAAATCCTACAAATCCAACATACCTCGGATGAACGTAAAAAAAGGGTTTATGGTCTTTGTCAAATCCTTTGCTTTCTCTACATCGCAAATAACCTGAAGTATAGAGTATAAATTCTTTGGTTATCTCATTGCTTCATTTATCGTCATTTCAAAGTGATATGAACCACTTACATTTCCACCATCAGATCTTACAATGGCCGATAAAGTATCAATAGGAGGCTGCACATGAGCTGCAAGGCATACTTGAAAACCTTTTAGCAAAGCTCCAGGATTTGCTCTTGCTCTAAGTACTGCACCTTTTAAGTCAGTCCTGTACTTTGACTCATACTCAAGATCTTCCAATATGTAAGGCGTTTCATCTGTATATTAAGCAAGTTGAAAAAAATTAGAAGTTTCTCCGTACTAACATTTACAAAGGGGAGAAAAAATCTCCAAAAACCTCATAACTCACCTACAAATAGACGTGCTCGGAAGCTTTCTTTTAGCTAAGCAGGTGATATAACCCAAGCTCTACAACGTGTCAATGTCCATATGAATGTTTCTTAATAACGTATGATTGTAAGAATACCAAAATGTGGTTTATAACTTTTGAAGTAATACTAAAGTAAAGTAGAACTTACCCTGAACAGAGAGCTGTACAAAAATTCAACGTCTTTCTAACTTTTCCAGTAATTACATGTGTGCTTACTATTCCATCAGTTGTAACACAGCCACCAAGATCCTCGATTATCTGTCATTGACATAAATAAATAAAAAAGCAAGTACCAGCAGATCAACTCATAAAACAAACTTGAAGTGGAAATACATTCTTTAGCACAATAAGCAATTTCGTTCGGAACAGCAAATGTTACAACTATTCACTAATGAAGTACATTCTTTATCTTCATACAGCTTTTTTGGAATTTTAAACATTAATAAACTCACCCTCATACCGCGTCTGCTGTATACTTTTGTCATTTACCGCAAGCTCCTTAAAGTGCATGTATCGTTTCAGCAAATCGTCTCTCAGTTTCCATCCAACAAAGCCTCTGGCACCTAAAGCACCACGTCTTTTACATGCTACCTGATAATGTAATCGTATAGCAACTGAAGCAGTTGAAAAAGACGATAGTTTAAGAAAGTATGTTTAAAGTTAGTGACGATCATGTTCCAGACTACACATTCACATTGGAGTGCTTCCTCGTCAATTATATAAATACAAATAACTTAATTTACCTACACATAGAGAAGCTGCTAATGGTTTCCGCAACTGATTTGTAACAAATATCGTTGCTACATCAAGGTAAGCATGCTTCAAGCCTAACTAATAGCAGAAACAATTTCACGCATAAACCAACCCGTAGCTGTAATCAAAAATCAAAACCGTACAAAAAAAAAGGGTAAAGATGGAATCTTAATGGTACCTTAGTACGAAAGCACCACGTCTTTTACATGCTACCTGATAATGTAATCGTATAGCAGTTGAAAAAGACGATAGTTTAAGAAAGTATGTTTAAAGTTAGTGACGGTCATGTTCCAGACTACACATTCACATTGGAGTGCTTCCTCGTCAATTATATAAATACAAATAACTTAATTTACCTACACATAGAGAAGCTGCTAATGGTTTCCGCAACTGATTTGTAACAAATATCGTTGCTACATCAAGGTAAGCATGCTTCAAGCCTAACTAATAGCAGAAACAATTTCACGCATAAACCAACCCGTAGCTGTAATCAAAAATCAAAACCGTACAAAAAAAAAAGGGTAAAGATGGAATCTTAATGGTACCTTAGTACGAAACTGAAGTTTTAAAGTAACGGCAATCCCTATTCCCCCTCCTGCATAGTACTGTCAATAAAAACAAACAAAATTCAGATTTCATCTAAGCATTTTATTAAAATAACAACATTTACATCTAAACATTTCATGAAACTGTTGGTATTCATTAACCAAATGAAAATGTTCAGGTCATCCTCAAATGTTTCATTACATCTACCATCATGTTCCTAATTACATACTCGAATACAGAAAGCTATTATGAAACTGGAGAAAGACATAAAAAGTTACCTTGTATATCGGATTTATTCAGAAAACTGAAGAAACCCTCCCTTTAAAGTTTGGTAAAACCAATAAATCCCAAAAGTAAACAAACTATTTTGTCAAAACTAAACAAAGATAAAAACCCCAAATCTAACAAAACTAACGCACCTTCACTTCCTAACCTCCGAACCATCTTTATCGCTTCTGAAAAAGTTCTTGCCATCTTTTCCAATATAATCAACGCCACCAAAGTGAGACACGCTTTGGTGTTTGGGTTTAGAATTAGACCAGCGCTATGGCGGGGCTGTAGTTCCTATTGTTCCTCCCCATCGGAGAATCAAATATTCAAGCTAGATGAAAACCAACCTGCCTGGAAAAAGAGTCGGCAAAGACCTATGATCAAAACTGGTTTCTAAAATTTTCAGTACCAAACCTAAATCAATACCTGATAATAATAATAACGAATAAAAATATAATCGACTACGCACCTGAATCCACTTAAAAGATTTTGATATTTCTTAGGTCGGTTTTCTCGCTGTTTTCAGAACATCCCAGAAGGTTTGAGATAAGAGGAGCAGCGCTGCAGCGGTGTGTTTATCTATCCGGAAAAAAAAAAGGAGACGGGCCAAAAATGTTCCGGTTGTTTGGACTAACATCTTATAAGCCCAAGTTCGAGGACAACCCATTTATTATCAGAGAATACGCAAGGTAGGCATGAGCATAGCACGTGCTAAGGAAAGCCTTTTTTTTATTCCGCCGTCGTTGCGGATTAGTATATATATAGAATAACTCAATATAATATAGATGGCCCTCAAAAGAAGATATGTTGTAATTTGTTGACCGAATTGGCGAATTACATCTATATTACTCGTTATGTGTAAGCGGAAAAATGGATGGTTTGTCTAGTGGTATGTTGTGATAAAGTTCGTTATCGACATTTATAATTCCCCGGCTTAAATTATACTAAGATTGATATGAACGAAAATTAAGACAATTATTGATTTAAGTACAAGATCGTCCTAAATAAAAAAGTAAAAAAGCAACAATGAAAAAATCAACTACGTGCTTTGTCAAATTTGTTACTAATCATCTATTGCACAAATATAAAAGATGTATTTGCGAAAAAGCTTACTGAAACTAACGAAAGATAGACTTTTTAAAATAAATTATCTTATGACATAAGTTTTGTTTGTCCCAAGCGTATACAATATAGAAATTAAGAGAATACTGATAACACTATATTATCAGATTCAATTATAACGTTACAATACAACGATATTAAATAGAAAAGACACACCTAAACTCTAAAAGCTAAATGGGCATAAACAAGTGGGCTGAGCCAATAAGCTTTTATTATCTAACATCCCCTCTCAAACTCACAATGCTGCAGCGGTAAACATTGAGAGTTTGACAAACAGAAAATAAACTAAAAAGCAAACTAAAAAATTCAGGCGCACAAATGCAGACAGAGCTGATTCAGGTGGACTGATGCAGACAAACAGATGCAGATTCAGACAGATTCAAACAAATTCAGATTGAGATTCAGACAAAACCAGGCGGAGCCAGATGCGGAACCATGTGTGTAATCAGACAGATTCAGATTCAGACAAAACCAGGCGGAACCAGATGCAAAACCACGTGTAAAACCAAAACAAGTTTTTGATGCCGAGATGCTATACATAACTACTCAAGACATAGTCAGATTAGTTAAGACCGTAACATCACCATCACCAAACTAGCTAACAATAATCCATTACAAATCAGACAAATATAACTGTGCTTACTAAATACCAATACCGAAACCAATCTAATACTAATACCAAAACCGGTACCAATTTCAAACCAAACACGAACATTACTCTCAAATAAAATCTAGAAAAAATATATTCCTTACAAAGAAATAACCGAACATAATATTGGAGACTACTAAATAATTCCATGCTAATTAATATCTTCCACTAACGTTTTCTACCAATGCATAACCAATCTTTGAACAAAATAATAACCAATCAATAGGCTGCAGTCGGTAACACTTTTCTTTTTATTCTTGCCGCAAAAATGTAATGAAGACGGAACAAACTTACACATAGACGATTGGACGGCGAAGGTGCAGATCCAAGACATAAGCGATTTGTTTTTCATTTTTTCTTTTTCCTTATCTTCAATTAGCTCTGATATGATGTAAAAATCAAGAGAACACTTAAAACACTATTTTAGACATTAAATAGAAAAGACAAACTTAAACACACTTAAACACTGAAAACTAAAAGGGCTTAAACAAGTGAGCCGGGCTAATAAGCATTTATTATCTAACATACAAATGTAAACTTTTATAATTTATAAGATTATATAAGATTAAGCTAATAAAAATGAGTTTTCATAAATGGGTAAAGCTTGTTGTTAGTCCACAAAGTCGTGTTATTACACCACTTTTTCCACCACCGCGGTTGTCTGCTATTTTTTTATTTTTTTGAGAACCTGGTCGTGCAAACAATCATGTTGTGTAAAAAGTTAAAACTAGTTATGTGTGTGAGTATATTCCGGGAATCTTTGTGTTTAAGTGAGATATGTTTTGCTGATTAAGTTAATAGGTTTATTACACTTAGGGGGCGTTTCTTTTTTCTTTGTGGGAAAGAAATAGTAGGCCCTACTCATTTTATAATATTTGTTTTTGAAATTGGACCCACTAAATCCTTTAATGTGTCTGTATCAGCAAAGGAAGAAATTTGCTATCCTCCACAGCCAGACGCATTAACAAACATGGGGCCCATATGACCCTTAGCTAAGCAAAATAGATAAACGGCCTCTTATTTTGTGATGGATAGAAAAGTTGATGTTGCGGTGCTGAATGCAATCATTACAAATAACAC
This sequence comes from Chrysanthemum seticuspe, assembly GCA_019973895.1. Taxonomy (NCBI): domain Eukaryota; kingdom Viridiplantae; phylum Streptophyta; class Magnoliopsida; order Asterales; family Asteraceae; genus Chrysanthemum; species Chrysanthemum seticuspe. Next base: position 96,752,062 of record BPTQ01000007.1, read on the forward strand.
ATAATCTTCTATACACACACCATAATTAAATAAAACGAGTAGGTTAACACGCGCGTTGCTGCGAGGAACCTTTATATTCTAATGTCAAACATTAATACCTGAGGTGTACCCAAAAAAAAAAAAAACTGTTTGGATTGAATAGATCTCATGTCAAAGGTCACATTGTTGGACTCTTCTTTCTCTTCAACCTGCTTTTCCTTCTTTTACTCGAGAATATATGTATTCCTAGACTATATAACTAAACTTATATGCAATGTGGTTGTATGCACTGTATGCTATGCAGTTTAACTATTCACTAAAAACTCTCTATTTTAATTAAGAATGTATTATATAACTTTGATAGAAATGCAATGCAAAAAATAATAATTAATAACATTTTTCTTGTAACGTACTTATTTATGACACCAATACATGACCATCTTTGTATTTATCTCTAGCGAGCACCACTTGCTATGTTATTTACTCACGTAGTACAGTATTACCTTTCTGAATATAAAAGGAGCAAACATTTTCACAGTTCCAACCACTGAACCGTCAACATGATTAAAACATAGATTAGTCGAGACCACTTTTTTGACCAATTGTTACGTACTTGTGCCCCGACCATCTTCTCCCATGTTCTAGCCTCCATCAACAACCTAAGCATTCAACACCGTCACCACACCTCAAGAAAAAAAAACTACAAATGGAAAAACTATTAAAGGAAGGCATTAATATGGGCTACGCTAACCCACTAAAAAGGATGAAAATAATCAACTAAAAAAACAAACTAACAGATATAAATATCCAAACTAACCAATTTTCGTTTATAGTTGTAACAGAAGTTAAGAACAAATAATTAGATATTGTATGGAAGTGGCGGGATACTTTCTGAATAAGAGTATCTCATTCTTAAAGAACCATACTAATTGTTTCGAAAGTGAATTCTACACACCCCTACTTATATCAGAACACAATACATAGATTACCAATCGTAAACACGTTGTTAGTAGTTGACAAATTCTTAATACATGGTCACATGATCAACATTAGCCTCATTACAGCTATTCTAAACTGAATTTATGACCAATCATATTTAGTGTACCCAAACACTAATAATCGTTATTCTCAATTTAAAAGTAGAACACCCACATAAGTACTTTATAATCAAAATGCCAAACACTCCCAAACTAAAGTTTGCAGTGCAGTGCTTTGCTGATTAATAAAACAAAAATGTTAAAAGCAACTTGCCTTGTATATAAAAAGAGATGGATACCTTTAAACATAAAATGAAGAAGCTCCACATCCTATCAAAACTCTTAAAAATATGCAGTATGCGTTTATCTCCATAAAATGAATCTTTTCTACCCAACAACACCTCGTACCTGGTTTTTCTACTTGAAATTAAAAAGAAAAACATTATAATATATGGTTTAGAGATGGGCACCAAAAATTAACAGAGGTATCAATAGCTTACAACCTGTAATTTCTCGAATAAAGGTTGATATTGGGCTATATCTCCTTTTCCCTTAGCAATCTGTTCTTTCACCAAGAGAAAAGCTTCAGATGAGAAAATGCCCTTAAGATTCTTTAAGGTATTTTGTCACATACATTTATCAACAATTAAGAACCCAAGTGTGATAATGTTCCAGGACTGTAATATGTTAAAAATAGAACAACTACTTCATGTTAATTTTACTTTGCAAGTAAATCAAAGGGGGGAAAGATATGCAGGCAAACTACCAGTATTAGCATAAGTATCACAATGAAGATGCATCTCCTTTGCCAATATCTGTGCTGCAAACGCATACGAGTTATTTCTAAGCTAATACCAATGGGCCTTTAGTCCAATGGTAAGAGCTTCCAACCTTGTGTCAATAGACCGGGGTTCGAATCTCTCCATTTGCCTAAAAGCTTTCAATTGGTACCATCCCCCCACCACAAATGCTCAGATTGACTGGTCAACGAGGGGCCTATTGGAGAAAATGGCCAGGGTTCGTAGCCCAACCTCTTGATAAGTACATTCACTTAGACAAGTGCTCATTTTCTGGGGCAGGATCCTTGGGGGAGGGTCCGGTTGGCATCCTTAGGATGCATGGGACCAGGGTGATCCCACCATTTTTCACCTTTTGGAGAGTTATTTCTAAGCAAGTATTCTTTACGAAAACACATTGCCAAAAGAAAAGCAAATTAAATAAATAAAAGAATAATAAAAATAAAATATATCTAAAATTTAAAGTACCACCATAATTCAGCTCATCTTCATTGTTGACATGAGTGGGCCTCGTGCATTGATTTCCAAAAATGATTTAATTCAATGTGACTATTCTCCAAAGGATCAACTAAGGCGGCAACAACACAATCATCTGAGAAACTGGAAATATTGTGTGCATGTGTTAGTCTGCAGTTAAATCGGGTATTTCAGGGACAGGACTACTTTGGTGTGTCACAGTGTCATCAAATCAGTTAGCCCTAAATTGGCATCTGTGATCCCCTTTTTGACATAACAACATTTGGGTGCCATAAATGGCTCATGATCGGCAATAAGCCTGCTTTCAGATTGTGTTCCGGTTTCGTCTACATTTCGATAAAATAGTTGTTTTGCATAAGATCGTGTAAACAAAATGTGGCCTCATATGTATATAATCAATCTTAACCTTTGTTAGGATTTTGAAAATCCTATATTTAAAGAGTCGGTCACCTCAAGTATATGTATTCATTAGAAATCTCGCAGTCGTAGTCATTTAGTGTTAGTAAGTAGTTTGTTAAGTAACACCGTGGAGGACGGACGGGTCTTTACCCTCTGTATGCCTGATCCACAGCCCGTAGGAGGCGTGTCTTGTATGAACATATAAATACCTTTTACCTAGCAAGGCAAAGGGTTGGAGCTTTCATAATTCATTTTTCTTTGTCTCACTAAAGTTCCCAACTCTCTTCCACTATCTCTCTCTAAAACTCATTTCATACGCCTCTTATATTGTGTTTGTGTGAATGTGAAAACCAATATGTGACATTTGGTATCAAGAGCCATGGTTTGATCATTTATCTTTCATGTTCTTGGATTTCCAGTCCTTTTCATAGGTTTTTTTTGGGTTTGAATGAGTTTTTGAGTAGTTTTCATCTTTTGGATCATTTCTAGTGTTAAAGTTTGAATTTTGATAGTACTTTTGTGTTTAGAATCATTATAAGTTTTTAGGTTTTGGTTTGGAAGGCTTGAATCATCGTGCTTGGACTGTTTTTAGATTGAAAAGTTTAGTTTTTGAAAGTTTCTTTGAAGCGGTTTGTCCCTCGGATTGTATTTCTTTGAAGCGGTTTGTTTTGCAAATCAAGCGGTTTGTGTCTCGGGTGAATGTTCCTTGAAGCGGTTTGTCTCAATTTTTAAGCGGTTTGTCTCATTTCTCTGAAGCGGTTTGTCTATTGAGACAAAATGACAAGAAAGGACAAAGTAGTGGAAGTATTGGGTGTACTTGTGTTCCCCTGCGGTTTGAGTATTAAGCGGTTTGTCAATTTAAGCGGTTTGTGTTTTAAGCGATTTGTCTGTTAAGTGTTTTGACACTTAAGCGATTTGTCACTTAAGCGATTTGTCAAGTAAGCGGTTTGAAACTTAAGCGATTTTTCAGGTAAGCGATTTGAGTAGGAAGCGATTTGACAAGAAGCGATTTGTCAGCTGTGCGATTTGACTGAAGCGGTTTGTCAACTGTGCGATTTGACTGAAGCGGTTTGTCAAAGGTGCGATTTGTCTATTAAGACTTGTCATTTCCTCGTGTTAAGTCTTACGGTTTTCTATAGATTTGGTAAAATCCCGTGAAAGAATCTATTTCCCGTTTTAATCAAAGAGTCGTAAAATCCCGTGGAATCTGTAATCATGTCTACGATCACTTCTTCCGTTGCTGATGACGTTCAAGCTGCTGGATCCGATACTCGTCCTCCCATGCTTGATAGAACCGACTATGACTCTTGGGCTCAAAGAATCAGACTGTACTGCTTAGGAAAGGAAAATGGGGTTAAGATCCTTAAGTCAATTGATGAAGGACCATATCAAATTGAAACTACCAGAGATATCCTTGAAATCGCTGCTGATGGTTCAGTTGTATTGGGATTGGATAAACCAAAGATGTATGATGAGCTTGATGATAAGGAGAAGAAGAGATACGATGCAGACATAAGAGCTTCAAACATTATACTTCAAGGTTTACCTAAGGATATTTACAAGCTGATCAATCACAACACTAAAGCTAAGGCAGTTTGGGATAATGTTAAGATGCTTCTCTCTGGTTCAGAACTGACTAAGGAAGATATGGAGTCTCAGCTGTATGATGACTTTGAGAACTTTAAAATGAAACCAGGGGAATGTGTTACTGAATATTATGTGAGATTACACAAGCTTGTGAATGATATGAGGAATATCAAAATGACAATGCCAAATATCCAGCTCAATTCAAAGTTTGTGAACAACATGAATCTCGAATGGCACAAATTTGTCACTGCAGTCAAACTAAACAAAGGATTGAGGAACACCAATTACGAGCAATTGTATGCTTATTTGCTCCAAAATGAGAAGCATGCTGCATTGGAACGAATGATCATGGAAAATTTCAATACCAATGCTGGTGATACAAGTTCTTCAAATGATTCAACTGCATTCTACACAAATGTGGGAATAACCACCAAAGCATCACAAGTCATACCTACTAGGGATGGTAATCACAAACTCATTTCGGATCCAGGATATAAGCCTTCAGACTCATTCATGGAACAACTTGTCAATCAACTGGCTCTAATGGTTAAGCAAAACCTAAACTTTACCTCACATACCAACAATCATCTCAGAACTGCTTCTACCCTTCACAATCATGCTATGGTTAAAGATGGAAGGGTAGTAGTGCAAAACGTGCAAGGAAGGCAGAATGCTTATCTACCACATAATGAACAAGGAAATGTTGGGGTTGGTACTGGTTATTGTTAGGAATTGGAAATTCCATGTTAAAGTGTTGGTCACCCCAATTATAGTCTAGCATAAGTTAGCTCGTAGACTTGTCGTTAGTTACGTTATTTATCAGTTTATTAGTTAGTTATTAGTTTAGTTTAGCGTAGTGTAACACCGTGGAGGAAGGACGGGTCTTTACCCACTGTATACCTGATCCACAGGCCGTCAGGAGGTCGTGTAGTCTTGTAACTATAAATACCCCTTCCATCCTTGGAAGGGGTGTGGCTTGGAATCTAACCTTTCATTTTTATTGAACCAACTCTCTACCAAGAACACCACCTCTCTACTTTCTCTCTCTAACTATGGCAAACATGTATTTCCATCATCCAAGACCACCCGAATCATCAAACACAATAAATATTACGATCCTACAAATGGTACCAGATCCAAGGTTTTTGTGTTGTGTTGATTTATTGTGGTTTTTGATTCATGTGTTAAAACTGTTCTTGTACTTTGTTATGGTCGGAAAACATTTTTTCGAGTATTGTGGTATAACAGTTTTAACAAGTTTAGTATCCTTTTAGTTTGGTCAATAAATTAAAACTCTTTGGTCCTTCAATGTTCATATCTGTCTTGTCATTTTTGTCCTAAGTCAATTACTGGAATATTTTTATATGACTTTTGATCCAAACCGTGTATTATTTATGGTCAAACTGTGGTCAAACTCAGGCAAATATGAATATCCATATGCTTTTTATGGGTTGATATGAAGATGGTCGGATAAATATGGTCGGAAAAATCGCCGGAGCATAAAGTCAAAAAGTCAATGGAGACTTGATCTTGCTAGCGACTTGTCACTCAGTCCAGATTCATTGAATCATCATAGCGACTTGTATTTACAAGTCGCAGCGACTTGTTATGAAGCTAGCAACTTGGACTCATGTAGCGAGTTATAGTTTTTGACTTTTGAGTCAAAAAGACATAGCGACTTGTTACAATATATGCTGTAGCGACTTGATATATGCTGTAGCGACTTGAGACAATATATGTAGACTCTAGCGACTTGACATAAAGAAAAGATGAAGAAAGACTGTTTGACCAAACCAAAATACAAAACACCATTCGTTACCTCAGTTAACAACTACATCCTCTGTCCAAATGCAAATCTTAACAAACAACATTCAAATCCTACTCTAAACTCATGCCATGACCTTCTCAACACTCATTCATTCAAGACTCAAACATAAATGAAAAGTAATCAAGATCTCAGTCAAAGTTTGAGTATATCAATATATAATCGTGACCTTGTAGATCCATGTTCACAAACTTTAACTCATCATCGATCCTTTCGAAGCTTTCACTTCATGTAATATCCGAAACTAAAAGGTCAAAGATACTAACAAGGATGGTAGATCCTTTTTTCCTTGGTTCGTTCTAAAGTAAAGATCTCAGATAATCATCATCGATCTTGTGTGTTTGATTATGTCTGAAGCTTAAGAAATGATTTTAACAACCTTGTTAAATCAAATCCTTGATTCGTTTCATATGTTAAACAATCAAAACATAATTAAACTCACAAAGACATTACCTACCTTGAAGTTTTGATCTCGTAGCCCACTCAGTGAAACTCTAGCCATCCCTATGGCTTTAATAACGAGTTCGTGCCAACCCTGTGGCTAGGTCCTTGTGACCTGGTGATGCGTAAATGAGAGGGACGCTGATGATTGTGTTGAGGTAACTATTTGGGTCTAATGGAGATTAGGTGAAGACTGGTTTATTGAGGGGCTGTTTATATGACTTTAGGGTTTGATGAATGTGTTAAGATACATCTTTATAGCCCCTATATTTAGGATAAGAGTTAATTCTGATATGGTTTTAATCCCTTGGGCCTATACTGATTTCGTGGACCTTGTATTGGCTTTATTGTTGGTGGACCTAAATATTAAAAACGGCATAGATCTAATGGGATTGGACTTGGGCTGCGCCCCTTGAATAAATAGTTGGGCCGTGGATTAATATGGAACGGGTGATATTGTGTTGAGTTCTTGTTCATTCATTAAGAAGAATGTTGGTATTTTCTCGAGTATGTATGGGTATTGTGCTCAGGGATAGTTTCTATTTTGATTTGGACTGAAAGCAGGGTCGAAAATTGAAAGATTAGGCCGTGCATATGTCATGTATTGGATGTTGTATTGATGGGCCTCTCAATACCCGATCATATTTATTAGCTTTGAGATAATGAGATTCGATGATGAGATTAGGTATGATGATGAGAGTGTTGTGTTGTGCGGGTTGATACTTTGGTTATACATTTCCACGGAGTATACTATTTTACAGCTTGAGTCAATATTTGAACAAGGTTGACTACAGGGTTGTTTATACGATATTTCTTATTTGGATTTGTAGTAAGATTTTCTGGGCGCGTTTACTTATTTCGTCTTCTTTCTTTCTACCCTTCCGCGAAGATGACTTGTCTGGGCGTTTATAGAGAGTGATAAAGACTTGGCTATTAAATTACGGTTGTGATTCTTTCTCGTTTAACCCACAACGTAACTATCACTTCGGTGTCTCACTTTGTTGAGAATGTCAAGAGGTTTTGTACATTGGGTACATCGTTTCTTCTTCACAAAGATTAGTACAAGTTTAAGTAACAAATCTGGGGAATTCTACGTCATGTTTAAGTTTGGTATATCGGGATTACTTCTCCATGTTGTCACTGCAATAGCCGACAGAATGTGTAAATGATGTTTTTACCAGAGTGTTTATTGGATGGTTGATGATATTGTTGATGTGGGATAATGAACCACTGATGAACCGCTGCATGTTCCCCTAAAGACAGATATTCACAGAAACCAAAGTTGTCATAACATATTCAAGCTGATATAGTTTACGGTTTTGTCTTGATTTTGTAAAATCCCGCGAAAGAATCTATTTCTCGGTGTAAATCATCCCGTGACAATGGAAACATCCTGGTAATTGTAAAGTGCATTTCCGGATCTATCTTACGGTTTATTCTTGGTTTTGTAAAATCCCGCGAAAGAAACTATTTCTCGGTTTAAACCATAGAATTGTAAAATCCCGTATTGATGGAACCATCCTGGAGAAAGGAAAGTGTATTTCGAGGTCTTATCTGATGCTGGTGCTCCGGTATCTGTTTCGAAAAAGGGATAAAAGGGTGTACTTCATGAATTGGGTGATTGTTTGGATTTCCTTCATGGCAGTTTGGTTACTACATGGTTTTACGGGGTTATGTGCTTTTAACCATGGTCGGGATGAACATCATTATCAGAGTTCACTTATAAAGTCAAAGGAGGCTAGAGTTGAGCTTTTAACCAGAAGATGTGACAACGGGGTTAATTCACTATTATTTATTTGAGGTTGAAGTGAAATATCACGGGCGAATGTACTTAGTATCTGAAGGTATCGGGGATGGTTGGATGAAGATTCTTCAAAGATCCTTGTTCGAGCTTCTTATCAAAAACGAAGACATGGAAATCTAGTTATTGTTGGGTGACTTTTTCCTTTTCTTTTACCACTTGGGGGAATTGGGCTCTTATCACCTCAAAATAACTATCACTTTTAAGGAGTTACGTTGTAGTGCTCAGTGTCACATTCAATTGTGGATTTTCAAGAGGTAATGTACGTCTTATACTTGATGGTTGGTTGGATGAAGAGTATAGAGTACTTAGAGATTCAATGGACGATGAAGTCTCGGCACCGCTCTTTGTTACATATGTGCAAGTTTAAGTCACGAGTTCGGGTTGTTTCACTTCTGGGTCAAATTCATCATATTGAGTTTTCTCCATCAGCTGTCACGACAAAGAGCCTACTGAATGATAATGGGGTCGACTACAAGTTTTTCCAAGAGAGCTGAAAAGAGAGAGATTATGACGTTTGAACACAACAGTTCAAGCCTCGTTCCTCAAAGAAAAGAAAAGTGTACGTGTCAGTGCGCTTTATCTTCTGAAGAAGAGAAATCTTCTCTATTATGACCATTCTTATCAACATGTTTCATGCTTTTTCCATGCGCTTTCGATTATCAAGTGAACTGGGCTACCATTGATTGTTTTCTTATTCCACTTGCTCAACTATAATGACGATGGCGACATCATGTGCTAATTTTGCGGGGGAGAAGTGTGAAGAGACTACATTTGGATGATTTCACTTATTTAATCAAGAATGGCAACTCCGTATGCAATTCTTGAGGGGGAGAAGAAGTGTGAATTTTCTGCATGGTTGATTTTTATTTGATAATATATTGTCAAACGGCTCATAACTCATGTAAGAACCGAGCTTCTTCTTATCGGGTCATCTTCACATGGAGTTTTCTTCTAAGATCTGTTGGTTAACATCTTCACACGAGCTGATTTGATTAATGACAAAGTGCTTCCAGTTGCGGGGCTGATTTCCTTAATGAACATCTTTCTGTTCTTGTTTGATTGGGAGGGATTTGACTTAAGGGGGTTTGCTATTTGTAAGTTAACGGGAATGCATTTGGTGAGTTGAAGATGTTAACTATTTAATCCCCAACTGGACAATCTTGAAGAAGGTCGAGTCTACAGTCTGTTCTACATTTTCTGTTACATGTTAGAAGACTAAAGACGAGTTGCATTTAATGATCTAAAGACTTCTTCTTAATTCGGGCATTTATCAAACAGATTGTCGGTTTAGGGGAGAGCACTAATTGGGGGAGGGTGAAAAGTCAGATTTAATCCCAAATTAGACTTGCTCACATTCTACTTCAGCACGTTGATTCTCACAGATATATTTGTGCTAATGGTATTCTTCTCAAAAGATTTCGAGTATATGAGCTTACAATGAGTTGCTGATTCTGAAGTATCAAAACCAGCAAGGGGGAAGGAGACACGTATCTAAACGCGAGTAAACTTGATGAGCTTAATACTTCTAAGTGATTGAAGAAATCCCGGGAAGACATATGTCATTACCGCAGAGAAACTCAATGTTTGACTCATGGCGTTTAGTGTCATTATTCCAACTATGTGGGGGAAGAGATGGAAGAGTTAGTTTCTAGTGATAAAAGCGGTACACAAGTGTGTGATGATTTCGATGCTATCGCAATCATCAGGGGAGAGAGATTGTGTACATTGGGGATGCTCAACTGTTTCACTTGAGTGCTTAATCAGTGATTCAGAGATATAATCACTTATTCCGGAGTTGAAATCCGCAGAGATAGTCCTCCGCAGAGATAATCAGTGATTCGGCCTGCTTCTTCAATGTTATCAGTTATTCTCTCTTTGGGCATTCGGGTACTTCGGGTTCTTGAGCTTCATACACTTTCTTCAGGGGGAGAGAAAAGTATACACCAGGGTTATTCTTTTGGCTATTGGACTTAATCTACTACTTCGATGGTATAAGTTTCTCTGTCTTCGGGTATATGTGTATTCGGGTTCGTGAGCTCTAGTCTAAGAGACAGACTGCATCAATTCAACTACGTGGGGGAAGTTATCTCTTGACACCTTTTGGAATGGATCGCTTTAGACTTCAGTGGAAAAGGAATCTGAGAAGAGTTATTCATATGTGGGATGATACGTTGCTATTCTTCTTTTGGATGATATAACCTCGAATGAAGAATCACGGTGATTATTCTTAAAAGGAGCAGCAAGATCAATGATAATGGTGTGCTTTTTTGTGCACCTGGCTAATAGAAGCTTGAAAGAAAGCTTAGAATCTGCTCAACATAAGGATTTTCGGTTTGGGGGGAAGCTGCCAAAAGTCTCACTTTCAGATGGTTCAATTTCTTTCTTCAGTACAAGAGCCTTGGAAGCTTTGGTGGTGGAAGTTTAAGAGATGACAAATTCTATCTTCTACAACGGGGCTGTTCGATATCCTTATCTCGGTACTCGTATAATCATCTTCTTAAACTATATCATCTATTCTATCTTTGTAAATATTTTTCAAAAACAAAATACAAAAATATAAAACCAACAAAAAGAAAATAGAAAATATAAAATCCATAAAAATCAGAAATTTTCAAAAATACCAAAAATATGTTTTCTCTAGACATGTCTTCTGGTATCGATAACATCTGCGGTCTTATAAATGTCATTCAATATTGGCACGGGACCATAGATGAAGTTCGAGCAGAAGGTGTAAATATTTCTTTTCAAAACATGTCTAAAAATATGGCTTACAGTTATTTCAGACTGTAACCCGCGCTTAAACCATGGTTTGCTATTATTTCAGATAGCAACCCGCTCTTCAAGGAAGGAAAGTGTTGCGCTAAGCCTATTTTCTAAAATTTCGTGCACTTATCCTAAAACAAAATGAGGAAAGTATGTCGAAGGACTGTTGTTCCTACTCAAATATTTTTCCTTCTAAAAATTCTTCAGAAAAATATTTGTTTTAACAAAATGGTGGTTAATGAGTTGCAAAATCAATCAGTTTCAGAATTTTTATTAATTTGCAAAACTCAATCAATGACTTCAGCGCTTTTAATCTTTTCATAAAATGAGTCATTGATTGACGGGGAGAATGTTTTCAAATTTATATCATCTAACGGACTTTCTTAATTATCCTACGTGCTTAATTAAAAATGATATTTGCCATTTAGGATTAGATGATTAGAGTTTGATGAACACATAATTCCCATGCCTTTATATGATCTGATTGATATGTTGGATTGACTTATATTAGTCGATTGCTGTTTGGGTGATGTCGACCACCATATATCTGTATGTGTGTTCACTAACGTATGCAGGTATATTGGTATAAAAGAATGTTCTCAATCCGGATCCCACAAATGAAGTTGATTGGATGCCGAAAGGAAAGGGTAACTATATCTTGGGTTGACAATTGAAGAAACTGAGCTTAATTGGACTTCTATGGAGAGTTGGCATAATGCAACGTAAGAGGTCTCACTGCATCAGCAGATGGTTTTCTTCATCAGCAAATGAAGAAACGGAGCTTAATTTGACCTCAGTTGGCATAAAAAATGCAAAAGAAGTCTCACTGCATCAGCAGACGGTTTTTCTTCCAAGCCTTACAGCAACAACAAAAGCAGCTCAACCACTTAACATATCTTTGTGCAGGAAAAAGTAGTGGATGATATCATTTTTCTTAAAACAATTTTGAAAACGTTATTTTGAAAATGGAAAATTATTATTTTGAAAATAAATTGGACTTAATTTTGGAAATCACCGGACTTCATTTTATCAAAACTTAAGTCACTCAATCATCGACTACGGTCATCGATTGAGGGGGAGAGTGATTTTAAATAAATTATTTTCAAACGATATTTCATCTATAAAGTCCGGATTGTACAAAATAAGTGGTGATCTAAAGATTTAATGTTATGTCATGGTATGATTTTTTTTAAGAATCAAGATCTTTCAAAATGAAATTTTTTCTGTTCTTGTTTGATTGTGAAATTGTTTTATTTTACTTAAAGATCTCTTAAAAACTATCATACCTGACACTAACAATCTTTAATGTCTAAATTTGTTCCTTATCTATCATTTTTCAAAATTAAATCTTGCCACGTCTTTCCCCAAAATATTCTATATGATTTAAATCTTTTGGGATCACAAATCTCAAATGGTTTGAAATTTTTGATCGGGGGAGAGATCGTGATTTAAATCTCAAATCTGTTTAAATGGAATTGGTTTTAGTCCTTTAAAGGCACTCCTGCCTCCATGTGCCAAACGATTTCAAATATACAATGCACATGTTGAGGAGGAGCATTTAACCAAAAACCAGAAGAGTACTTAAACCAGGCGCATTTTCTCCCATGTTTTCTAAACCTCATTAAATCACTTGGGATCCAAAATCTCAAAGGGTTTGATATTTTTGATCGGGGGATAATTTGTGATTTAATAATGAAATTTGATAAAAGGTGATCATTTGATTCAATGTGCTGGCTCTTTCTAATATGTGCTAAACTCTTTCATATATTGATGCACATATTGAGGGGGAGCGAATGGTTTCTATTGGCGATCGTGAAAAGTACCTCTAAAAGAACTCTTGCCTCTATGTGCAAAATGATTTTATAAATATCTAACGCACATACTGAAAGGGAGAATTTACCAAGAAAATCAAAAGGCTTTTCCTAAGGAAATTGTGATCAAGAAAAGATTTCAAATATCTCTTGCCTCCATGTGCTAAACAATTTCAAATCATATGCACATGTTGAGGGGGAGCATTTCTAAAATGATCAAAACAATTAAGGTACAAAATTCTTTGATTTTATATCACAAGTACCTTGATTGATTTTCCAAATGATTTTTCAATTGGTTTCGAAAATGAATGAACTGTACCAAAAGATCGACCATTTTACTTTATGTATGGAGTTACCAGGATGGTGAGGTTAGGTATTAGTTCCCACGATCCGCCAGAACCGGAGGGATCTGCCCAGGGACAATCCACTAGATAGTGTAGAGTCCTTAGGTATGATGAAAAAAGGAGAAAAGTGAGATATGAGAAGAGTGCGGACTGAGATAGAGGTAGAACTGGAATAAACCCAACAAGGTTCTAGTAATGAAGTCTCAGTAAGCACTGAAGGGGTTGAAGAATGAAAAAGAAATGAATGTGAAAAAGGGTGAAAAAAATAGCCCTCCAATAATTCAACCTTAGGGCAGAAACCGGGTTCAATTCATATGCTACTGGTGTTTACTAAGGTAACACTGGTATTGAAGACAAGACGTCATGGACCCAGTGACGCACTGCACTAAACTTCCCAAGCTATTCAAGTTCCTCTTAAAAGGGCTTGTTTCCTTCTCACGGGGAACCTACATAATCTATCGACTTTCTCTTAGAGATTGTTGATATTGAATATGGAGACCCTCTCCCTAGTCTCCGGCATAAGAACCAAAGTGCACAATTGAGTCTAGAGCCAAGAGATCATCCACAATATCTCATTAGGACACAGTATTCTTGAAGACTTGTTGTTTCACACAATGTGGAAAGTAAGTATATATTAAGAGTCCTACGCATTATCCTTGTGGTATTGCCAGAACATCCGAGTGATATGTAAAAGTATTCACGATGAAGATGGAAATCCTTCTAGAGCCAACATCAAACAAGCTCTTGGTGGGTGACATGTGAGATCTTTTCTAAAGATCAAACTTGTGACAACTTGATAGAAACAATGGGGCGATTCACTCGTGAATCAAACTTGGTCCAGGATTGGAATTGACGAATACTTTTGGAAAAACCGTTCGATGTGCAAACCTTCTTTTCTCTAGCACGTCAAATGTGTATTCATTTTCAAACACAAAAAGTATCTCTGGTTGAAAAATACTTTTGTAAAAACCGTCCGATGTGTAAATCTCTTCTTTTCTCTAGCACATCGAATGTGTACTCATTTTCTAATACAAAAGGTATTTTGATTAAAAATTGATCTTTCTCATAAAACCTTCTTCGTATTGCAAAACTCTTTCTTCAAGCAATACTCGATTGTTTTCAAATCAATTTTTCATCAATCAGTGAATCTGAATTTGCTGGTTCACTCACTCCGTGTTGTCTTCTTTGAGACGTTCCGGTTTGAGAACGGCTAGAACATCTGCGAAACCCTGTCAAGGAGATTCTTAGGAATCCTACCTGATCACAGGCAGTACTTGTACTGATCAACGGGGAACCGTGGGCCGTGTACCTCAATTCAACGAAAGTGATCAAAGACATTTTCGTGTGTTTTATTGCTAACTGTTGTTTGCAGGTACATTTGGACGGTTGCAGCTGATCAGAATTGAGGAGTCAATCCAAAGCCGCATGCTCACAGCATCCAATTTGAAGAAATCATGACTGGTGCATATCAACATAACCTGGCTCTAATATTTTTATACTATGCTTCTGCTACGCTTCTGAAAATATCATGAACCAGTAAAGCTTCCGCTACTCTGATGGAAAGATGTCATGATTCAAAAGTGTGAGCATGTCGGTCCAAAAGTCACAACATCACATGATGGCAACACAATAAAGGGTGATCCAGAGATTTACTGTGGCTGATGATCTCAAAGAAAGCTCGAAGATCATCAAGATGTGGATCATTTAAAGGCCTCCACTAAAAGTACAAATCATTGCGGACTTTGAAGAATCGCTACTAAAGCACAAAGATTGCAGTATTGAAGAATTGAAGTCATGCTACGATGCAAAATGTATTTCATGGGGTGACCTCCCTTAGGGGGAGATTGTTAGGAATTGGAAATTCCATGTTAAAGTGTCGGTCACCCCAATTATAGTCTAGCCTAAGTTAGCTCGTAGACTTGTCGTTAGTTACGTTATTTATCAGTTTATTAGTTAGTTATTAGTTTAGTTTAGCGTAGTGTAACACCGTGGAGGAAGGACGGGTTTTTACCCACTGTATACCTGATCCATAGGCCGTCAGGAGGTCGTGTAGTCTTGTAACTATAAATACCCCTTCCATCCTTGGAAGGGGTGTGGCTTGGAATCTAACCTTTCATTTTTATTGAACCAACTCTCTACCAAGAACACCACCTCTCTACTTTCTCTCTCTAACTATGGCAAACATGTATTTCCATCATCCAAGACCACCCGAATCATCAAACACAATAAATATTATGATCCTACAGTTATAGGAATGCAGGAGCCGGTGCAGGTTATACGGGAAATCAGAATCGAGGAAGGATTGTGGTTCAAGGTCAAGGGAAGAAAATCAAGTGCTACAACTATGGTAGAGAAGGACACATTGCAAGGAACTGTACTCTTCCAAAATGTCCACAAAATGCAGACTACTTCAGGGACAAAATGCTACTGGTGCAAGCTCAAGATAATGGAGCAGTGTTGGATGAGGAAGAATTGCTATTTCTTGCTGAGGGAAATGCTAAAACTTATGATGCTGATGTGGATGAACAGCCTGTGCAGGGTATGGCTCAGAACAATCCCAATGCCTTTCAAGTAGCAGACTGTGATGCATTTGACTCGGATGTTGACGATGAACCAACTGCACAGACCATCTTTATGGCTAGCATCTCTCCAATGGTCTCTCCAAAGGTTCCTTCACATCAACAAGCCAGTCCCTCCAAGGAATCCATCATATCAGAGGTGTTAAAACTATACGATGAGGTTGATGTGCAATAGATACACGACAAAGTACAATCAACTGAAATTATTGAATAAGATATTGAAAATATGGGTAATAGCAATGTTGTCCCATATGATCAATATGTGAAGCAAGATGAAAGTGAAATTGTACCAAATGATGCATCTTCTGCAGTCAATGATGACTATACTTTTGATGAATACACTGAATGTGCTCCTGATGATTCCATAACCTCTGGATTAAATGCTTATAAGGAACAAGTTGCCATATATGAACAACATGCTAAGTTTGAACTGACTACCCGTGAGCAGGAGATGGATAACCAAATACGTACACTTATTAGAAAAAGTAATTTTAGCGAAGAAATGTTAAAACAAGAGTTAAACTCCTTACAAGAAAAGCTTAATAAAATTGTTAAGCAAAAGCAAAAACTTCAAGAAAATGTAAAAGTGCTTAAACAGGAATTTAATGCTAAGGAATCAAAACTTTTAAATGATTTTTCCAACCTAAAAACTTTGAAAAACAAACTTGAAAACAAGTTGTACGTAAAAGGGAACACCATTCAGACTGCTCACTTAATCAATAAGCATAGAGTGTCAAGCGATGAGCACAGTACTAATCTTGTAGAAGAACCCAATCCTGAGGTTGGTAAGAAAGCAAAAGATGCTCAAAAAGTAATCTATGATGGAAATGAGATTCTTAACCCTAGACAAAAGCCTACATTTGTTGAGTGCACTGAGGAGGATAGAGAATTAGAATATGTCACTAGAGAGAAATTGGATAAGAAACTAAAAGATCCATGGTGCATAAAGTATAATATCACATTTAAAACACCTAATTATGCTAAGGAAAACTGGATTTCCTTTAATAAGTTTAGACCTCAGACCCTGCTGACCTCTGAGCAAGTGTTTTGGAAGAAAGATATACATAAGAAAAAAGTTGATGATCTTGTTGAAAAGAATCCCCCTTGTAGGAAATTACCTCCAGCTACTGAGTATCCTCCAAATACACCTATGCATTTAGTGCCTAGAACTCTTCCCACACAAAGCAAAACCTTAGTCAGCTTATATGTAGTTTACCAACTATTTGTTGACTTTGAGAAAACTTGTAAGAAAAGAATCACTCCAACAGGAATTACTGAAGGGGAAAGGGGTTTTGAGCAAACAAAAGAATGTTACTTAACTAAGTTCATGCCTTTCTTTAAACAACTAAAAGAACAATTTGAATCTCTCCAAAAGGGCATAGATACTGAGGTTAAAGATATGAAAAGAATGTTTAATGAGATGGAAAACGAAGTTAGAGATTATGAATGTGAGCTCAAAAGTAATGAGATTGAGAGGAAGAATCTTCACATCCTAAATGATAGTTTGATTTCTAGATGTATTGCTCAAGATGTGTTTTACACTGTCACGAATTATTCTATTACTGCATCTCAATTTCATGAATTATCTGTTGCTTTGAAAGTCTCCCATGACCGTGTCATTGAGCTTGAAACAACGAATTCAAAATTGCATGATAAAATTGAAAGGGATGATCATGATAACATGGTCAGACAATTTTCTAAATTAGAAGTTGAATATCTTGGTTTGCAATTAAAATATCAACATCTAAAAGAAAATGTTAAAACCTCAAATGCCAAGACATCTTCGGATGCTCCTGAGTTTGATGCAGTTTTTGAATTAAACAAACGAGATGAATAGATTCGAGTTCAGTACAACACGATCAAAAGGTTGAAAGCCCAAATTTCCCAATTGAAGGGAGATAAGAATGAAGTGACTGGCTCCCATATGCCTCCTCCTTTAGATTCTCAGAATTCTCAAAATTTTCATCTTCAAAACATCATTAATGTATTACAACATGAAAATGAGTGCTTTCTAGCAGAAAATGAAAAGGTTAAACTGCATTTCAAAGAGTTATATGAATCAATTAAGGTCACTCGTGACAAGAACAACGAAAAGATAAATTCTTTGCAAAATGAAATTGAGAATCTTAAGAGTCAGGTAAAAAGGAAAATGCCAATCACCAGTGGTGAGGATATTGCACCAAAGGTGCCTGCTTGTACTAAATATGTTATGTCTGTGAAGTATATTCCCCCTCATCTTAGAAACAATGAACTAGCATGTCAAACCTACTTTTCGTACCTTAAGGATAGTTTAGAATGCATCTGTGAGATTGTTGAAGAGGACAAGATAAAGAAACCACTTGATAATGCGATTGGGCATGCATGCTTATATGCCAAACGATCTCGGGAACTTTTAGAATGCTTAATAGAAATATGTCCTAAATCTGGTACTAGGAAAGATAGTGTTGTTGTGCCTTGTTCTATGCCTAATGTCAAGCATGTGACCTTTGATTTACCTCCTAGGATCTTAGATCCCAACACTTCTAGACCAGGAATGCAGAAAGTAGTGAAACCAACTAATGTTCCCATCGTTCCTTCTACAGGAGTAATCAGTGACACTATGGCAAGCGTGTCAAAGCCTCCAGGCAATACAAATCAAGATAGGACCTCACGAGCCAAGAGTGATCAAGGGAAGAAAGTAGAAGACCACCCTAGGAACAATAAGTTTGAGTTGAATAAGACGAATCGTGATGATTCTAGTATTAGCTATAGGGGTACTGTAATTAATTCGAATTCTGCTATATTTGAAAAAGATGTAATGAATGTTTAGTTTCTGTTATTTATCATGAATGTGCTGTGAATGAGTTGATTAATGCTGTTAAATCCCCAGTAAAAAATGTAAGAAATGCTAAATAGGTTAAGGATGCCAGAAAGCCATTCTGGAAAAAGGTTAGAAATTATTGGAAACCCACAAGAAGAAAGTTCAATAATGTGGGTTATCAATGGAAAGCCACTGGTCGCACGTTCAAAGTTAATGAATTTTGTCCTAATAGGAATAGATCTATGCCACTAAGGAATGGAAACCAACTGGTAGGATCATCCCTTTAAGAAGTTGTCATACTACACATAGGCCAAGTGATACTACTAGTCTTGCATCCACCCCTAATGATGTCATTGCTTCTATTTCTGATGTGGGTGTTCCAATCTCAATTACTAACCAAGTGGAACTCATTCTCGCATGGGGATCCAAATTATCCAGTCATCCATATTTGTCTGTGTTCAACTGCAAGTCGTACAAATCGTTCTGTGGTATTTTGACTCAGGTTGTTCAAAGCATATGACTGGAGAGCGCTCGCTGCTCATGAACTTCGTGAGTAAATTCATCGGCACTGTTAGATTCGGGAACGACCACTTTGGGGCAATTATGGGTTACGGAGATTATGTAGTTGGAGACAGTGTAATCTCCCGAGTATATTATGTTGAAGGAATCGGTCATAATTTGTTCTCTGTTGGTAAATTCTATGACTCTGATCTTGAAGTGGCCTTTAGAAAACATACTTACTTCGTCAGAGAAGTAGATGGTGTTAGACTTTTAAAGGGAACACGTAGGACTATACTGTACACCATCTCTATCGAAGATATGATGAAGTCTTCTCCAATCTGCTTGTTATCAAAGGCTTCCAAAACAAAGTCATGGTTATGGCATCGTCGTCTCAATCACTTGAACTTTAGAACCATAAATGATCTTTCTAGAAAGGACCTCGTGAAAGGAATGCCCAAATTAAAGTATGAAAAATATCATCTTTGTTCATCATGCCAATTGGGAAAAAGCAAGAAATATGCCCATAAACCCAAACCTGCAAACTCAATTATGGAAGTTCTTTATACTCTTCATATGGATTTGTGCGGACCCATGAGAGTGCAAACTATAAACGGGAAGAAATATGTGCTAGTCGTGGTTGATAACTACTCCAGGTTCACTTGGGTTAAGTTTTTGAGGTCAAAGGATGAAACTACAGACATCATCATCAAACTTATTAAACAGCTGCAGGTTCGACTTAACAAAACAGTCAGGATTATCCGAACAGATAATGGAACTGAGTTTGTAAACAAAGAACTAAGCCAGTTCTATGAAAGCATTTGAATCAACCATCAAAGAAGTGTTCCGCGTACTCCTCAACAGAACGGTGTAGTTGAAAGAGGAAATCGGACTCTTGTCGAAGCTGCAAGGACTATGCTTATCTACTCAAAGGTTCCAATGTTTCTCTAGGCAGAAGCCATTGCTACTGCATGCTACACCCAAAACCGTTCCCTTATTCACACCACTCATGGAAAAACTCCTTACGAACTTGTCTACAATCGAAAACCAGATCTTTCTTTCCTTCATGTATTCGGTGGCTTATGCTATCCAATGAATGATGGTCAAGATTTAGGAAAGTTAAGAGCTAAGGCGGACATTAGAGTTTTCGTTGGTTATGCTCCAAATAGGAAGGGTTACCGAATCTACAATAAAAGAGCCCGAGATATCATGGAAATTATTCATGTCACGTTCGATGAGCTATCTGAGCAAATAGCTCCTGGACAATCTAGTTCTGGACCCGCATCTCAACATTTATTAAGTAGTCCCATTAGTTCTTCTCTTGTACAGAATCCCTCACCTACAGTTCCATATATACCTCCATCGGGAGAAGATTTGAAGAAATTGTTTGATCCAATGTTTGATGAATACTATGAACCTATTGATAATGGTCATTCTACACCATCAACAGTGGCGGCTCCTAATCCAATCAACGCAAATAACCCATCTGTTTCTGTGTCTCTATCTCAAGAAGTAGCTGCTGGAGATCACTCATCATCATCCTCAATCCTCGAGTATACATCATGGAAACGTTACTACCTATTTTGATGGAGATAACCCTCTTGCCACTCACGAAGATGCACCGTTTGAAAATATATTTGCCCCTGAACCAACACCTGAACCATTTTCATCAGGGGATCCAAATCTGCTACTTCAGCTCCTCATCATCAACCACATGAACATCTCAGAAAATGGACACATGATCATCCTTTGGACAACATTATTGGGAACCCGTCTCGCCCAGTATCCACTCGTAAACAACTTGCCACAGATGCGTTATGGTGCTTCTTCAATTCTGTATTATCAAAGATCGAACCTAAAGATGTCAAAACAACAATGTCTGAGGACAGCTGGGTTAGTGCTATGCAAGAAGAAATCCATGGGTTTGATCGTCTTGATGTATGGGAATTAGTACCTGCTCCAGATTATGCTATGCTCATTGCTCTCAAAAGGATCTTTAAAGTAAAGCTTGATGAGCATGGTGATGTCCTGAAGAATAAGGCAAGACTAGTGGCCAAAGGATACCGACAAGAGGAGAGTATTGACTTTGAGGAATCATTTGCTCCGGTTGCACGAATTGAGGCTATCAGAATCTTCCTGGCTAATGCTGGTAGCAAGAACATGGTGGTTTATCAGATGGATGTAAAGACTATGTTTCTGAATGGAGATCTCAAAGAAGTAGTCTACGTCAGCCAACCCGAAGGTTTTGTGAATCCAGAGCATCCTACCCATGTCTACCGCTTGAAGAAGGCCCTCTACGGTTTGAAGCAAGCTCCAAGGGCATGGTATGATACATTGTCAATGTTTCTCTTAACAAATGGATTTAGCAAA
This sequence comes from Chrysanthemum seticuspe, assembly GCA_019973895.1. Classification (NCBI taxonomy): domain Eukaryota; kingdom Viridiplantae; phylum Streptophyta; class Magnoliopsida; order Asterales; family Asteraceae; genus Chrysanthemum; species Chrysanthemum seticuspe. The sequence goes on from BPTQ01000007.1 coordinate 96,773,513, forward strand.
GGAGCAGTTGATCCCACATTGTTCACCAGAAAGTCAGGCAAACACTTAATTCACGTTCAAACTTATGTTGATGATATTATTTTTGCCTTGACCGACCCTAATGAATGTGACCGATTTTCAAAGAAGATGGTGATAACGCTCAAAATGAACATGTTTTTAGTAGCGTTATTATTGGTTTTGTGTATGATAATCGGCTATATTTATTCATAATTGTTGTAAAAGTGCAAAAGATGCGTATTGTGTATGTGTATGTAGCCAGGTATCACAAAAGATAAAGAAATGAAGTTTTCATGCACGTTTGGAGAATTCCCGGGGAAGGAAGTCGAGTAAGGAAGCTCTTGGACTCAATGACTAGGAAGCGCAAAGATTTCTAAGTATCTACAACAAGTTAAGATCAAGTTTCGTCTTGGAAATCATCAGCGAAAACAAAGAAAAAGGCAAAAATCAAGAAAAGTCAACAAAAGTCAAAATTGGGGGTACAAGAGCCGCCCAACCGTTCGGTTGGATCCCGCTACCGATCCGGTTGGGCGAAGTGAACAAGGCGCAACTGATCCAGTTGCGTTGCAACCGATCCGGTTGCCAAGGCTAGAGTTACACAAATTGTCATTTAATGTTGCCTTAACTCCCCATAATCATTGGAGGCCGATCATTTCCTGTTATTTACTTGTAGAGAATGTTTTTAGACAGATAGTTATGGTTCTTTAGCTATATATTGAACCAAGACTTAGTAGTCTAGGTGTGACACAACCCAAAGTGTAATAGTTTACACCAAAGCTATTACCAACCATTTTATTCATCCCAAAAGTTTGGTTACTATTTTAAAACGTCCAGGAGGTTGGAGAGACTCATTCTCATCCATTGTTTGATCATTCGTAGTTATACGGTTAAGCTAGGCGATTGGAGGCGTGCGGTTGCTATAATCCACGAATTTTAGTTCTTGTAATCCCAAAAGTTTAGGTATTCTATGAAACTTGTTATGGATTTCTATTCTCTTGAGTTATTGGAATTACTTTGTTATTACTTGTGTTTTATTATAATTATCATGGAGTAGTTCTTGAATATACTTGTGTGTAAGGATGTAGGAAATCATACTAGTGTTCTCATATGTGATGCATGTATATATGATCTTGTTTAAATGAGTTTGTTGGAAAACTACTAGTCTCGTTTGATTTGTCGGTAAAACATGTTTTAAGAAAAAGGACCGAAAGGATTTCTCTTGTGTTTTATTCCAAAAAGTTAAGTGACAAACTAGTATGGGGATATGGTGATTGACAACCACCATGTTTACTTATTGAAACAAGACTAGAAACATTTTCATCACGAAAGATTCGTAGGAACGAGTTTAATAAGAACATTTTACAAACAAATGGATTTTCTAAAGAATAATCATTAGGATAAGGACCGAAAGGATTACCTATATGTTATTGTTCTTAAAATGATTTTACAAACATAAACCATGGGTTGGAAATCATTTGCTTATGATTTGTGCGTCACATCAAGAGTTTACACCAAGCCTTCTTGAACACTTACTATGATTGCCTATAGACTACACACAAGTATATGTTTCTTTATATTGAATTTAACTAAAACCATCATTTTTGGAGAGAGCCTTGACAAAGATTTCCTGTTACCAATCTTTTAAAACAATTTCAAAAGCAAAATCCCTTGGGACGTTCTCGACTTACCCACCTTTGCTATCGCGAACGAGTATACTTGCTCATATGTGTTTATAGTAATAACCGGATAATTCATGTTTATAAATTTTTAAAACTTGCACACGGTAAGCACATCAAGTTTTTGGCGCCGTTGCCGAGGATTTTGGATTTTTAAGTAATTTGATTTTGTTTAGATTCTGTAAAATTGGTAATATTAAAATTAAATTTCATAAAGAAGAGTAAAAAAAATTGGTTTAGAGGCTAACCGAACCGGTTAGTGCTCTCGGAAAAGTTTTATTTTTTGATTTTTGTAGTTTTATTTTATCAATTGTTTTGTGTTATAGTTTATAGTTTAATTCTTGTCATTTCTGATTTTTATAGATTATCTTATAGATTGTTTATGCTTTTCTTAGTAATTTTTAGATTTTTGATATTTAATCATTTTTAGTTTTATTTACTTTTTAGTTAATTTTGTCTTAATTGCAGTAATTAGCTTGGTTAATTTTCAGTTTTTATGGATTAGTAGTCTTAATGAGTAGTTAAGTAGATTAGTTAATGTAGTTTTGATTAATTAACTTAATTAATATTTTTAATTAATAAGGATAATGAGTAGACACATTTAATTAAGAGTTTAAGCACAATTAATGGTCTTTAATTCATTTATAATTAACAGGTTTAATAAATTATAGTTTTTAATAAATAAAAAAAAAATGGAAAATCGATTCAACCATTCGGTTGCAGCCCGCAACCGGATCGGTTGGAAGTTTTTGGTCAGGAAGTTTACCACCAACCGAATCGGTTGGAGGGCCAACTGATCCGGTTGGTGCTCACGGTAAAAAAATTTATAGTTTTTCGATTTTGAGTTTTAGCTTTTGTTTTTAGTTTTGTTAAGTGTCTTTACTTGTTTAGTATATGTTTCTGTAGTTTGCTTTGGTTTTTACTAACTCTAACGCTAATGATTTGGATTTTTGTCTTTGGTTTTGTTTTGTCTTGTTAGATAGTTGTTATGGATAGTTTAAGCGGAATTTCTGAGTACCTACGTAAATTGGATGAGATGTTCAAGGACACCTTGTAGTGTCGAAGGGGTGAGTGCATGGGACGCTCAACTAAACATGGCCTATGGTGAAAATTATATTGTGGAGAAAGTTCTTGATCAAATTGGCCACGTTCGTTTGGATTACGAAGTTTACGGGAGAAAAATGGTTAAGAATCTTAAGGTTAACATTCATGGTCATATTTTCGAAGCAGATTTTGTTGTCTTGGAAGAAGGAAACGCTGATGAGCCCAATGTATGCTTTGGGCAGGATTTTCTTGTGACGACCAAATGTCAAGTGGATTTTGCTTTAGGGGAGATGAGGATCAACATCACCAACTTGGAAGAGGAGAAGGGGGTGAATGAAATGCTTGTGGAGTTATGTACTAATATGGAAAAGGAGAATGTGGAAGTCGTAAAGATGGGGAAGGCGAATAGAAAGAAAACCTCATCCAACAAATTAACTCCTACCACATCCACCAACAAAAACAATGATTACACACCTTCATCACCCACTACACCAAACACCTTCAAAACTTTAACCCAAGACCAAAAAGAAGCCATCTTGGAAAACCTTGAACAAAAATTTCTCGAACTCAATGAGAAAAAGCCCGTAATTGAGGTACTACAATATTATGTTCTATACCGCAAGAAACTAGACGCGGTAATGTTAGCAAGAGCGATATTGGAGGATAAAGATATATCGGAGGAGGATAGAGATAGGATTTTGTTTAGGGGTATGCCACGTAAGGAGAAAGACCCGGGAAACTTTGTTTTGCCGATTAAAGTTAACGGGACGACTCCAATGTATGCTTTGGCGGATACAGGTTCAAGCGTCAATGTTATTCCCTATCCATTATTTAAGACGTTGGGTCTTAGTAAGCCACAACCAAATCACTCAAAACTTACCATGGCGGATAACTCCCAAGCAAAAGCGATGGGGGAGGTGAAAAACGTAAGGGTTCAAATTGGCTATCAACCCTACTTGGCCGATTTTCTAGTCCTAGACATTCTGGTTGATAAGAGTCTACCTTTTCTAATAGGAAGACCGTTCCTACGCACATGTGGTGCAATCATAGATATGGGTAGGGGTACGATGACAATCGATGATGGAATCTCAAAACAAACCTATTATCCCAAACCGAGGGGACCAGCTTTGGAATTCATGGAGGATTTAGAATTGATGGAAGCGGACGATGACTTGACTTGTTTTGAAATTGGACGTGATGTCCATGGAAACCCGATGTATGGACCACTAGCTCCACCATACTTTGATATTGAGGATGAAATGGAACGCGCACTAGTGGTGGAGGCATTTTACAATCCATTCAAAAACATCCTTGTTTACAAGAAGCTAGCCGATTTCTTAGGTTCTCTACCGGTTCAACTCAAAAATTTGGAATGGGGGCCCGAGGGGTCAAGTGTTTACAAAAGAGAGGATGGAGACGGAGAATGGCACGTCAAATTTGATATACTATGCCCGGATGGGAGAATATTTGTAAGGAAATTCAAAACTCATGAAACATACCGTGAATTGACCGGGAAATTTCTAAGTGAGGACATCTTAAGGCATGAGTATTTCGAGGAGTAATAAGGAGAAGAAAAACACCATAATAATAAGCAATTGTTTGCTTGATTTTCATGAACTTTTAATTTTATGCATTTAAGATTTCTTGTTTTTCATTTCATTTTTTATTTGCTCTTATTATTATTTTGAAGTTATTTAATTAATGCATTTTGAGTTTTAGTTTAAGTTATGAGTATGATGATTTAGTTTTTGAGATTAGATGTTGTTGAAATTTCAAATGGTTGGATGAATGTTGTGTGCATCTTTAATCGAATTTTTGAGTAAACGATTGTTGCTTGGAACGTAAAATGCCCAAGTAACGTGAAAAAGACAAAATTCTGCAAAAATGCAAACCGAAACGGTTGTGTCCATGACTGATCCGGTTGCACGTAAGTATATATACCAAAAATTCAATTTTTCCAGAACAACACACACACTAATCCTCCAGCTGGGTTTCGCAAAATTCGACCATTAGAAGTTGTTTGAAGATTGTAAAAGTTGTAGAAGATCATCATGGCACCTAAGCAAGTAAGCATCTGCAATCAATTAACTTAATTAAGGTTTAATTAGAGCATTTGATTCGAATTGCAAATTAGGTCACTAATTTGGGGGTTTTTGATAGAATTCGAATTAAGTTGTAATCTTTTAGGATTAAGTGTGTAATTGATATAGGAATGCATTGCAAAAAGAATTGTAGTGATTGATTCAACATGGAATGAGTATTAGATGATTGAATTTTTGGATTTAATTAGGTTGTGCCATTGAATCAAATTAAGTTGCAATTGATGATTCCTAGTTGGTAGATGATGCGTTTTTAATGAATTTTAGATGCCACATTGTTGATTAGAACAAGTAATTAAGAATTGAATTTAAGATTGTTAAGTTCTAAGCAAGATGAATATGTGATTGGAAGCTTTGAAAGCGAATTAAGAACAATTTGAGGACGTAGGAATCATTGATGATGTTAGAATCCAGTCTAGGAGTGAATTGGAATTAGAAAAATCTAGTGGAAAATGGATTTGAAGGCAAAGCCTTCTGCAGAGGAAGTAACCGATCCAGTTGCGAAGCGCAACCGAATGGTTGGACTGAGGTAGCAAGTGGAACCGATCCGGTTGCTCCTCAACTGATCCGGTTCCACGTTCTGATTTAGGAATTTTCGAATTTTTGAAGTAGACCTTAGAGGCTTCTATGGACCTTTCCGTTTGTTCTAACACTCTTATATTGACTTATATTTATGATTTCTACAGAGAAATGTTGTAGGTTGTTTAAGTTCGACAAGGGTTCCACTAAACCCGATTGTTGCCAAGTATTGCCAAAGGAACGCAAGGAAGAAAGTCACGTATAGCTTCAAGGTTGAAGTGAATGCAAACTTGAAGTTCAAAGATCTCACCAATGAGGAGAAACATGATTTCAGGGAACGATTATCAAAGTTTCAAAATAGGACGGCTTTGTTTCTAAGGGTGATTGATTGGGATTTGTTTGCCGGGTATGAGTGTGAAAATGAATTGCGTCATATGATGCGGATGTCTTTTGTCTATCCGGATGATGGGGATTCGTTTGATGATTTGTCATGATAAAGAGCATTTAACATAAATGAAGAGGTTTATCGTGAATGGTGTATGGAGTTCTTTTCGACCATGTACTTTGAAAGAAAGGTCAATGTTCGAAACGTCATGGAAGAAGTTTGTGTTTGGTTTAGGCTTTGTGGGCAGGATCACGCCTACACTTTGCCAGATTTAGCTGTTGCTCTTGGCTTGTATGAACAGAATGAAGTTAAGCATCGATTGTTTGAAGCTCATTTTTCGAGGCTTAGGAGGTTTGAAAAAGAATACCCTAGTATCCCCGCTTACTGGAATCGAGTGGGAGATCCTTCTTGTACTAGGAGGAATGCTGCAACCATTAGGAATCCGTTGATGAGAGTGCTACACAAGTTGCTAGTAACTGGGCCGTTTCATAGAGTTGGAAGCAGGGACAAATGTCATAAGCCGGACTTGTGGGTTATGATGTTATTGGAGGAAACTAAGGATGGAAATGCAGCTTGGCTCATAGCCGAGTATTTGTCTAGGAGAGCCCCGGGAATCAAAGGTAATAGCAACATTTGTGGAGGCCATTTTGTGACAAGATTGGCCAAGAATCTTGGGTATTACAATAGTAGTGAGTTGGCTAAGTGTGGAGAGCCAAAGTTTAGTGAGATTTGGAATGCAAATGGTTTTGGAAATTCTTTGAATAAGAAGACGAAAACGTTGGGAGCATGGATTGAACCACAACAACAACAACAACAACAACAACAACAAAAACCACAACCACAACAACAACAACCACCACAACAGCAAGGAAATGTGCCAATGGGCAATATACCGATGGGAAACGTGCAAACGGGTACGTCTAGTAGTTTCGACTCAGGTTGGGGAGAGTGGAACCAACATTTGAATGAAATTGATTGTAGGGAAGTGTGGAGAGATTCGATGATGTTGAGAAACAATTACATCAATGATTATTCAATGCCTATTTTTTAACACATGGCTCGAGAAGCCAATTACGATTTGCCACCCTACAATCCACCCAATATTCCACCCTATCCTTTCCCCTACACCTCTTATCATGGACCCTATATGTATCCATATCCTGGCTATGCACCATTTCCTGACCCAGTGCCTGCATATGGTAGATTACCCGAGGTTGGAATATCTAGCTATGATGTTGGAGGATCTTCATCGGGCGTTGCAAAGGAGAAGAAGAAGAGGAAGGTTTACACAATCTTTGATGAGGAGGAGAACTATGAAACCGAAAGTGAGGATGATGATGAAGGTGATGATATGAGTGTGGATGACGAATGATCGTGGATCATTCTTGATTTATGGTTACAAAAACAATGGTTATTGTGTTGAACAATATTATCTCTATCTCTTAACTATTTCTTTTGGATGATTATCATACTTTGTTTATTTTCATATTTTTAGTAGCATTTGGATTGTTTGTTTGTTTTGTCTTGTGTATTGCGTATTTTGCAGTTTTGTTTGCAGGATGGATGTGACGGAAGCTTATTGTTGGTCAATATTTGGAGTTGGATAACTCACATGCTTGCTTATGACCCAATATGCATATTGCATATTCTATCCCGTGGTATCTTTTTGACTATTTCTTTTCCCATTTTCTTTACTTTGAAGTTCATTTTTATTACATTGAGGACAATGCAAAACTTAAGTATGGGGGAGGGAAGAAAATAGGAAAAATGATACGATTTTTAAATTTTTAGTTTTTAAGTCTTATTTTTAGTTTTTAGGTAAAGTTTTTGGATTTAAGTAATTAGCAGGAAATCGCCCTTGATTGTCTAGTGGTTTTCACACGTTATTGAGATATATTAAAAGAACAACTTGGGTATTTCAATGGTAAAATGAGGTTTTTGAAAATTTTTTATTTGAATCAAATTACGGAAGTAATTCATTATGGATTCGATGGCATTTTCTAGCACGCATTATAGCCTTTTTCCACTTAATTGTGAGGTTTCTTTTTGTATAAAACACATCTTTTGTTATATATTTGCTATGAGTGTGCCGGTGATTGTGTCGATTCTAGAACTTGTACTTGTTATGCATTACGGTTAAAATCACTCTCGAGTGATAAAAATATGTTCAAGTGATAAGAGGCATCGTAGGATTTAACCCAAATGGCCTTCCATTTTACATCTAATGTTTTTTGCTAACCACATCGGTTAGTTAGCCACCTTATATGGACCCATTTGTTAGTGCTCACTTTTAGCACTAGATACCCTTAGTTACACCCTTCGAGCCAATCTTTTCATTCTTGTTTAAATCCAGAAAAATACAAAAAGATTTTACACCTTAAACCTTAGCCAACCCATGTCATGTCTCTTGGTTTGTTGCTAGTTGTTTGGAGTGTTGGATTGTTTTTGATGATTATAAAGAAACTACACTATGTCCATAGTTGTACCATTCTCCAACAAAGATGAAGGAGACGTCTTTCTCATTTGTATTTTTTGTGGTGTATGCTTATACTAAGTGTGGGGTACCTTGTTAAAAAAATGGTTATAGCCAATGTGCTATATGAAGAATATTGATTAGCCAATGAGCTAAATTAAGTTATATATGTTTGGAGATCGATATGTGAAGAGGAGGAAAATATAATCATTTTCGGGATTGTGGTTTGTATGATGGCTAGCAACATGGAGGTTTAGACTTGACTCTATTTTTCTTTTTAACACCAATTTCATAAACTATCCCATGCCTTATCCATACCTTTTATAAACCCGAAACCTTAACGTTATAACCCGAATAAAAGCCCTCTTTGATGAATTTATTTTCTTTGTTTTGATACTTGTACAAGCTTATGGTAAAAAGCATTGATCATGACTAGGCATTGAGTGATTTACATATACCCACCAATATATCAGTGTTGAGTGAATTCTTAAAATCATTCGTGAGGTGTTTTAGTTGTGTTATCTAAAGTATTTGGTTCATTTTGAAGTTTTCACATATCAAAAGCAAATTAATGATTATTTATTTTGAGATGATTGTTAAATTTTCGGAACCACGGTATCAAGACCATTGAAATCGATTTTTGCAAATGTTATACCTACTCGAGGGCGAGTAGAACTTAAGTATGGGGGAATTTGATAACGCTCAAAATGAACATGTTTTTAGTAGCGTTATTGTTGGTTTTGTGTATGATAATCGGCTATATTTATTCATAATTGTTGCAAAAGTGCAAAAGATGCGTATTGTGTATGTGTATGTAGCAAGGTATCACAAAAGATAAAGAAATGAAGTTTTCATGCACGTTTGGAGAATTCCCGATGAAGGAAGTTGAGTAAGGAAGCTCTTGGACTCAATGACTAGGAAGCGCAAAGATTTCTAAGTATCTACAACAAGTTAAGATCAAGTTTCGTCTTGGAAATCATCAGCGAAAACAAAGAAAAAGGCGCAAATCAAGAAAAGTCAACAAAAGTCAAAACTGGGGGTACAAGAAGCGCCCAACCGTTCGGTTGGAGCCCGCAACCGATCCGGTTGGGCGAAGTGAACAAGGCGCAACCGATCTGGTTGCGTTGCAACCAATCCGGTTGCCAAGGCTGGAGTTACACAAATTGTCATTTAATGTTGCCTTAACTCCCTATAATCATTGGAGGCCGATCATTTCATGTTATTTACTTGTAGAGAACGTTTTTAGACAGATAGTTATGGTTCTTTAGCTATATATTGAACCTATACTTAGTAGTCTAGGTGTGACACAACCCAAAGTGTAATAGTTTACACCAAAGTTATTACCAACCATTTTATTCATCCCAAAAGTTTGGTTACTACTGTAAAACGTCCAGGAGGTTGGAGAGACTCATTCTCATCCATTGTTTGATCATTCGGAGTTATACGGTTAAGCTAGGCGATTGGAGGCGTGTGGTTGCTATAATCCACGAATTCTAGTTCTTGTAATCCCAAAAGTTTAGGTATTCTATGAAACTTGTTATGGATTTCTATTCTCTTGAGTTATTGGAATTACTTTGTTATTACTTGTGTTTTGTTATAATTATCATGGAGTAGTTTTTGAATATACTTGTGTGTAAGGATGTAGGAAATCATACTAGTGTTCTCATATGTGATACATGTATATATGATCTTGTTTAAACGAGTTTGTTGGAAAACTACTAGTCTTGTTTGATTTGTCGGTAAAACATGTTTTAAGAAAAAGGACCGAAAGGATTTCTCTTGTGTTTTATTCCAAAAAGTTAAGTGACAAACTAGTATGGGGATATGGTGATTGACAACCACCATGTTTACTTATTGAAACAAGACTAGAAACATTTTCATCACGAAAGGTCGAAAGATTCATAGGAACGAGTTTAATAAGAACATTTTACAAACAAATGGATTTTCTAAAGAATAATCATTAGGATAAGGACCGAAAGGATTACCTATATGTTATTGTTCTTAAAATGATTTTACAAACATAAACCATTGGTTGGAAATCATTTGCTTATGATTTGTGCATCACATCAAGAGTTCACACCATGCCTTCTAGAACACTTACTATGATTGCCTATAGACTACACACAAGTATATGTTTCTTTATATTGAATTTCACTAAAACCATCATTTTTGGAGTGAGCCTTGACAAAGCTTTCTTGTTACTAATCTTTTAAAACAATTTCAAAAGCAAAATCCCTTGGGACGATCTCGACTTACCCACCTTTGCTATCGCGAACGAGTATACTTGCTCGTATGTGTATATAGTAATAACCGGATAATTCGTGTTTATAAATTTTTAAAACTTGCACACGGTAAACACATCAGATGGGCTCCAAATTTCAAATGTCTCTGATGGGACAAGTGTCATTTTTCTTGGGATTACAAATTTCACAAAGTCCCGGAGGCATCTTTATTAATCAATCTAAATATGCAAATGGAATTCTAAAGAAACTTGGATTTGATTCTAGTGACCCTGTTGACACTCCCATGGTGGAGCGCATAAAACTGGATGAGGACCACTCAGGGATCATGGTTGATCAAACGAAATATCGAAGTATGATTGGATCCCTGATGTACCTCACAGCCAGTAGACTTGATATTATGTTTGATGTATGCATGTGTGCTAGATACCAGGCTAAGCCTACCAAAAAGCACCTTGAAGCGGTTAAACGGGTCTTTCGATATCTCCAAGGAACCATTAACATGGGACTTTGGTATCCGAAGGACACCGATATGTCACTAACAGCATATGCAGATGCAGAACATGCAGGGTGTCAAGATACACGTCAAAGTACGTCAGGTGGTGCTCAATTCTTGGGAGATAAGTTAGTAAGCTGGTCTTCAAAGAAACAAATGAGTACGTCTATATCCTCTACAGAGGCGGAATACATAGCCATGTCATCTTGTTGTGCTCAAATCCTATGGATGAAATCTCAATTATCTTACTATGGATTTGTATTCAACAAAGTTCCTCTGTACTGTGATAACAGAAGTGTCATTGCTCTCTACTGCAACAATGTTCAACATTTAAGAGCAAAGCACATCGACATTCGACATCACTTCATCAGGGAACAAGTGGAGAAAGGTGTGGTTGAACTGTACTTTGTAAGAACTGAATATCAGCTGGCAGACATCTTTACTAAAGCTTTTCCTAGAGAACGTTTTGAGTTTATTCTTCCACGACTCGGGCTAAAGAGTCTACAACCTGAGACACTCAAACGTCTTCAAGAGGAAGAAGAGGAGTAACGATATCACTTCATCTATTCTTTGTAAATATCTTTATCAAAAAGCAAAATACGAAACTATACAACCAAAAAAAAAAAAAAAAAAAAAAAAAAAAAAAAAAAAAAAAAAAAACCATAAAAATCAGAAAATTTTGAAAAAGTCCAAAAATATTGTTTTTTATATATCACGTTATCTGGTTTCGATAACATCTACTGACTTAGATTTGTCATTCAAAGAATAGCACGGGTCTTTAGATGAAGTTCGATCAGTTGTAATATATCTTATTTTCTTCGCGCAAAAAAAAAAGAGATGGAGAAAAATGATGATTTATTGTCATTTTCAGGCAGTAACCCGTTTTTAAAAAGGAAGAACATAGCCATGCTTTATATTATTTTGAAACCTCATGCTCTGATTCTAAAAACAAAAATATATAAGGAACGTCTGTCGACAAAAAGACAAATGCTTCCATCCAAATATTTTTCCTTCTGAAGATTCTTCTGAAAAATATTTGTCATCTATTGAAAAAAAAAATTGCTTTGAAAATAACTCAGACCTTATTTTTGAAAATCATCTGGACTTATCATTTGTCAAAATCTCTATCACTCAATCAACAACCTATGTCATTGATTGAGGGGGAGAATGATTTCAATCAAATCAAAAAGTTATTTTTCAAACAATTGGCACGTAATCGAGCAAGGTATACTTTTGGGATAATCATAATGAACAATGTTTTGTACAATAGGATCCAGACCTATGTGGTGTTTTCTTAAGATCATTAAGCATGTTTTTAATCAATGGGGTTTAAAGTCTCATAATCTGATCCTTATCAATTAAATATTTTCAAAAGAAGGTCACAACTCTCCTCATAAAGCTTTCAAAAACAATTTAAATCAATAGAGATCACAAATCTCAAAGGGTTTGAAAATTGTAATCGGGGGGGGGGGGAATTTGTGATTTAAATGAGCTTTAAAACTGATAATTCGATTAGTAGTTTGTGAAATATAATAACAAGCACTCCTCCCTACATGTGCCAAATGATTTCAAATTTTTCTTACACATGTTAAAGGGGAGCATCCATATTAAACCAAAATGTTTTGAAACGTGATTGATTTGTTTCAAAGTGCAGGTTCCCTCTAATATGTGCAAAACTATTTCAAATATCGATGCACATATTGAGGAGGAGAAATCAAAAGAAAACTTCATCCTTCCCAAAATACCTTATCCATAGTACTTAAAATACTAAAATGCTAGATTTGATCGGGAAGTGATGATGATCATTTTAGAAAATGTTAATCAAAGATGGGATCTTTCATTCTCAATCTAAGATTTCAAATGTCCTATTGCCTCCATGTGCTAAAATAATTTCTAACACTTGAAGCACATGTTGAGGGGGAGCATTTCTAAAATATCAAAAACAATTAAGGTACAAAATACTTTGATTTTATATCACAAGTACCTTGATTGATTTTTCAAATGGTTTTCAATTGGTTTCGAGGCGGAATGAACTATACCAAAAGACCGACCAATTTATTTTATGCATGAAGATATAAGGATGGTTAGGTTAGGTATTCGTTCCCACGATCCCGCCAGAGCCGGAGGGATCTACACAGGGACAATCCACTAGATAGTGTAGAAGTTCTTAGGTATGATAAAAAAGGAGAAAAGTGAGAATACGGGAAGAGTGCCGACTGAGATAGAGCTAGAACTGGAATAAACCCAACAAGGTTCTAGTAATGAAGTCTCGGTAAGCACTGAAGGGGTTGAAGAATGAAAAATAATTGAATGAGAAAAGGGTGAAAAGAAATAGCCCTCCATTAATTCAACCTTAGGGCAGAAACCGGGTTCAATTCATATGCTACTGGTTGTTACCAAGGTAACACCGGTATTGAAGACAAGACGTCATGGACCCAGTGACGCACTGCACTAAACTTCCCAAGCTACTCAAGCTCCTCTTAAAAGGACTTGTTTCATTCTCACGGGGAACCTACATAATCTATCGACTTTCTCTTAGAGATTGTTGATATTGAAGAATGAGACCCTCTCCCTAGTCTCCGGCCTAGGAAACCAAATATGCACTATTGAGTCTAGAGCCAAAAGATCATCATTAAATCTCATTAGGACACAATTAATAAAGACTCACAGTTTCACACAATGTGGAATGTGAGAATATATTTTGAGAGTCCTAAAAAATTATCCTTGTGGTATTGCCAGAACATCCGAGTGATATTTAAAAATATTCACGATGAAGATGGAAATCCTTCTAGAGCCAACATCAAACAAGCTCTTGGTGGGTGACATTTGAGATCTTTCCAAAAGATCAAGCTTGTGACAACTGGATAGAAACGATGGGGCAATTCACTCTTGAATCAACCTTGGTCCAGGAAATGGATTGACGGATACCTTTGAAAAACCGGTCGTTGTGCTTAAAAACTCTTTCTCTAGCACATCGACTGTGTATTATGTTTTCAAAATAAAAAGGGGTATTTATGATTGAAAATTGACGTTTGTTATAAAACCTTCGTTGTATTGAAAAACCCTTTCAATTAAGCAATACACGATTGTTTTTCAAATCATTTTCATCAATCAGTGAATCTCAATTCGCTGGTTCACTCACTCCGTGTTGTCTTCTTTGAGACGTTCCGGTTTGAGAACGGCTAGAACAGTTGCGAAACCCTGTCAAGGAGATTCTTTGGAATTCTACCTGATCACAGGCAGTACTTGTACTGATCAACGGGGAACCGTGGTTCTTGCAACCTATTCAACAAAGGTGATCAAAGACACTTCCGTGCGCTTTATTGCTAACTGTTGTTTGCAGGGACACCCGACGGTTGCAGCTGATCAGAATGAGGAATCAATCCATAGCCGCATGCTCACACATCACAATCACTTCTAAAGAAATCATGATAAGTGCTTATCTTCATCAACTGACTCTGATATTTTCAATCCATGCTTCTGCTACGCTGCTGCAAATATCCTGAATCAACCAAGGCTTCCGCTACTCTGATAAGAAGATATCATGATCCAAAAACTGTGAGCATGTCGGTCCAAAAGTCACAACTTCACATAATGGCTACACAACAAAGGATGAGTCAGAGATTTACTATGGCTGATGATATCAAAGCTGGTTCAAAACTCACCATCACGTGGATCAGTTAAAGACCTCCACATTATGATCAAAACATGTAGAACATGAAGAATCAAAGACTACGGGCTACAGAGCAAAGAACTTAATCAAGAATCCAAGAACAACAAAATGTAATATCTGTTTGTAATTGATGTAATTGATGTGACCTCCCTTAGGGGGAGATTGTTAGGATTTAGAAAATCCTGTATTTAAAGAGTCGGTCACCTCAAGTATATGTATTCATTAGAAAGCTCGTAGTCGTAGTCATTTAGTGTTAGTAAGTAGTTTGTTAAGTAACACCGTGGAGGACGGACGGTTCTTTACCCTCTGTATGCCTGATCCACAGCCCGTAGGAGGCGTGTCTTGTATGAACCTATAAATACACTTTGCCTAGCAAGGCAACTGGTTGGAGCTTTCATAATTCATTTTTCTTTGTCTCACTAAAGTTCTCAACTCTCTTCCACTTTCTCTCTCTAAAACTCATTTCATACGCCTCTTATATTGTGTTTGTGTGATTGTGAAAACCAATATGTGACACCTTTGGACCCCACATTATTCTCTAGGTCGCCATCACCTTGAATAACAATGTTAACCACATGGTATTTGTTAAATGGTTGGATGATTGAACACTTATCTTGTATGACAATATCATGGTAGGTGTGCGTAACTTCAGTTGCAGGGCACGGTTCATTTTTCGACCGGTCTTGGCCGAAAGACGTGCATGCACAACATTATATACATAACAGTCTGTTACAAAAGCGACAACAGGCTAGGCATTAGAAAAAAGGATACAACTAAAATCATTTACGCAAAAATCATGTTAGGTGCCGCTTCCCAAAGAAAGCGTATCACATCGTGTACATCCTCATTGAAGATCATCTGAAGTTGTGGACGCTCATCAGTTACATTTGTGTCCTAGGCATCATTGCAGGCGGTGTTGGTGTCATACACCTGACTTTCATTTTCTTTACAATGCGGCGCAAAATCACATCTATTATCGTTTTCAAACAGCCTCTTATGTGTGACTATTGCTAGATGCAGCAAGACCTATCAAAAAAGTGCTCCTCAAACTATTGCGCAATATCAAATATTTAAAGCCTGTATGGAAACAAAACCGGGCAACAGAAATAATAATAAAATAATAATAATAATAAATCGATAAAAAAATACATATATATTGTACAACACACATGTAACCATCATGTTATGATCTTTCATATGATCACTTGCAATTAGGGGTGTCAGTAGGGTCGGGTTGACCCGACCCGAACCCGAACCCGATAAGGTCTTATCGGGTCGGGTTAATCGGGTCAATGAAACTAGTCGGGTTTGTTAGACCCGAACCCGATAACCCGATAGTGTTATCGGGTCGGGTTAGGGTTGAATTATTTTTCTTATCGGGTTATCGGGTCAACCCGATAAGACCCGACAAATACTATTTATTTCTTTTTTAAAATAGAACATTGCATGAATTTGTTTCCAAAGTTGTAAAATATCGTAGAGTTTAAGCTCATATGCAGGGGAGGCCCGGAGGGTGTGCAAACCCGATTCCCGCACAGGGCACGTTTTTGAACGGGGCACAATTTTTTAGAAATTTTTTAATATATATCATTATTATTATATATAATTTTTTACATAGTGCATTTGGTTGAAACAATTGTACTTCACAATACAAAATACATAACAGAACTCACCAAACTGTTTACTTCTATTTATATCTTTCTTGCAAGGTGAGGTGGGATTTCTTGATTTTCTTGACTGGGTGGGGACGCATACCAATACAACCACACCTCACATTTTCAATTTGTGAGAAATTATTTTCTTGACCTGTGGTGTGGACCAAGCCCAGGAAGCAAAGACACACCTTTTTTATTTTTTGTTTCTTTTCTTGGTGTCGCACACAGCCAAGGAGAGAAACATTTTTCATTTTGATTTTTTAGACAACTTCATAAAAAACACATACACACCGACCCCAAAAGGGGGAAAACCCTATTTTTTTCTTCATCCACTAAATCATTAAATTCATTACCATCATTCCACCATCATCAAATCCCTTGTATCATCATCATCTTCATCACCATCTATACAAAACCCACAAACCATTTTATCTCATTTGTTGAAGAACCATCACTTTTGGGTTGATTTGGGGCTTTGGAGCTTTGTGGAGTTTTGGAAAAGAAGATCTATCATCCACCATCATCCATTGTTTTTTGCATCTATTTGGGTTGTAAACTTATTACTCTTTTTATCTTATCACTTTATTTTGTAAAACATTTGATGACAATGTGTCTATGCATGAGATTTTGTGTTTTATTTGATTTAGTGATCATGATTTATGAGTAGTTTGTTTAGTGTGTTTATTGCTAGTGAATTGGGTATTGATCCGATATTTCCACAAAAGCGTTTGATTCAAAGAAAAAAACAGTTTGGTGAGAGTTCAAGTAGCCAAGAAACTTCATTTACACCTGAATAGAACTTTAGAGTCAATTATTTCTTATATATTGTTGATCAAGCTCGTTCTTCACTTGAGACAAGATTTGAGCAATTCAAAGAGTACGAGAAATTATTTGGCTTTTTGTTTCCACATAACTTTAGGGGAATTGAAGATAAAGAACTTAAGTTGTCATGTCACCTTCTTGAAAATGCACTCAAGTTTGAAGAAAGATCGGATATTGATGCTGATGAACTTTATATGGAGTTGAAGTTATTTGACATATTACAAACCGATGAACTTAACAGCCCTATAGATGTTTTGAAGCGTTTGAAAGAGTTTGGTTATTTTCCAAATACTATGATTTGTTATTGATATAATTAATTGTTATAACATTAGTTATCATTTATAAAAAAAAAAAAAAATTTTTGCTATGAGTTCGGGGCATTTTTTTCTTGGCTCGCACTGGGTACTCAAATCCTCAGGGCCGCCACTGCTCATATGCTTTTCCATTTGGTCTCTTTTTACATATAAGTGTAACAAGTATGAAAAATTGATCCCCTTTTTGTTTGAGCATCTGATTCACATATTTTTATAGCAATTATGTCTTATGGTTGGTTGTCGCCTTTTATTTTTTTATGATGCTAGATTAAGTGATTAACTGTTTATGCTATAAGGAAAAACATGGTGAAGGATATTGTGCAATGTATGATATACGGGGAACACATCGAAATACAAAAATAGTTAACAACAGTGAATTATAAAAATAGCTTAGTCACCTAATTACATTAAATATAAGCACATCCGTCTCTTTTGTCCATATAGGCATATACACATGGTGTAGTTCATATTGCATGTTTCACGGTTGTCTATTTATCGATTTATTTACGTAGAGTTAGATTTATCGATCTTATAACCCGACAACCCGAATCACCCGACCCGACTCAACCCGACCCGATAAGCACCCGAACCTGATAACTCGATTTCTTATCGGGTTGAGTTGCGGGTCACTTTTTCAAAACTCAAAACCCGACTCAACCCGACCCGATAAACCCGACAACCCGATAACCCGACCCGATAACACCCCTACTTGCAATATTAGTTAAGCCTATATGGTCTTGTGATTCTAAATGCTTGCTAGAAATACATGTATTGGGTAAGCGGTTGTTATCAAATGAACACTCAACACATGTAACCAACAATTTTTAGTTTTTTACCATGAAAGTAAATGGTAGCCATTAGTACAGAAAATAAAAAGTACTACGTAGTTGTTAAGTACATGAATTGGAGTTGCCCTTTTACAAATTGAAATTAAACAGCTAATAACATACCTCAGTCATGTCGATAATTACACACTTTAGTATACTTCCATTGCTGGAAAAATCCAATCTTCGTGCTCCCCTAACCATCTAAATATCTTGCAGACATTAAACGTAAAAAGACCAGAATGGATGGTAAGAACTTTGAACTAACAACAAATTATAATAAGGTTTATAAGATCATTTTTAATTGCATATGGACTTAGCAACTTACGTAATCTTATAAGATAAGCTCATCAACAACTTATCGAAACATCAAAAGATCAGTTTCACAAAGTTCATAAGCTGGAAAAAGTAAGCTTATTGATTTTTCAAATATCAATAAGCCGATAAACCAACAAATATGCTAATCCAAAGACCCCCACTGTTTTGTCGTGGCCTATTACTAAATAGGAAATTTAGTTCATTACTTACTCTTATAACAAAAATAGAATTTAATGTAGATGACCAATAGTCATTTTAACCATAGATGTAAGTACTGAACTTACTTATCGGAAATTTAGTGTTACGAAAATGTATCATACTCGCCACTTTTTGTCATTGTGTGTATCGTCTTTTTTTCAGTATTGACACCAACATTTTGAATTTGTGCTATTGTGTGTACTTTGTGACCATTTTACCCTCACTTTTTTCAAATTTCAAAGGGTAAAATGGTCATTTTATATGACAGAATAGTCAAAAAATACACACAATAGCCCAAATTCAAAAGGTTGGTGTCAAAATTCAAAAAAAAAAAAAAACGATACACACAATAACAAAAAGTGACAAGTATGATACATTTTAATGCATATAACCCTAAAAAAAACCTTTTACACATAGGATCAACACCTCTCAAGGCACCAACATACTGTGTATCACAATGTTTACTCAATAACAGTACTCAATCAATCTATAACCATACAATACTTACTCAATAAAGCCGCTTCCAATCATGTACAATCCTTTCAACTTGTCCTGCTGTCTTGAATTTGAAACACATAAGTTTCATTCTAACAACAGTATATAATCATAAAACATCGTTTGAAACGCTTGGTACCTGTATTTGAAAAGCGCAGTGTGCAAGCATAATCCCAAACACCCGCCAATATTTTCATCTATTGTTCATGAAAATGGATTTTTAATCTTTGAAGAGCTTCATAAATTCTCGAACTTTATCTAAAAAACACGATCGAAACATCAAATAACCATCTGCTGGGATGACTCACACATATGCAACATAAAGATATTTTTGAAAGTAATTATTGTCACATGAAGAATCAGATTATGAGTTGATAAACACCCATTGGTGGGTGGATTTTCTACATTTGATCTTAATTAAAACAAAGATATAAAATATGCAGTTTTGAGAAGCTGGTGTGTGGGAGGAAGGTTTAAGAAGAGTTGGTGCCGGAAGGTTTGAAAAGAACAAAGTTAGTGGGCTAAACTTAACCACAACCATAAATATTGTCGCTAATTAATGAATTACGGATGCTACAGTTGTATAACGGAGCTACAATTGTTTGAATGGTAGCTGAACGGGCGCTACTGTTGTTAAGCTATTGTATCTGTGCACCCACTTTACCTTGGCAACCAATGAGATTGCGCCTTTTGCCCCACTACCAAAAGCTTAGAAATAATCGACCAATAGCAAAGCTGATTAACCACATAAGTACTCTGTAATCCCAACTTCTGAACGGCATGCGTTTTTGGATTTTAGTATATAGAGTAATGGGGTGATTATTTACGAGGGAAAAGGGTGTATGTAGTATTAAATGAAATGATTTACACATTTAAGTTTTAAATTTAAAGTCATCAGTTTATTTATTAACTAAACAAATAAATAAATATATATATATATATATATATATATATTCTATTATAACTTCTTATACATTAAACCGTGCAAATCAATAACACATATAAACAAATAATAACACATGTATACAAAATGATTGTCTAATAAATACCCTAAGGGCATGAGATAAGTGCATTAGTTCAGCATAATTTTTTTTTAAATAAAAAAATACATTTAATATACAATAATTTTAGCTATAAATTATCTTAATTGAATATAATTTTGTATTTAATAAATATAAACTTTCTTTGTTTAACAATTAAAGCAATTGCCCATAGGGCATTTTTTAGATAATCCCGTATACAAATAATCTCTCTAGAACAAACCATTGTCTATATTATAAAAAAGACTGTTGGATTTTTATGTTCACATGTTTTATGAATGCAAGTCAAACAAGTTATCATGCCGTGGGGCCATGTACGTATAACGTATGTCGACAATTATTTATGTGAGGTGATTAAACACGACATAAAAAGATAATTATATAAATTGTCGACGTGTAAAATTGAACAAAATAAGTACGTCCCCCACACTAAATCTGGTTAATAAAAAACATATTGTTATTGTTATAGCAAAAGAGCTCAAATGCTTATAATAATCGTAACAAATGTTATCCACATTATCCATTATGTCATCCTGAGTACCCTAATTTGAGTCTAGGATTGTCAGTAATAGTTTATTCTAGAACTTAAGTTTAGTTTAGTTTAGTTAAAAGTTAAAACTTTTGATTTAATATATTGCAGGAAAAAAACAATGACATTTTTAGCAGTTTTGTACTTTTATATCTACATGGCACACGCATGCCATTGGTTGGTCTATTCATAAAATATACTAGTAGTAAACATGTTTTTATCGAACTCAAATGGCCAACTAACCTGATGTAGCGGATTGTGGACTAATGAGAGCTTCATCATTAAATTGTCGCTGGCCCTCAAAAAAGTAGAACGGAAAAAGATTAAAGAGACGACGTTCTCTTAGTTCATGCGATTTTGAATGCCGAGATTTTTGGCTTAGATGTACGGAACATAACAAAGATGTTTCCACGGCCGTTTATGATACTTTGTCGAGCAATTATTAAGATGTGTATATAGTGAGATTTGAATCTGATAACCGTTTTACGAGTCCAATTTGGTGGTCGTTGTCACTAACATCAAAGATATCTATTTGTCAATTACGATTTTTTTTTTCATGGAATTCTTTCATTGGTTAAGAATCTAGACAAACTGTAGTACTAGGAGAAAAACAAATGATGTGACATTTCATTTTGGCCAGTTCATTGAAATTTTCATGCAATCGTGCCCCATCACAATCCATGGTTTTGATAACTTGAAATACAATTGGCACGCTTGAAAATATCTAGATTTTATATAGTGGAGGAGTGGGGCGTATATATAATCAAGCTATACCTCATATCCCTTCTACAAAAATATTCCTACAATTCACAAATGATGACTATTGCTTCTATGTGGGCTTGGTTTACACCCACCATTCTCTTTTGTGTCGCCAATCTCCTAATTGCTACCCTTTTCTTAGCTTCAAAATCAAATACTAAAACCACCAATAACCCTAGTCATAATCAAAATCATGACAACTACGAAAACACCAACCAAAGCCAAAATCATGACGAGAATCAGAGCCAAAACCAGAACCGGAACCAGATGCGGAACCAAAATCAGAACCTGAATCAAAACCAAAACCAGAACCAGAACCAGAACCAGATGCGGAACCAAAACCAGAACCTGAATCAAAACCAAAACCAGAACCAGAACCAGAACCAGATGCGGAACCAGAACTATGAATATCCATTTAGTCCACAAATCCCAATAGTATCTTCATTCCTAGATCGAGCTAGATCCATTAACATATCATCAATAATTCCCACCATCATTACCAAAACCATTAAAACAAACCAAGAGAACCCTCAATACACTTCACTAAGTCGACTCTCTCAATCCATATTTTCCGCATGCAGCTACGACACTCAACCCGACTCACCACGATATCCATCTAGCAAAAAAGCCCCTTCTATATTAGGACGATTAAAGTCCATAGATTTCTCCAACATTTACGGAGACTCTCAACAGATCACCAACTCACCGGGCCAACTCGACCGAGTCAACTCGGTTAAATCCAAGATTCCTGCAACAACTACAACCCTAACAAAGAAAAAGAAGACTAAAGGGAAGCTAGCAAGTGTTGAGATAAAAAAGACACGTAGCGAGGTTAGAAGAAGTGTGTCTAGTGATCACGAAGATGATGAGGTTGCATGCCTCCAGCGTCCTGAGACAACGAGAGCTAGAAGGAACGCTGATGACGATGCAAAAGCCGAAAATTTCATCACCAAGTTTAGAGCACAGCTTAAATTACAACGTATGGATTCGCTTGATAGGTATAATGACATGATAAGAACACCTTAGTTAGTGCCCATTGGAAAATACTCTCATTAATCTGATTTTTATGTGATGTTCAATTGATATTATTATTGTTAGATATTGATTTGGTAATTGCGAATCTCATATTTTTACTGGCAATCATGTGAACAAATGTTTTAAGCCTGTGTTAATTGTGTTTCATGCTCAATAACGTTACAGTGAATGATAGAAGGTAGGCCGGGTGTCAATTCGAGTTGGGTTCACGTTGATGGATTCATATATCACAACCCTAATCCAACATGCTTAGTTAATCGCATCGAAAAATTCAACACTTACATGAACATATTTATTAAAATTGTTAGTCGTGTCAACCCGTAAATTTAAAGGTACATGCTAAATAATAGAAATAGAATGCTAGAGCAATTTGAAGCAACACAATAAATAATTAAATATTCAGCATAAGTCACAACCATACTCCACTTACCACTATGAATATATTTCGAAAGTCCATCGGTATATACTTATAACAATTTTGCAAACAAAAAAAATGGTATATTATAATGAGATGTGGACAAATTTGATAAATGAAACTATACATAACTTATGGTATTTGTTTTTTTATTTGTACACTTGAATGAGATGGCGGGCTAAAATCGGTTAAGAATTTCAACGAAAATTTAACCTATTTATTAAATGGATTAGTTGTGTCAATCCATTTACAACTTAAGCATGTTTCGCCTCACCAATTTATTTTCATACCGTTATCGTGTTCCATATCGTGACAAAAATTGTCGCCACTAATAAAAGGTGCTAATTAACAAGTTTTTAAAGATCAACCGCAAGCTAAACATACTATTTATCTCAATTATTTTTTAATAATGATGTATTTGATTACTTAGTAGGTGATTATGGAAAATATTATTGTCATTTGAACTAAATTTGGCTATGTTTGAGAGAGGCATTCAAAAGGATTATAAGAGTTTAAAATTTTAAAATAAGATTTGTTTGTCACGTAAATTTGCAAAAGCTTTCATAAGCAATAATTCTTTATAAGCTAAAGCTAGTTGAAATGAGTTTTTAAAACGATTACAACTTATATTCAAATTATTTAAATACTTAAGGTCTGTTTGAATGGAGAGTTTTAAATCTTTTTAGAGCTGTAAGCTTATTGTTCATAACAAACAAGCTTTTGCAAATTAAAAAGCTTCGTTTGATAACTCAAACTTCAAGCTTTTTATTTTAATTATGTAGCTCCTAAAACAAAAAGCTAACAAAAGAAGCTTTCTAAATTTTTTAGAGCAGTTTAAACTTCAAATTACATAATTACCTTTTAAAATTAACATATGAATACATGTTCCTCTCTTAGTCTCTTCTCTCGTTGAACTAGAACTTATTTATACTTTTCCTGACATTTTATAAAATAATAACCATGTTATATTA
The DNA here is from genome assembly GCA_019973895.1 of Chrysanthemum seticuspe. Classification (NCBI taxonomy): domain Eukaryota; kingdom Viridiplantae; phylum Streptophyta; class Magnoliopsida; order Asterales; family Asteraceae; genus Chrysanthemum; species Chrysanthemum seticuspe. Next base: position 96,797,490 of record BPTQ01000007.1, read on the forward strand.
CTCTATATTATCTAGTTTGTTTTATTTGTTTTAGAAAAAAACAAGTACTAGTTAACCTTGCAACATCTATTATAAATAATTCTATTATCATCTAAATTATAAATGATTATATGAACTCATGATATTCGTTGTCTTGAAACAAACATGACCCCATCTTCAATATGGAACACATTTTATCAATGATCATTGGGTTTTCTTTTTGTTTCAGCATATGCAAATGTTATTTTGTGTTATTTTTTTACTTCACAAACGCAGCTACAGTTACCTAACCAAACAATAGTAAAAAGAAACACCTTGTAGCTATTATCCTCATTTACCAGTTATCAGCTTACGATAATTAGTTATTAACTTACAACTGATAGTTTACATATAATTTTACCAAGCATACAAAAAACTTAAAATATTATGTGAATCTAATTTAATGTATTTTTATGTTACTTTACAATAATAGATAAGCCAAACACTTCCTTAAAAATATAAACGCAAGCTCTTATTTCAAGCTTCACTAAGTTTAAAGATTTGTGTTTTACTTAAGCCATCATAATAGGCCAGGGTGACAGCGATTAATGATCTTGTTTTCAACGATCAATGATGACGTATAGTCTATATCCGGGTCACGGACCCGAATAAAGTCCAATACTAACTTGGCCCGGTACGAACGGGGCTAAGCCAACTAGACGTTTGGGCTCATGAAGGCCCAAGCCCAAATCTATTTACGGAATGGATATTGGATATCTCCTATGTTTAGAGATAATCATTCCCCAACCGACTTAGGCGGGCTACGCCGAAGGTTGAGGAACACGGAACCAACAAGGATTCCGTGCGTATATAAGGGGAATCACATCCCTCGTTTAAGGTATGATCTCAGAACCCTAATTCTCCTTAAACCCTAAACCGATTACTTACTCTCACGCCGGAGGATAATCGTGGGAAACAATCCCACGATAAGCCTAACGGTGTCTTTTGTCTCTTAGTGCGCATGTCTCAAGTAACGATTCTCAATTGGTGCGGGAACCGGAGCTCCAAACAAGGAACGTCCAACTTTTGCATCAACAAGTGGCGCCATCCGTGGGACCGCTCACTAAGAACCAAGAAATAGGATGACGAAGCGATCGCAATCAGACTTTACTGGAAAGAAGACGCACAGCGGGGCAACTCCCAAGCAGATCTATGCGACAACCAGTGCTGCTAAAAATCAGGGATCAGGCCAGGATTCGGCCTTCCCTCTGGTGGAACCACTCTCGGGAACAACCCAGGCAACAACTACCACCACCAGTGCCAGAGATCCGCTGCGCACTCCTTTTACTCCACTCCAATCGGTGCTAGAAGCTAACTTCACAAAAGCACCCGACGCACCTGACAAGAACAAGGGCGTGTTGATAGAAACGGATACCCCTGTCCTAGAGGGGGTCGTTCCGGAATTAGAGCCAAGTAGTTTTGTCTCGCAAAACTACGAAGCCCTAGCTATCCTCATGCAAGAGGAAGCAAAGAAAAGAACAGGTCGGAGTCTGCATGCTCGGCTCGACTTTGGCCCGGAGTATGAGACATCTCCACCGCGTCGTCAGAAGGAGAAACGCGGGAGGGATAATCGCCGACCCCCAGTGTTCAATAGAATCAGAAGGAAAGTCGAGGAAGATGATACATCTGACTCACAGCCTATCGACGAAAGTGAGGAAGATGAGAGGCGCACCAATGTCCACACTAGACTTGGTAGCCGCAGAGTACAAGATAGACTGGGGGAGCGATATTCCCAAAGTGAAAGTCCCCCAAGCACAAATTTTGAGGACAATCGGCGCAAACGCCGAAGGAGAGAAGAACTATCTTCTAGTAATTCCTCGGACAACGAGGACAGTGAGACTGGACATTGGAAATCCAGAAGAAAAAACCGTGACCAAGAAGAGGAGGATATGTCTCTCCCATGGTGCAGTCAGAAGGTAGACGCGTTCACTAGACGCATCAGTGATTTCTCAGAGAACAAAAAGAGGCGCATGCCTACTAATGTTAAAACCTATGATGGAGCAGGTGACCCTGACGATCACCTAAAAATTTTCGAATCAGCCGCAACCATTGAAAACTGGCCACAACCTGTATGGTGCCACATGTTCAATTCCACACTGGTGGGAAATGCGCGGAACTGGTTCAACAAGCTTCCACGCAGAAGCATCAATGGCTTTGAAGAGTTGAGGAAGGCATTCCGCCTAAACTTTACTCAACGAAAAAAGTGCGCTAAAAACCCCATTGAACTCGCTAGAGTCAAACAGCGCCAAGGGGAATCCACAAGCGCTTTTATGGAGCGCTTCAAGGATGAGTGCATGCAAGTCAAAGCATGCCCCGAAGTACTCAAAATTTCAGGGTTCATGAATGGGATCAGCAACCCGGAACTAATTAAAAGATTGAATGACAGGATTCCCCAATCCTTCGATGAGGTTATGAAGCGCACACGGTCCTTTGTACAAGGAGAAGCTGCTGCGGCGGATAGCAAGAGAAGCTATTCAAACTACCGGTCACAGGAACAACCTGGGAGACAATCCACAGACCGGAATAGTAACCGTAACAGGAGCTATCGCAACCAAGGGAATGGACGCGACAATGACGAATACACCCCGCTTACCAAATCGCCAAAGGAAATACTCGCAACAGAGGGTGCTAACTTCCCGAGACCACCACAAATGCGCACTCCAGAGGATCGGCGTGTAGGGAGTGGATACTGTGATTACCACGCGCAGAAGGGCCACACCACTAACGAATGTGTCCAACTGCGCCAACTCATTGACAAGATGGTCAAAGAGGGTAGATTGGACCATCTGGTCAAGAATATCAAGGAAGGGAAGGACAAACAGAAGAGTGGCAATAGGAAAGAAACACCTAAAGACAAGCCCGACACCATTTACATGATACAATCATGGCAGCGGGTCACAAAGCAGAAGGTAAGCCAGGATTTTTCACGTGGAAAGGAAATCTCGTTCCCCACCTTAACCGCGAACAACGCAGTGGTGGAACCACTTACTATAGAGATAAGCGCGGGGGGCGGGTATATCAGCTATGCGAGCAGTGCCATCAACAGCGCATGGGATGCTTAAATTCCCAGTGGAAGGTGGTATTGTTACTCTTTACAACGCCACTGTACCACATAGAGAATGCAACACGATTGCATGCGAGACGGCACCAACCCCATCACAGCGGACGACCAGAATTCCAAATCTGAAAGTAGTGATTCACCCAGACTACCCAGAACAGGAAATAGCCATCGGAGGGTCACTATCGGACAACGGCAAATCAGCTGTGTGTGCGCTCCTGCAAAAGAACTTAGACATTTTTGCATGGGAGCCGAAACATATGACTGGGGTACCGCGCTCAATCACAGAACACAAACTGCGAATCCGACAAGGGTACTCGCCTATTCGCCAGAAGAAGCGCGGCCAAGCCCCAGAGCGCGCGCAAGCG
>BPTQ01000007.1:96801017-96897541 GCA_019973895.1 Chrysanthemum seticuspe
ATAGGAAAGAAACACCTAAAGACAAGCCCGACACCATTTACATGATACAATCATGGCAGCGGGTCACAAAGCAGAAGGTAAGCCAGGATTTTTCACGTGGAAAGGAAATCTCGTTCCCCACCTTAACCGCGAACAACGCAGTGGTGGAACCACTTACTATAGAGATAAGCGCGGGGGGGGGGGGGGCACGACATCCACTGCATGTATGTTGATGGTGGAGCTTCTGCCGACATCATGTATGAGCACTGTTTCAAACGACTGCGTCCTGAAATACGCAACCAGTTAACCCCGGTCAGAACAGCGTTGACTGGTTTTACAGGTGATAAGATATGGCCTATGGGGCAAATAAGATTACCTGTCAGCATTGGAAACGAAGAACACTCCGCAACGGCCTGGATGGAATTTATGGTGATTAAATCTCCCTCGCCATACAATGGCATTATTGGGAGACCGGGAATATCAGCTATGCGAGCAGTGCCATCAACAGCGCATGGGATGCTTAAATTCCCAGTGGAAGGTGGTATTGTTACTCTTTACAACGCCACTGTACCACAAAGAGAATGCAACACGATTGCATGCGAGACGGCACCAACCCCAGCACAGCGGACAACCAGAATTCCAAATCTGAAAGTAGCGATTCACCCAGACTACCCAGAACAGGAAATAGCCATCGGAGGGTCACTATCGGACAACGGCAAATCAGCTGTGTGTGCGCTCCTGCAAAAGAACTTAGACATTTTTGCATGGGAGCCGAAACACATGACTGGGGTACCGCGCTCAATCACAGAACACAAACTGCGAATCCGACAAGGGTACTCGACTATCCGCCAGAAGAAGCGTGGCCAAGCCCCAGAGCGCGCGCAAGCGATCCTGGCAGAAATACACAAGCTGGTTGATGCAGGAATTATGCGTGAAGTCTATTACCATGACTGGCTTTCTAACCCAGTAATGGTCAAAAAGAGCGATGGTAGCTGGCGAATGTGTGTTGACTTTACTGATCTTAACAAAGCGTGCCCACAAGACTGCTATCCATTACCAGAGATAGACTGGAAAATAGAGTCTCTGTGCGGGTACCCATTGAAGTGTTTCCTAGATGCGTACAAAGGGTACCATCAAATTCAGATGGCTAAAGAGGACGAAGAAAAGACGGCCTTCCACACAGGCCAAGGCGTTTACTGTTACACAAAAATGCCCTTTGGCTTGAAGAACGCGGGTGCCACCTATCAGCGGTTGATAGATAACGCTTTCGAAAAACAGGTGGGCCGCAACCTAGAAGTCTATGTCGATGATCTAGTCATCAAGAGCCATACTGAAGATGAGCTAATACGCAACATTGAGGAGACGTTTCAAACTCTACGAGAGATCAACATGAAGCTGAATCCCAAAAAGTGCACATTCGGCGCTACTGAAGGCATGTTCCTTGGATACCTGATTGAACCCGACGGTATAAAACCGTGTCCAGAAAAGACAAAAGCGGTCATCGAACTTCCTTCACCGCGCACGTTGAAGGAAGTCCAATCTCTCAACGGAAAGTTGGCCGGCCTAAACAGGTTCCTATCCAAATCAGCAGAAAAATCATTACCACTTTTCAAAACACTCAAGAAGTGTATAAAGAAGGGTGATTTCAAGTGGACTACGGAGGCAGAAGAAGCCTTCACTCAGCTTAAACAGCATCTGGCAACGCTCCCAACGCTCGTTGCACCCCGACCAGGGGAAGAACTGATCATGTACTTATCCGCAACTGATGGAGCAATCAGCGCAGTGCTACTAACAGATAGGGATTCAGTACAAACTCATATCTACTTTGTAAGCAAAGCGCTAAAGAAGACGGAGATGAACTATACCGCCATGGAAAAATTAGTTCTTGCATTGGTGTTTGCTGCTAAACGGCTACGTAGGTATTTCCAGGCGCACCCAATAGCAGTAATCACCGATCAACCAATCAAGCAGATTATCTCTAAACCTGAAGCATCAGGCCGACTCCAGAAGTGGAGTGTATTGGTGGGCGAACACAACATTTCTTACAGACCACGCACGGCAATTAAAGGACAGATTCTGGCAGATTTCATCATTGAAAAGCCAGACACCGACGAGGTCCCCACACCAAATAAGACGGAACGACATGATCCATGGATCTTGTTTACAGATGGATCCTTATGCATTGATGGTTCAGGAGCAGGCCTTATCCTTACAAATCCAGAGGGAATGGAATTCACTTACGCACTGCGCTTTGAATTTACAGCGACAAACAACGAGGCAGAGTACGAAGCTCTACTTGCTGGACTACGCATTGCAGCTCGAATGGGTGTACATAACCTAGAAGCAAACGTGGATTCCCGGCTAGTGGCCAACCACGTGTTGGGCGAATACGTGGCTAAGGAGGATAATATGATCCAGTATCTTGACAAGACCAAGACACTGATCAAAGGTTTTGACAGGTTCACCATCAAACAGGTTCCTAGAGGGGAAAACCGCAAGGCGGATGCACTAAGCAAGATTGCCTCGACAAGCTTTGCACACCTATCAAAGCAGGTTCTAGTAGAAACACTGAAAAGCAAGTCAATCTCAGAGATGGAAGTCTCCACGATCATAGAGGAGGACGGTCCTATATGGATGACACCAATAACGAACTTCCTGAACAAAGGAATGTTACCCCAGGAGCAGAAGGAAGCTCGCAGGATACGGCGCACAGCGCAGAGATTTGAAATCCGAGACAACATACTGTACCGACGCTCATTCCTACAACCATGGCTCCGCTGTGTAGGCCCATTACAGGCGAATTATGTGCTGCAAGAGATCCATGAAGGTTCATGCAGTATGCACTCAGGACCACGATCCGTTGTGGCACGCGCCATGAGATCAGGATACTACTGGCCTACCATGCACCGAGATGCGCGGGACTTAATAAGGAAGTGTAACGATTGCCAAGTGCATAGGCCCATCCCACGCCAACCACAGCATGAGCTAACGCCAATAACATCACCATGGCCATTCTACAAGTGGGGTATTGACATCGCAGACCCTTTTTCCTGTCGCAGCTGGGGGATTAAAATTCCTCATAGTCGCCATAGACTACTTCACCAAGTGGATTGAAGCAAAGGCGGTGGTAACAATCACTGGCAACCAGGTGAAGCGCTTCGTATGGGATAACATTGTATGCCGTTTTGGTCTTCCTGGGGAAATCATCTCAGATAACGGAAAACAATTCTGTGACAACCCCTTCAAGGACTGGTGCGAGAAACTAAGCATTACACAGCACTTCGCGTCAGTTAAACACCCGCAAACCAACGGCCTAGTGGAACGGGCGAATCGAAGCTTAGGCGAAGGAATTAAAACACGCCTGGACAAGCACAAAGGGAGATGGGTGGAAGAGCTATCACATGTTTTGTGGGCGCATCGCACCTCAATCAAAACCAGCACAGGAGATACTCCCTTTTCTCTAGTCTACGGGACAGAAGCCGTCATACCAGCCGAGATCGGTATGCCAACCATCCGCACTACTGAAATAAATGTGGCAACTAATGACGACGATCGGCGTATTGACCTAAATCTGCTGGAAGAAAGGCGTGAACGCGCAGCTATACGTGAAGAAAAATCGAAGTCAAGAATGAAGGGATACTATGACGCTAAGGTGAGAGGTGTCTCATTCAGACCAGGTGACTTCGTCTATCGCGCTAATGATGCAAGCCACGCAGAAGACACAGGTAAGCTTGGACCGAAGTGGGAGGGACCCTATGAGGTTACTGAAGCACTAGGTACAGGCGCGTACAAGCTACGGGGCTTGGATGGTCGTGAATTGCCACGCACATGGAACATCTGCAACCTCAAGAGATGCTACCTATAGGAATGGCTACGGCCAAGCGCACAGACGCTCAGGCATTTTACTAGAGTACTCAATAGACAACTATGTATTTTTTTTTATTATTTCCTTAGTATTATGTTTTATTTTCTCACAAACACTTGCAAGTATTAATAAAGCGTTGCGGTTTCTAGCTAACTCCGTGACACATTTCAATTTGTTACTTCCATATACTGTATGTCTTAACAACTTTTTTATTTTTGCCTACATGGCGTGCATGCAATATATAAACCCACGATGGTAAAAGGATAAGTTAACCTAATAAACAACTTGTTGAGTAAGAGGGTTGCAAACCCATCAGCGACGGATCACGTATCCTTGTTAAACACCTTGTTCTCAAGACGTTGGAATAAGCTTTGTGCGCACCCCACGACGGATGCGCAAAAACGCACATGTGCACGTTTAACAACTTTGGAACCAAGACACTTGATTCCTTAATTTGGTATTTACAGTACGCTGCATATCATTAACATACACGATTATGATGATACTTGCAATTTTTTTTAGTATCTTAGGATCTTCATACATGATTATGGATTTCTTGTATTATTCACACTTGCATATACAGGTAACAACAAATACTTCTTTTACGCAAAGACAAACAGATAAGTGTGTACATCACGAATTGAAAAATATATTCACAAACACTTAACAAAAGGAGATTTATTTCATAACTACGAGTTATTTCTCAAAGGTAGTTACAGCACAAGAGACACTCTAAAAACTATGACTACGTTTCAAGGATGAACTACCCATGGGGCTAGTAGAATTCCCAACCCTATTCAGCTCCTGCAACAAATCCGCATCTCGACTAGCCACAGTGGCAACACTCACGGGCACCCCGTCAGACCGAGGGAGGTGCGCCGCGCCAACACCACACATAACAGCCTTGCCCTTAACACCTTTCTTTTGAGCAAGCCTCGTCGCATGCGCTTCCAAAACTTGCTTCAAGGGGACCTCCCTTTCCAAGACAAAGGGGTTCAGGATATCCCTGGGGCGCGCGAATATAGGAACGTGCAGTTGGGATGCATCAGGTCTAAGATAATAGTCTGGCTGCGCAACGGCTTCTCCACCGAGATGACGGGCTAGAGTCAGACCTGCAAAAATTACATTTATCGGATAGTCCTGATCACGTTCCAGTTCAGAAATTTTGGGGAGTTCCAAGTCCCTCATCTTCTTTATGGCAGCGACCAGATTATCATAAGCCTTCGCGTCATAATTAGGTACCTGCTCAACGGGTACCTTTAGAAGCTCGGCCTCTTGCAGCTTCTCAATGGCTTCTGCTTTACCACGCTCCAGCGCGCACTTCACTACATCCCCGAAGGAGTCAACAACCTCTTGCGACTCTAGGGTACTTAACGCAGCCAGACGGAGCCCATGGCTTATGAGCCATCTGCGCTCAGCAATGGTCGATAGAAGTTGAGGATATAACTCCTCGTCGTACTCCAGGCTTAGTTTGCGCAACTTCTCCTCCTGAGTTTCAAGGGCACTTTTCACAGTAGCGCCAAAGTCTTCAAGCTGGGAGGTCAGTGCGTCTTTACCATTCTCCAAATATTTCATAGCCCAATGACAAGAAGACTTATAGCCCGCGGCCTCTGCACGCTCTTGATTTATTTGACACATCAGCGCCATTTTATCCTCGGCGAGTTTCTTAGCATACGACCCCATAGTCTCCGCTTCACCCTTAGCACTAGCCAATTGCGCCTCAAGCAGCGCAATTCGTTGGTCTTTTTCCGCACCTTGGCTAGTTTCGCCCAAGTACTTTACCTTTAGCCGCGAAGCAAGTGAGACCAGATCATCGACCAGTTGTCCCATGGGCGCATCCCCAGAGGTCTCAGGCTCCGCGCTTTGGCTCTTCGGCCCAGATAATTCAGCACGAATTGGACTTGATTGGGGGGGCGACTCTGCGGATTGTTCAAACCTACAAACATGATGAGAAAATCACAGTTATTCAGTGATATCCAGAGGCATTTTGATACATAATCTTGCAAGGATACTTACGCAGGAATGGATGTATCAGGTGATGGTGGGCGCGACGCAACATCACTAGAAGATGACTCCACACTAAAAATAACCGGGCGCTTCTTCCGAGAGGTGGCAGTGCCATCGCCGTTGCGCTTCCTTTTGCGCTCCAACTCTGGACTCTCTTCTTCCTCTTCTATTTCCTCCACATGCTCCGCCGCTATGGGCGCAGGTTGCACGGGAGGTGCAGGACTGTCGTACTAGGCATACTCTGTAAAGGTGTTGCTTGGAGTGCAACGGATGAACTTTCCCCCGCCTCGCCTAAGTCCAACACTAGGGTACGCCCGGCCGCCGCAACAAGCACGGGCTCTTCTCCCTCCTTCAAGGGTCGAGTTCCCACCTTTACATCAATAGGCTTTGTCAGATGCACAACGCTGAACAAGTCCATCTCTGCGCAACAACAAAGAAGTACACACAGTTCACGACAAGCACGAAGAACAAACGGTGAATAACTTACAGTAATGTAATTCAACGGGGTACGAAAGCATGAGCACCCACCCTGACCATCGGCGCCTAAGAAGATAGGTACTTCTTCTGAGCTGCCAAAATAGTTGTGGCTCAGGCCAATATGCACCAAGAACTCCTCGGGGTAGGAGCTTATAGGGATGCGGTTCGCATTTATTGTTTCCGCATCCTCTGCATTATATGATCCAGGGAGGGGGCGCTCATCCTTTGGCAGTGTCCCCATAGCGTAAAAATCGAAATGCGACGGAAAACAAGCGTTGTCAATCCAGAAAAAGGTTTCCCTCCAATTTCTGAGCGCGTCTAACTTTTCCGTATAACATTGGAGTAACCCAGGGCGCTTCGCGAAGGAAACCCACCCGTTTGACCACGTGGTGTGGTAAAACGCCCGGAACAGGTGGATTGTGGGGTTAATGGCCAATAAGTGGCAGTTCACCTCGAAATTAATTAATTTTGCTGCACCTATACAGTGCAGCTGGGACAAGTGAATGCGGTAATAATTCAACACGTCACTTAAGAATAACGATAGGGGTATGCGCTGATTTGCGAATTCAAAGAATCGCGTGTATACCCCAATCTTCCCATCGGGGAAATCCGCTATTGATGCATTCGCAGCCGGAACTTCCGGATGTACTGCGCTGGGGATATAATAATCAGATGCAAACTGTTGAAGCTCCTCTTCCGTTATGTCTGACGTAAAATCCGATAACTCCTTAACCATGGTACTGTTTATAATCAATAACAAAGGCACAGGCGCAGTTACCTAGGGTTATTTCGGTATGAAGGCTTGGACGTGTTTGAAGCTTTAATAATGGCGGATAGCGTTTTTTTTACTATGTGTAGAAACGGTGAAAATGAAGTGAAGGGGTTATATAATCTTCTTCCTCCACGCGATGCTCGACACGTGGATCCCACTAACTCTAAATGTGTGGTTGGGATTGTTTGATGGGACATGGGTGCAGTAAACTTTCCCCCGATTTACGAGGTGTCTGTTTTCTTTATTACGGCTAGATACAATGTATCAAGAGGATATTTCTTTAGCTTCTTTGCTACGCTTTGTTTTTTTTTCATGGACTACGCTAATTAGTCTAGCATCCGTAGTGACGCACTGCGCATACTAGACTGGGGGGACATGATGACGTATAGTCTATATCCGAGTCACGGACCCGAATAAAGTCCAATACTAACTTGGCCCGGTACGAACGGGGCTAAGCCAACTAGACGTTTGGGCTCATGAAGGCCCAAGCCCAAATCTATTTACGGAATGGATATTGGATATCTCCTATGTTTGGAGATAATCATTCCCCAACCGACTTAGGCGGGATACGCCGAAGGTTGAGGAACACGGAACCAACAAGGATTCCGTGCGTATATAAGGGGAATCACATCCCTCGTTTAAGGTATGATCTCAGAACCCTAATTCTCCTTAAACCCTAAACCGATTACTTACTCTCACGCCGGAAGATAATCGTGGGAAACAATCCCACGATAAGCCTAACGGTGTCTTTTGTCTCTTAGTGCGCAGGTCTCAAGTAACGATTCTCAATTGGTGCGGGAACCGGAGCTCCAAACAAGGAACGTCCAACTTTTGCATCAACAATCAATTCATCGCAAATCATATCATCAGTTGGTAAAAAGTTCGTGAGTCTCTTCACACACTGTATAAACACTATAAGGCTGAACACAGTGGCAACCTAGTTCATCTGTGCCACATCAGCTTTCTCTCTCCGACGAACTGACGACGACTTAGTTGCCACAGTGGTGACCGAGTTAATTTTTTTTTTTTTTTTTTTTTTTTTAATTCAAACATTTTAAACATTAATAGTTATGGGCTGTCAGTTCAATTCATTTGACTTGACATTTGAATAAATCAATGGGCTTTGATATCCAATTTAAACCTAGCTCAACAACTCAATCATAAACCTCCAATAGCCATACATATAACCACCCACCCACAAAATCATTGTCATCTCCCCAAGAAAAACACCCACCCTTAAAACTCAGGATCTCACTCTTTTACAACACTGTCACACGAAGATATTACCATTAGTTTTAAAAACATTACTTTTGTCTTGTAGTGTGTTTCCAATTCGGTTGTCGAAGCAACCTAGTTTGCGTGCTTCCTCAACCTCAACCGATGGCAACCGAGCACCCACACTGGTGTCGACCGATGGCAACCGAGCACAACCGAACGGATCAACCGATCCATTGTGCTTAGCCTAAGTGTGGGGCTAATATATTGCTTTATTTGTTTCGGCTCAATTCTTGCATTGATGCTTTTTCATAGGGCTGAGCATGGAAGATTTTAAACCGAACCGGACTGACAAAATCGACCGAACCGACAGAAACCGAACCGACCCGAAAACCTTTCGGTTCAGTTTCGGTTTTGGTTTTTTATGATTTTCGGTTTCGGTTTGATTCAGTTCGATTCGGTCCGACCCAAAACCTACAAAAACATGCACAAACACACGTAAACCGAACTAAACCGACGGACCCGACACTAAACCGAACCGAACCGACCATATTCGGTTCGGTTTCGGTTTAGGTTTATTATGGTTTTCGGTTTTCGGTTTTGTCAGTTCGGGTCGGTTCGGTTCGGTTTTGGACCGACGCTCAGCCCTACTTTTTCATATACTACTTTTATTTAGTTTATAATATATTATTAAATTGTATAAAATTTAATGCATCGAAGATACTCTTATGCCTGCGTCTGTTGTGTTGCATTGAATGTGAAAAGGTGACCGTTAGGCTCGGCATAGTAGTGACCAGCAACGACCATCATTTTGCCCGCTCACCAGCTTTTTCTTTTGACCGTCCTACAAACGATTTTTTGCTACAATAAGGGTGACTTTCATGTATTTATTTATTTTTTAAAACTTTTTTCAACTAAAAAACTTTCATTTCATTAATTTTTTTATTTATATTTTAATTTACAAATAATATCTAAAAAATTTTATTAAACTAAAATTTCTTTTTTGAAAAAAATAAAAATAAAAAAATAAACATAAGTCACATGCTCACCACCCAAAACACACATTTACCAATTAAAAAATATATATATAACTTCATCTTCAACCCACTTTTATACTGAAAACACACACATTAAACACACACTAAACACACCAAAACACACACATACACAAGTTATTGTTTTATTGGAAAGTGATTTTTTTTCCATTTCTTGCGCTCTCTTTCTATCGTGCACTCGACTAACACACAAAAAAAACCTGCCGATCGATAGGCGATCGATCGCCCAGTTGGTCAAGAGCTCCATCTGCGCCCAGCGTTATAAGGCTTGACACACTCGTGAACAAGGTCACCAGGTGCAATATCAGCTTTTCGACAATGATGACCAGACATGACCAAGTGTCATAGTCGATGACCGAGTTTTTTTTAATAAATATATATACATGCATGCAAGTATACATTCCTTTTTGTTTGTTTGTGTTTTGTGAAAATCCGTCAAATTTTTGACCGATAGTTTTTTTTTTTTTGCTCCTCGACCGACATTTGACCAAAACATCATAATGAGCATGACCGATTTGAATATCGGTCACCCTTGATACTCGACCGATATTTTCAAGGCCACCGTGCCCAGCCTAACAAGTTTAGAAACGCAATGTGGTTGTTTACACTGTTATATATCGTGTGGTACAACAGTCACACTTAATAAATTGAAAACTGTCTCCCACGCACACTGTGACAACGATAGGTTATGTCGGTAGGCAAAAATATGTCCCAAATAGTAACAAAATTAAAATATTTAGGACTATTATGGTAGTCTTTCATTTTCTTAAGGTAAGATATATTTTCGTTTAGGACGCCATCTTAATGTCACGACGTAGTCATATTTACTTCATTGATTCCATTTACAATATTATATTAAACAAGATGTTTACGGTGCATATAGCGATGATATATTGTAGCGTCAATTTATATGTGCAATTTTTTATGTATATATAAGTGTGGGGCAAATAAAAGTTAGTTATTTAAGTTTAATTAAATATTTAAATATTTAATTAATTTTATTTCTCTTTTTAGCAAAATTAATTTAGTATAATAACATTTCACAAAAAATGTAGATTAGCGGGAATACCCTGACCCCAGATACTTTTTGACACCAGTTATTGTCCACCCCACAAGGAATAGCTCCGACAACTTAACTTAGCTTTGAAGTTATTAAGTTACGAAGATCCGTAGCGTAGTCAACTTGACTCAACCAATTTTGTACCATTAGCCATAACCCACTTGCTACGAGACAACTGATACATAAGTGTTATAATGTTTCAACATCACCATCTCATACATACAACAGATTCATAACTCGCTTATAGCGTTTAACTTATAAAATTTGTATAAAAAAACGTTATTCGGGTTAATCTGAAGCGAGATTATATTATCCGAATTGTACTTTTGTGATCTTAACGTAACTGTTTCCGTATAATTTCATAATTGAAAAAACATTATCACAGCAAAAATTCGATTTATTAAGTTTAAGCCGAGAAATTATATTGTCGATAACGAACTTAATTCCGCCATATTAGTCGACAAATCATCCATTTTTCCGTTCACATGTACGAGTAATAAAGATGTAAATTTTTCAGTCAACAAATTACAACATATCTTCTTTTCACGGTCATCTATTATTACACTGACCAATAATTTTACACTTTTACTTTTGTATAATATCATCTTTAATTATTTCTCTCGTGTCACTTTCATGTCTTTTAATAGTAAAACATTTTATTATGACTTGTCCTAGTAGGCTAGTATCATAAATATCTTTTACACGTTCATATAATCATGTCACATTAATATCATTCGTGCTATAACTTTCAAGTTTTATTTTTGTACGAATAGTTATGATGAGTTTATGGTGGGGGTCTAGGGGATCATGCATGTGCATGCTTTCATATATAACTTGAATACATGCTTTTTGAATGTGAAAATAAATTTCACAAAAACCTCAAAAGTGGAACAAAGAAGACGATTTGGCTTTTGACAACCCAAACAATCGTTTACAGAATCTTAAGACAAAACAACAACTAAAAGAAGAAAAAACAACAAATAACCTTGACAACCTACCTATTCACCACCATATGTTGTTGAGTAACGTCTTATTAGTATTTGATTCTGCGAATATTCATTATCCTTCATAAGACTCAAATGTGGTAGAGTTTTATGCTACGCCATTGTAGTTTGAAAACATGTAAACACAAGAGTTCTAGTTTCAACTATAATTACACTATAACATTTTTTTTACCCAAAAAACATTTTTTTACCCGCTTCAAGTTTTCTCTATTAGAGTGAACGAGATTAAGCACCCGCGCATTGCGGCGGGTTTGTTGCATTTAACTTTTTATGCTATATGAGTTTTGTTATATGTGTGGTTTATTGTGCCCCTTTTTTTTATTGTAATGTTTCGTGGGCTCGTACTTCTTTGTTATATATTAGTATTGTCCTATATGTTTCATGTATCTATTTTCAGTTTATTGTATCCCAATGCTTGCGAAACCGAATGTCTTAAAACTTTCTTGTGTGTGTATCCTATATGTTTCATGTATCTATTTTCAGTTTATTGTATCCCAATTTGTGTGTGCGGTACCGTAAATCTTGTGACAGTGTTCGAGTTCTTGTTCGATACTTGTTTGTGTTTTTTTAAAACCGTGGCCTTTTTTGTACATTTTTAAACTATGTGTGGTTTTCTACTATTTTTATCTTAAGTTGTTGACTAAGGAGACTTTAGTCCATTCATTTTTCACCTACCTGTTTTTTTCCTCACCACAATTTCAATCGTTAATCAAAAAGCATGGCAGGTAAACCTAATATTCAAGAGATTTTGGCGGCATGTGGTTCGACTGATCTCGCGACTGCCTTTAAGTTCCTGTTTAGCAGTGAGGTTATTGAAGATCGGACTTTATTGAACTGTTTGGAGTTGGAACGTGGTCAGCTGGAGCGAAAGGTTCAAAAAAGGGAAGGAACCATTAGGGAAACCCATAGGTATGGCCCTTTCGTTGGGAAAGCTGTAGATGGTTTAGGGGGTTTGACGGAGCTGCAACATGTTGATAGGGAAACTTTGATTGCTTTTGGGGCCTTTTTGGATGCAGTGCGTGGCGGGATAGCGGTGAAGGAAAGGCAAGCTGGGCTGATGGAACAGAATGAGGGTATGTCTGATTATGGTAGTTGTGTGTGGCTTTTGTTGGTGGTTTTTTTTAGCTGTTTGGTTGATGGGTAGTTTGCAGCTTCTATTTGTTGGATTAGGCGTGGTTGGTTAGTGTTATTAGCAATGTCTTTATAAACTTGTTATGTACAACAGGCTGATGGATGTACCCTTTGGTAGGGTACCATTTTGTTTAGTGTTAGGCACTCTATCTAATGTAAGAAAAGTATTGTAAGTTTCTTTGTGGTAATGGAATATCAGCATCTTTAACCTATATATGTTTGATTGTTTTATACTTTCATGATGATGGGGTTCGTATTATTTTGTTCCTATTACGCTTGCGCCTCAGCCTTTTATCTATCTTGTGTGTCATAAGGTGTTAGTAGTGGTTTACACTGTGTTGTCAGGTTTCAATTTTTTTGTTCAATTGTGCACGCCTCTGCGTGTTTAAACTATTCTATGTTGCTTTTTGGCATAAGTCTTTGTAGTGGTTTAAACTGTTGGTAGTGGTCTGTGGATCATCCCTTTTTTTTTGTATAAATGTTACCTTCCCCTTGTGTTTGTATGTGTTTGGTTTTGTTGTATGATATACTTGTTGTAGCTGTTATGTCGCGCCCTGCCTGTCTTGCGGAACTTGGTTTTGCGTGTGATAGTGACGCCCTCCAGGATCAGATGGTCCTTTTTTTCGAGAGGGAAGTTGTTGCTGCGCGTGAATGGGAGACTATCGTGCGTGTGCGTTGTTTCGAAATCGCTGACCGTATCAGGTATCTTGATGACTTAATCCAAGAGGTGCTTGAGGAACGTCGTGATCCAGTGGTGGTGAATTCGGTTACGTTTCTCAGGGAGGTGCGGGAACATGAGCATTTTAAGCAGGTCACGTTTCAGGGAATGCTACGTGAGGCTCATTCCGCTCTTTGAGCTGCAGCGGGTTACATCAATAGCATTCGCGCTTTGTAATGGTTTACTGTGTTCGTGTTATCGTCTGTATGTTTAGAAGAGTTTATCTTGTAACCTGTGGTTTTGAGTGGTAGTGTTTTAGTCGGTGTTCTTTGCCGTTGTTTTGGTTGTTGTAGTGTTTGGTTAGTTTTTGATGTGTGTTGTGTGTTTGTTTAGTTGTGTTGTCAGGCTTTAATTCCCTTGTCATTTGACTTGGATTTTATGTGTGGTGCCTAGTGTTTAATAAACATTGTTCTGTTATAGCTATAAAGATTAGCAACCCGCTGGTTGATGCGGGTTATTTAATTTTTCTTGTATACAAAAGTAGATGCACATACCATTATATTCATCCACAAAGGGTTATAAATGTTTTACAAAAGCTGGTGTCACATTGCAGATGTACTTTTCATGGGATGTAATAGTTTGCTGCAATCCTATACATAATACATACGAACAACATTTAGTTACGTAGGGTTCCTAGATAAGTGTTTACAACACGATTGATGCTAATATAATTATACACATATGTTACTAAAGTCCATTTGTTCCAACTGTTGTTGCAAAATCCATTGTAGATTTTGGTGTTGCCTACTCTTGTTTCCCTTTTTTGGTGCTTATCTGAGATGCATCCTCTGGTGCCGGGGTGAATTTTAGTTCTCTTTTTGCTGATTTCTTCTGCACATTCGTGTTTTCGTTTTGCTTGTTACATGTTGTGACAGCTTCATGTGTTGGTGGAGTAGAAGAATCAGTAGTTTGCTCCTTGATACCTTCTTGGTTTTGTGTCGGATTGTCATGTAACTGTTGTGCAATTGGTATGTCAAAAATCGCCTGTTTCACATCTTCTGATTTTTCGGATGGTCCAATAAGAAGTGTAGGTTGTTCAAGGGGTGCAACAACGGCCGGGATCGCTGTCAATTGTGTTGGGTCTAGGACCTTGTCTAATATGAACTGTGCATTCCCTTGTACGCTCTCTTTTGTAAAATGTAACTGGAAAATATTTTGTGTACCTTCAAAGGAGAGCAGTGACTGTGGATAGTGATATGGGTTTCTGTCTTCAAGTGTAGCTAATAGTTTGTTGCACTCAGGTGTCATCCTTTCTGATTCGGGGCTAAAACAGATTAATATAACTGTTGCTGTTCCATCATCAATCATTGCTCTAAAACAGTACATGTGCATCGTATATTGGAGAGTGAATAGCGTATTCTTGTATTCCTAGGGAAGAAGAAATATTATAGAGAAAAGTGAAAGGAACAGTTAGTACCCATAAGTTGGAGTAGGCTGAGAACCATGGTCTATGCATCTTGGTACCGGGAATTCTTCAATAGTTTTAAGAGGACACTCAGAGCATTTTTTGTAGTACCATGGTCTTGTACGATCGATTGATAAAATTGTAGCTTCATTAGTGAACTTGACATACTATTGTGTAATTTGGTTGTTAGTAAAAATGTTTAGAACAACAATCAATTATAATGTATGTATGTGTGTATATATATATATATATATATATATATATATATATATTGTGGTTTACCCTGTATGATTGCGGATTTATGTCAACCAATGTTTTCAATGACACACGATTCCTGTTCCTTTCCTGTTCCACATCTTCAAACCTCTGTTGCTCAATAGTTAGTGCAGGAGGTAGATCAAGCATAGTGTTGTACCTGTGTTGGCATTACTTGTTATGCATTAGTATGTATCGATATAAATTTTTTTATACTGTAGTGTGTATTCTACTCACACATTGCGGATTTCCTGTGCTTCTGGGATGTTTGGATTCAGAAA
Organism: Chrysanthemum seticuspe; assembly: GCA_019973895.1. Taxonomy (NCBI): domain Eukaryota; kingdom Viridiplantae; phylum Streptophyta; class Magnoliopsida; order Asterales; family Asteraceae; genus Chrysanthemum; species Chrysanthemum seticuspe. The sequence goes on from BPTQ01000007.1 coordinate 96,816,242, forward strand.
ATAGCGTGTTGCAGATGTTCCTGTAAGTTGCATTTCTGCACACGTTTATATAAATTAGGTCCAGACATTTATTTTTAAACATTTATGTTTTTTGTTTTTAGATTATGGATATAAAAAGTGTAACAACAGTATCTACCATTAAATCTGTTTGTGACTCTGCAGGACCCAATGGCGATGATTACTGGTTTTTGGAGTGTTTTATATTCTTCTTCGTCAAACTCCATTGCCATTTCATTCCACATTTTAAATTTTATTGTCATCCCGCTGTTGTGTAAATGGCAAATGAATAAGGAATGAAAAAAAATAAGAAATGTGTTAGTTTATATTTATTTTAAATTCTAAAGTTAAACTTACTCCAAGTTCTGCACTTCTATGACCCTCCATAGTGTGATTTTGATGTTGTGCTTCCTGATTTTCTGACAGTGTCTATTCGCTGAATTGTTCCGATATAATCTAATGCCAAACATGCAGACATTATTATTTGTTGTAAATGTGACTTATGCTAAAAAAACAAATATATAAGTGAACATGCCTGTGAGTATGGCTGTGCTAACATCCGCTCTTTTTGGAAGCTCATTGTGTGCAGCAAATTCAAAATAATATTCTGGGAAATCATCAGCTGGAATAACATCGAAAGTAGTTGCATGCCCAAAGATAAGAGATGTTTTGTGGCTAACAGCGCGCTGCCATGTTCTTGCTGGCTCACAGCTGAATCCTGTAATTCTATATGCCATATTTTCTTGCACTTTTCTGTCGAAATACTGAATGTCCTTGGCAGCCATGTTTGCTTGAATAGCATTGCCCTAATTGATATTTGATGTTCTTTATAAGTCAATACCAAATATTTTTATATAAATTTGAGAAATTTTGTTATGAAAAATGTTCATTACATACCTGTTTATCAAGTAGTATGCAACACACACATGTAGGATCAGTTTTTCTAGGGTTCCTGCCAATCTATTTTCGATAAACTTTAACTTCAATCATTTTTTTTGAGTCTGTTGGTCTTATGTCTGCTACGTTGATAGGTTCTGCTGGTTGCATTATCATTTTTCCTTTGTCATTTGTAGCCGGAGATGGTTGACTTGATCCTTCCATGTTGGCAAAAATCAGATTTTCGTTGCCTGTTTAAGAAATAAAATATGGTTGTCAATGGTATTAGTAGCTGTGGTAAACTGAAGCCTTATCATAATGAGTAATTACTATCTATATGCAGTAGCAAATGTAGCAAAAATAAAGCATAAAAAATTGATTACCATATAATAGTGGCAAACAAACTGTGTCTACTCTTATACAATAGATGCTAGATATATCTGACGGATAAAGATAATTAGGTGTGTATGTGCATTAAGTATATTAGATACAATTAAAGGCATTGTGTTAAAGACAACATGTGTTATCTATTTTGTAATCCTATACAATAGGTGATAAGAATAAATGATGGATAAACCTGGTTTTGTTGAATCTGTAACAAAAAATCTTTATACACAATATTTTTTGTACTGTTTGGGTTTCGGTTAGGCTATTGGTTGATGAGTATCTTTAACCCTTCAGCGGATGTTGCGCGTGACAGAGAATCGTATAATTGACCATGGCCAAAAACGGGTTCAGGAAGGTAAACTCCTATTTTGTTGAGCGACTGCCCTTGGCTTTTATTGATGGTCATCGCGTAACACACTCTTAAAGGAAACTGCTTTCTTTTGAAGATAAACTGCATTTGTTCTTCTTTGTTTAATAAGAGAATCAAGGGAATAAAGACCTTTTCCGAGATACGTGTGCCTGTAATAATTTTTGCTTCGATGACTTTATTCAACAGTTGAGTGACTATGAGTCTTGTTCCATTGTATAATCCACCAGATAAATTCAAGTTACGCAAGAGCATAATCGGTGTTCCAACTTTCAATTGTAATTTATGTTGTGGAAAACCTCCAAATGAAAGGATATTTAAATACTCTATAGGATACAATAGCTCGGTTTCCCCACCATCGTTGCTTTTAGGTATTGCTTCATCAGAGCTGAGATAAGTTTTAAGCTCACCTTTAAGCATTCTAACACTTGTGCATTTATCAGATCAGCCGTCTCGTTTTTAGGACACACAATTGCTCTATCTTGTAAACCTTTAGCTGTTGGCTTTTGCAATGTTTCGTTATCATATATAAAGCTTATTAATTCTAACCTTAAATTCTCAGATTCAGGTATACAAAACTCATCTAGAATATCTACCCATGAGCAATTTTCGCTGTCATCATCCTCCGGTATGCCTATGTTGCCGTCTCCAACGGTAAGTAGCCATTTTGAAAAGTTGCTGATACTTTCTCTTTCTTCTTCAAGCAGTCCTTCTTTTAGTAATCTCATGTTTTCATGAAGTGTAAATACTTTGAAGTGTTTCCACAGATATGATTGCGTGATCGAAGATGAAATAGATTCATTTTTCGACGCCTTTTTCTTAACTGGAAGTGTCTGTCTAAAGTCGCCACCCAACATTACAGTTTTCCCTCCAAACAAACAGTTTGGCACATCAAGGATATCCCTAAGGCTGCGATCCAATGTCTCAAAGCACTTGAGATCATTCACTGGGGCTTCGTCCCATATTATCAGATTTGTTTCTTTCAATAAAATTGCCAATTGACTTCCCTTTTTTATGTTACAGATTGATTCATCAGTCAGATCCAAAGGTATCTTGAATCTCGAGTGTGCAGTACGTCCAGCTGGTAAAAGTAATGACGCAATACCTGAGGATGAAACCGCTAATACTATCTTGCCTTCGAAACGTATGGTGCATGTGGAAAACTAGAAGGGGGGGTTGAATAGTTTTACCAATTTAAAACTTCCTTTTAAATATTTAGATCGACTTATGTCAATCTATTTGGTTGTTTATGTTGGACATTGATAGATAGGTATATAAACGTGTAATGAAAGATAAAGAGTAAGAAGCACATCACCACGACACAAGTATTTATAGTGGTTCGGCTACAAGGACACCTTCCTTGCCCTACTCCACTCCCCGAGTCACCTACTCGAGAGTTCGTAAACACTACACCAACTCCTTATGGCGGAGAAGCCTTCACAACATCGCTTACACCTTTTTCCGGTACAAAGCTAAATACCGAGTTCTTTCACACCAATGTGAACTACACCTATACAACGTCGCCTACCCTTTATACGGTGCTAGGCTAACCACCGAGTTCTTTCACACTAAGGAGAACTAATCCTATCACAACGTCGCCTACCCTTTGTTAGGTACTAGGCTAAGCACCTAGTTCCATTACTATGGAGGATCTACTACCCTTCACAACACAACACCTAATATCAAGGAGATCCACTCCTTGTTACAACACCATCAAGGATATCACCATCCTTGGAAATAAAAAAATAGTTATATGTATAACGATGCACCTCATCGATTATACGACCTAGGCATTCTTCCCAAATGCCACTTGATTTGATTCTTAGGCATCCTTCACTATTGCCTTTGACACAACGCTTGGCACCCTTCACTAATGCCTTCGTCTTGACACCTTTAACATTATTCACTAATGCTTTTGACACGGACGATAAGAACCTTTCACTAATGCTTTCATCTTGACACTTTCGGCATCCTTCACTAATGCCTTCAACCCAACATCTACGGAGGAAGAAAGAACTATCAACAAGAGAACCTTAGTAGTCTTGATGATGACGAAGCATGGCAACTCATGGACTTGAGCTTGTTCGTCTTCAAGAAGTGATGATCTCGCCTTTAAGAGGAACCTAGAGAATTACACAAAAACAAAAGACAAACTACATAGATCACTTGGATCTGAGGTTAGAGGGTTATAATACTTGGGGAAGTATGTGTGTAAAGTTGTGTGTAGAAAGGAAGAAATGGCTCTCTATTTATAGAGGAAATTTTCTACGGTTCCCCGGATCCCACAGATCCCTCCTACAAGGGATCTGGCTAGCGTAAGGCTAGGGATCCGTAGGACGCTCCTCTTTGCCCATGGGTATTTTGGTTATGGGTCATGGGTTATGGGTTGATCCATGGGTCTTTAGCTAGATACAATGTATCTTTTGAGTACTCACCAAGGGTTCAATGTATCTAGACATTGGGTATGGGTCAATACCATGGGTTATGGATATTATCCATATATGATATAAGCATGATGTCATGCAAATGAGTTATGGGTCAAGCTCCATGGGTCATGGGCTTTGGGTTGTACCCAACTACATTAAATGTATTTGCCCAATGGGTTATGATACTTAAGTTTGTACCCATTTATATTACCCAATATACTACATACTAGTTATGTGTATATTCTACCCATTTATATTACCCAATATACTACATACTAGTTATGTGTATATTTTACCCAAATATGTAAACACTAGTTGTTGTACATATGTAATATTAAATCATAAAATCACTTATACTTGTTTTAGTGTTTTATGTGAAAATGTGAATATGTTAGAAACTATTAGTTCAAACCATTTACGTATTTTATTTGTTTCGTTAAAATGATTTTATGTTTCTTATCGACAAAACATTAGAAGATCGTAAAATATAAATAAACGTTTTTACGGCTTATTTGTATTAACAATCTCCCCCTTTTTGTTGATGACAAAACATAAAATTATTTTAAGGAAAAGCTAAAATTCGTAAAAGTTTGAATTTGTAGTTTTTACTTTCTTCTCCCCCTTTTTGTCGAAACAAAAAGAGCTTCGAAAGAGAACTAACACATTGTTTTTAAGAAAAACATGTGAAAAATAGAAAAGAAAGAAGAATTAGAGAGCAAGTAACGGGAAAGGATCTCGTCTTAACTCCCTCTTGACGAGTCCATCCCTATGTAAGGGCGTCAAGAAAGTAATACTAAGCTAGTTTGTTTGCAACTAAGTTTGCAAAAAGATTTCGTCTATGTGACGAATGTGTTCCCCCTTGATGATTGCAATTTTGCAAAGGGATGTCATGAAATGTAATCCTAATATTGCAAGTAATTTGCAATGTATTGCTTTGACACAAAGCTCCCCCTAGCTTTAAGGTGTCAAAGTCTTCATGTGTAAATTGAATAACTACAAAACAAAGGTTAGAAAACAAGTATAATGCACAATTTCCTGCATATGTGATCCAAGTTAGTAGAAAATTAGTTTTCTGTATCATGGATCCCACGGTTCCCTCCTAGTAGGGATCCGTCTAGGCAAATAAGAGGGATCCGTCTGGCTGATGAATAAATTCAGCAAATGGTGGTATAACAAAATAATGTTATCACAAATGTGAGATATGAATACAACGTAATCATATACTCAGAAAAATAGCAAGTAGCATGTATTTTCATTTAATAAAGCTAGAGATACATAACTCTAAAAACTAAGAAAATGATCGATACATGACTTAGATGTTTTGAGGAGGTTCTACAAATGATGGTGGAGGTACATTTGAGTAATGTAGGATGAGGTTCTACTAGGAATGCGGGTGGTGGTAATGGAATTTTTTCCATATGATCAAGTCCTTGGTGGTTCCTTGTTTCTAACGATGGATTAGTTGGTGATGTAGGTGGTTCCCTATTTAACAATAAGGTTAGTGAATGGGAAGTTCTCGGTGGTGAATGCTCTAATGAATAGATATTTGGGTGAGAGAGAGGCTCGGTGAAGGAGTGTAGTCCATGCTCTAGGAATGAAGGTTTAGACGTTTTGCTAGAACTAGGTACGTTTGGTTTAGAGCTCGATGATCCCTTTTCTAACCTAAAAGGTTTAATGCTAATTCTTGCGGTTCTCTTGGCAATTGTTGATTGGGTTTGTTGAGGTGGGATTCTAGCACTATTATCTCTTACGGGTGATGATTCGGTGGATGGGAAATCCTAGCATTTGTGGGTTTAACCAGAGATGATTCGGTTGAGGAAATTTCGTGTACAACACGAGCAAGTTTCTTGGGTGGTTCTTGGGTGGATGAGTTAGTACTAGGAGCTTTCCTCATGATGAAATGACTAAGGAAAAGGTTTCTAAATGCTGAGAATTATGTTGTGTTTGATGACTAAGGGATTCTAACAAGATGACTTATAAAGGGAAGGATTTGACAAGTGCATTCAAGACTTAAGCCTCTAATATCCTTTGGAATGTGATGATTATCATGCACAAGAGTCAACTTCAGAGTTTGTACTGATCTAGGAACTCATTTAAGATGAGATGGAGTGTTTGAGTTAGAAATATGAGTTGAAATGATTGTTTTAGCAAGATTTGACATAGACTGTCATCCGGATCCCACGGTTCCCTCCTCATAGGGATTCGTCTAGGCTAATCCTAGGGATCCGGCTCTCAGCAGCTATGAAAGAGTGGAAATGATGTTTCTAAGATCTAAGATCTATATTACCTTGAGTGTTTCAGTCCTCCTAAGTTCCTAAGATGAGGGTACACTTGAATGATCAAGAGTAATGAGTGTTATAGCAAATGATTGCTTTTTATGGAAGAAATTGGAACTTTCATGAGTACCAATGAATGAGCAAGGGTGACACTAAAGATGAGAGTGTCAATTGAAGCTAAATGATCCTAGAGATCAGGTTGTGACTTGGGATAGTGTTTTGGAAAATATCCTAAAGGCTTTGAGATGGGAAAACTAGAATTTGATCAACTTTGATCAATTTTGAGGTAAGGATGATTTATGATCAATTTTGCCATAATCGAAAGATTTCTAAGACTAGATGTGAGGGATCATGTGAGAATGATGAGTGATCTAGAGAGCGGAAGAGTAATGGGTTTAAGTGAAAACGATAGATCTACAAGCGTCTTGAGTATGATCTAGGTGAGTTGAGTAGGAAAGGATCTACTTAACTTGATAAGGACTTAATTTGCCTTAAGACACTATGTTTAGCTTAGTGTGAGGTATTCTAAGGACATGATTGAAATACAATGATTGCAATTGCATTTTCTGTTTGCCGGATCCCACGGTTCCCTAAGAGTAAGGATCCGTCAAGCACAAATTTTGGGATCCGTCTATCTGCTAAGCAGAACCTTTACAAAAGGTATGCAATGACTTTGACAATGCATAATATTTCAAGTTTAAGAGGTTCTAACACTAATATATCAAATGAGATCGAGCTCACAAATAACAAAGAGGTTTATCAAACTTAACAAGCACTATTCAAGAAACTCAAAACATATTTATGATCTAGATTAGTAAATCGTTTGTATTAACAATGGCGTGCAAGGTATATGTCAAGAAAGAAAAGAGTAATTGATAGTATTCACGACAATAGAGTTGTGAGGTGCTAGTTCAAGAAAATCATATACTTCATCCGGAGTTGTTGTTTTGGTCAACGGAAGCAATGAGCCATGTATAGTCATTACGGATGGTGATTAGCATACAATGAACTTCATCCGTGAAGTCATGTAGCTCTTCTCGATCAAGGCAAGATAATCGCTTGATGAGGAAAGTGGTTGTGATTAACTAAAAGAAAAATCAATTTTACAGCTTGTTTGATTAGTAATCCTAAGACAATTGAAAGTATTTTCATTGTAAACTTACTTTAGGAAAACATAGGAGTATAGATTTCTCAAGTGAGAGAATGAATATGAGACTATTACTAGCGGTGCTCAATTACGGCTAAACACGACCATTTTTACGGGTGATTCCACATACCCAACTTCCATCAAGGAAGCAATTCAACCGTTAGGTCAAATTGAGTTTCTAGTGCAATAAGTTCTCAAGTATTCATTCTCAAGTTAGGAAAATTTATATTCCTACAATGGCCTATCGAAGAGTAACAATGATGATACTTTGCTTCGTTTTTATTATACTTGAAACAACTAAGGTGACGAAGGTGTAAAAAGAAATAATTAAAAGTTGTCCATATGGTGAAAAAAAAATGGTTGGATGAGCTAGTTCAACATATGTTGTTGGAAAGCTAGAGTTTGGACTTTCGGATATGAACAATTATATTTGCGTTGCAAAATAATTTACTTGAGTATATCGGATGAAATAATCAAGTTGTCAATCCTACTTTGAGGCTTGGAGAGCGATCATGCAAAGGAAAACGGGAGAGTACATCATCAACACAAGTGTAGGTTATGATCGATGTACATTCTTGTTGTTTTTAGAAAACGATACAAGAAAATATGAAATCAAGAAATCATATAAGCACATAAAACATTTATGTTGCACACATGACAAACTCAATCAAAAAGCCATTTAGTGTGTTATATGTTTTAAACATTTTTCGACTTATAAAACTAACATTTTCGACACAACTAGATGTTATCCCAAAACACTCCTTCAAGTAGCACATTGATTAGTAGAAAGTTACTAAATCGACAAGCAAGAGAATGAATAGCAAGGTAAGGAAACCACATATGTTATTCAATCAAATAAGCAAAAAAGCTATTTGAGATAAGCAAATAATCAAGTAATGCAAAGAAAACAATTTATCGTTTAGCATAGCATACGAAAGTTCTTTTCATCGCTTTGTGTTAAATATAAACATGTATACCAAGCTTGATTAGTTTCTTTTATGTTTATAAATATGATCAAAACCTTAATTTCAAAAGATGACACATTGTTATTCAAAGATGAAAACATCCGTCTCCAATTAGATCAAAAGTTGTGCAAAAGTTATGACCAAAAAATGACTTTCTATTATAAATCAAAGATTCTGTAAATTTTTATTTTGAATCAGTTTATGAAATCATTTTTAAATTAAAGTAGACTCAAATACCTTTAAAACGATAGGTGGCATGACTTCTAACGACTTACGGTTAAAAAGTTATGAATTTTTGAAATTCAGACAAAAACTGTCTTCTGTACCACGGATCCCACGGATCCCTTGCTTGAGGGATCCGTCCAGTGTAAACTGAGGGATCCGCGGATCTGACACATAATGACAAAAATGCATGTTTTGACCCGACGAAAAGGTTTAAACTTTGTAGACTTTTTAGTGAGGTTATATTACCCATTCCAATCTTTATTCAAGCTTGAATGACCATATATCAAACACAAAACTTCAAAGAAAAGAAAAAAAATAATCACTAAAACACTTTTCATATTATGCTTATTATAAGATAGAAGCATATATTACCATTTTATCCACAAGCAATTTAGCACGTCTTTGACTAATAATTGTAACTAAGAGAACATACATTTGCTATATTCCCTTTGTATGGTTTTAGAAACCATAGACGCGAACTACTTCATGATATTCTAAGATATCCAAATCCTTTGATATATATATATTTTTTTATGATTTTAGAAACCATAGACGCGAAATACTTCATGATCTTCTAAGATACCCAAATCCTAGTATGAAGAATTCTCAAAGGAAAATGTTAGAATGATCTATCACTATCCAACATATGATGATTTCTAAAAACATGACTTTTTTTTTAAGAAATTCCCTTCTTTGTAGTTTTCAAACATACACGGATCGTATCAAGTTTTCAAAGTACAATATACTTTTAAAAGACTTGGTAACGAAGCTCTGATACCAATTGTGGAAAACTAGAAGGGGGGTTGAATAGTTTTACCAATTTAAAACTTCCTTTTAAATATTTAAATCGACTTATGTCAATCTATTTGGTTGTTTATGTTGGACATTGATAGATAGATATATAAAAGTGTAATGAAAGATAAAGAGTAAGAAGCACATCACCACGACACAAGTATTTATAGTGGTTCGGCTACAAGGACACCTTCCTTGCCCTACTCCACTCCCCGAGTCACCTACTCGAGAGTTCGTAAACACTACACCAACTCCTTATGGCGGAGAAGCCTTCACAACGTCGCTTAACCTTTTTCCGGTACAAAGCTAAATACCGAGTTCTTTCACACCAAGGCGAACCACACCTAACACAACGTCGCCTACCCTTTATACGGTGCTAGGCTAACCACCGTGTTCTTTCACACCTTAGGAGAACTAATCCTTCACAACGTCGCCTACCCTTTATTAGGTACTAGGCTAAGCACCTAGTTCTTTCACACCTTAGGTGAACTACACCTTCACGACACAACACCTAATCTCAAGGAGATCTACTCCTTGTTACAACACCATCAAGGATATCACCATCCTTGTATATAAACAAATACATATATGTATAACGATGCACCTCATCGATTATACGACCTAGGCATTCTTCCCAAATGCTACTTGATTTGATTCTTTGGCATCCTTCACTAATGCCTTTGACACAATGCTTGGCACCCTTCACTAATGCCTTCATCTTGACACCTTTAGCATCCTTCACTAATGCTTTGACACGGATGATGAGCACCTTTCACTAATGCTTTCATCTTGACACTTTCGGCATTCTTCACTAATGCCTTCAACCCAACATCTATGGAGAAAGGAAGAACTATCAACAAGATAACCTTGGTAGTCTTGATGATGACGAAGCATGGCAACTCATGGACTTTGAGCTTGCACGTCTTCAAGAGGTGGTGATCTTTCCTTTAAGAGGAACCTAGTAGATCACACAAAAACAAAAGACAAACTACATAGATCACTAAGATATGAGGTTAGAGGGTGCCAAACCCTAAACCAACTTATGAAAAGTGACTTCTAATGATGTTAGAGATAAATAAGCAAAGAAAACTTATGAAAAATAAATTGAACTCATGTAACCTATCTAATGAAAAGTAAAACATACCTCTATGCTTCTTGGTTTGGCATAATGCCAAAGATACTTCATGAGCTTTTAAAGTAATCCTTTGTACTTGATGTACATGAGTTGTGATTACTTTTTAGATCCTTCCTTGAATGTTGACTTCATTATTCTTTGAATGAAGATTTTGGAGAGATTCTAGCATGAAGATTTCTTAGGAACAAAAGTTGTTAGAGTCATCTATCAATGTCCAACAAAATAATTTTTAAGAAAAATATGACCCAAAAAAAAATCATTCTTTGTAGTTTTTAAACATACACGGATCGTATCAAGTCTTTAAATTGGTAAAACTATTCAACCCCCCCTTCTAGTTTGTCTTTTGATCTATGTAGTTTGTCTTTTGTTTTTAAATTGGTAAAACTATTCAACCCCCCTTCTAGTTTTTCACAATTGGCATCAGAGCTTCGTTACCAAGTTTCTTAAAGTATGTTGTACTTTAAAGACTTGATACGATCCGTGTATGTTTAAAAACTACAAAGAAGGATTTTTTTTTGGTCATATTTTTCTTAAAAATCATTTTGTTGGACATTGATAGATGACTCTAACAACTTTTGTTCCTAAGAAATCTTCATGCTAGAATCTCTCCAAAATCTTCATTCAAAGAATAATGAAGTCAACATTCAAGGAAGGATCTAAAAAGTAATCACAACTTACGTACATCAAGTACAAAGGATTACTTTAAAAGCTCATGAAGTATCTTTGGCATTATGCCAAACCAAGAAGCATAGAGGTATGTTTTACTTTTCATTAGATAGGTTACATGAGTTCAATTTATTTTTCATAAGTTTTCTTTGCTTATTTATCTCTAACATCATTAGAAGTCTCTTTCGTCACTTTTCCATCTTTTTTCATCATCGGGAATAATACTCCTTTTGATTCATCAAACTAACGCCGTCATCACATATGAACCTTAGATATGTGATTCATCAAAAGCCGTCATCCAAAAACAATCTTCATCTAATACCTCCGAACTATCTTTTAGTAAGCTAATTTATAAGCCTACTACAAAAATAATGTCAAACAACCCCTTTTCTGTCCACAGTAGCCGGATCCCCCTAGTTGTACTAGCCGGATCCCAAACATAAAGGATCCGGGGGAACCGTGGAACAGAACTCAGCTATACGCTTTCAAAAATTCACCACTGATTGTTTTTCCCTCTACTCACACAAAAACAAAAAAACGACCAAGCTACAAAAATCATCCTCATTGGCTTCCATACTTTCAAGTATCCCCTCCTAGAACACCATTGTAAGTAATTACATTAACTTGTTGTAACTTTCATCATCCTCATCCTAGGGTTTATGGTTTCTTAATATCTAATCAATTAACTCAATTAGGTTCTTTCAAACTAATCATGAAAAGGGGGATTTTAACAAAATCACTTTGTGTTCACAACATTGTTAATACAAATCAAAACCATAAACCCATTCCAACTAATTTATCTTAATTGAAAATTTGCATTTCTAGGAACAACCATACCCAAAGCCACTCAACAAGATCACCATGACATCGTCCATTACCTTACTCACTACTATCGTAAAAGGGGATTGACCAAAACCGACCGTAAAATATTTAAAAGCCTTGTAAAACGACTTATCCACGAAGGTCGTGTAGTCAAGGAATGTTTCCTTTAAGATACCGACATTCGTCAAGTTTTCTCGACAATCAATTTTGATTGTCTCCTTGACATAGATGAACAAATTTGTCCGGTCTTCATTTTTGAATTTTACAAAAGCTTTAGGATCATTAGAAACACGACAATATCATCTCAATCGCCTTCATCATCAACAAACAAAACTTTATTTTTCCTCTCAACACCTTTGCTCAAATTCTTCGCGTTCCTTGTGAGGGAATTTGTATGTACTCTTAAGATTGGGCAATTAACTCTCAAAACCATGCACTTGATCCCAAGCCTCTCTATAACACTCCTCTCAACGATCCCGAAACCATTCGTGATACTATCTTTAAAATTAGGACCGACCAATCCCGTTACGATCGTAACAAAAAGCTCATTCACCGTGATCCCTTTAAAATGGAACTTTTCGAAATGCATCCCATGTTTAGAAAATGGGAAGAAATCCTTAGGGAAAACTTCATTAGCCTAGTTGGAAACAAAGATCATCCAAACGCATGTCTTGTGCAAATGATCTATTGTCTTACCCACCAAAGGCCATTTAATCTTGCCTACTACATGGTAAGGAGAATGGCTAGGGTATTCAAAGCTTCCAACATGGTACTCCCATATGGTATGCTCCTAACACGACTTTGTAAGTATGTTAGTGCATTGCAACCATCCCCTATCAACGATGATCATTACCTTTTCGATCACGTCATGGTACCTCTTACCAAACAACCCTCTAAACGGTTCATGGTCAATGGAGAGAAACCTGAAGCTCTCTCGGACTCCTCGGCCGGAGAAGAAGAAGAAGAAGATGAGGAAGACATCGACCCCGTATCCAACATCAAATTGGAAATCCTTGAATACCACGAACAACTTCCAACCATTCCAAACGAGACCACGGAATTTAAACAAATAAGAGGCATGATTCAAAACCTCGCTTACAACCTCACTAAGCCGTCAAAAAGGAAAAGGAAGAATTGACGAAAGAGACAATAGGAATGTGCTTAATTTCATTTATTTTATGTTTGAATGATTTCTCTTTAGTATTTTTGGTTTATGGTATTTTGGATATTGTTACTTTATCTTGTAAGTGATGTTTTATGATGACTTGCTTGTTCCTATTGCTTGTTTTATAGATTTAATAGTGTACAAAATCTGCACATCATTTCTGTGTAGGTTCTGTGTTGGTTCTGATCTGCAGATGCCGGATCCCTAGGATTAGCCTAGCCGGATCCTTCCTTTGAAGGAACCGTGGGATCCGTGACATCAGATCAGCAATGCAGCATTCAGAACATCAAAACTGCTTTCTAGATAACATCACATTAGCTTAGCATATGTTTTTAGAACCCAACTAAGTCCACTTCAAGGATGAGAAAGGCTTAGACTCACTAAAGGCTTACTTAAGATCTTAGTCTGATTTTATCAACACATCTAAACTCACCATATTTCTGCTTCAACTACTCACAAACTATTTCTCACCTCTCAAAACACTTTAAGAAGACAAGCTAAACAATTTTAGGAAATTGCTTCTAGTATTTTATATCTCAAGGTAAGACAAAAATTAGTTTTTCAATTCTTGAAATTTTTAAGAATTTTTCTTAATATCACCTCAAGCTAAAACCTGATCACTAGGATCATTTATTATGACTTGACACCTATATAACTCTTAGTGTTATCCTTGGACATCCATTGGTAGTCATCTTGTCTCATCCTCCTTCCATAAGAAGCAATCATTTGCTATAACACTTATTACCTTTGATCATTCAAGTATCCTTTCATCTCAAACACTTAGGAGAACTGAAACATTCAAAATGAGATAGGCTTTAGTTCCTAGAAACCTCATTTCAAACCTATCATAACTGCTAAGAGCCGGATCCCTAGGCTTAGCCTAGCCGGATCCCTTCAAGGAGGGAACCGTGGGATCCGGGTGACAGTTTATGTCAAACATAGCTAAAACAATCATTTCAACTCATCTTCCTAACTCAAACACTCCATCTCATCTTAAATGAGTTCCTAGATCAGTGAAACTCTGAATCTCAACCTTGTGCATATTACATTTCCAAGAACATTAGTGGATTAAGTCTTAAATACAATTGCAAAGTTCCTCCCTTTATAACTCACATTGTCAAGAATACTTTAGTCATCAAACATATAGTTAGACTACCCAAAGTCAAATTTTCTTGGTCAAAACCATGATTAGGCACAATTACTTGTTAGGGTTAAGGATTTGAGATATCCAACAGCTAAAGACTTCAAAATTAAGTCAATCCATGATTAAACAAACCTTACAACAGCATAATGATTTCACCTAGTCCTTGTCTGACAACCGGATCCCTGGTCTTTAACCAGGCGAATCCCTACTGAGAGGGATCCGTGGGATCCGTAGATGCAGAGAGCATAAACCAGCTCCATATTTGAATTCAAGTCACCTTTTGGGTCTCCAACCACCTTTAGCATTCATTAATTATCCTCATAGAACTGATCAAAACCCCAAAAGCATGCTTAGACCTTCAAATGACCAATAATTTAATTTCCTAATTCAAATTACCCTTTATAAACCAAACAACCTTAGAATTAAGGTACCACTCTCAAATCACATCTCAAAATCAGCAACTAAAAGAGTTCTTACTAGCACCATCACTATGACTAAGGCTCCTAGTGCTAACTCATCCACTCAAGAACCACCCAAGAAACTTGCTAGAATCATGCATGAAGTTTCCTCAACCAAATCACCTTCGGGTAAGTCCACCAAAACTAGGATCTCTCCCACACTAAGAAAACCAATCAAACTAATTCACAAGAAGAGTGCTTCCACTAGGATTTCACCACATAATTCTACTATACACTCCACAACTCAACCTACTTCATTAGTACCTAGAGCCACCACACAATCATTTGAAGATCCTCAACCCACTTCACTTGAACCTCCACTTCAAGAAACTCAAAACCATAACAAAGAGTGCGATCATTGCAAACATGTTGAAAGATTGAAACATGAACTAGATGTATTAATACATGAACTACAAGCTCAAACTGAGAATGTTTAGGATAACTCATCTCATCATTAAAGATTTTAGTTGAATCTAAAATTTGGGGTAATTCATTAGCATTAGTAGTGCTTATATGGCTATAGTTCATTCTCTCAGTTTTTAGAGATTTGGTTGTGTATCTCTTGTTTTATTGAATGAATAATTATATGCTATGATTATTATGTGTGTTGTGCTTGTTATATTGTACATATATCTCATTCCCTCTAATAGCATTCCTTGACATTTCTTCACTGCTGAAGAAACTGTCAACAGATAGCCGGATCCCTTCCTGATAACTAGACGGATCCCCCCTTAAAGGGAACCGTGGGATCCGTGGTACAGGAGCACAAATTTATACTAACTTGAGTCTATTTTGCAGGAAATTATGCACTATACTCTTGTTTTTCTAACCTTTGTTTTGTAGTTATTCAAAATACACATGAAGATATTGACACCATAAAGCTAGGGGGAGCTTTGTGTCAAACGACATTGCAAAATCATTTGCAAACTTAATCCAATTTTGGGGTACACTTCATGACACCCCATTGCAACATTGCAATATTCTAGGGGGAGCACGTTCTCGTCACTTAGACGAACCATTTGCAAACTTAATTGCAAACACAATTAGTTTATTTTACGTTATGTCCTTGACGCCCTTTCAAAGGGATGGACTCGTCAAGGGGGAGTTAAGACGAGTACCATTCCCGTCACTTGCTCTCTTTACATTTTTACATTTTTTTTTCTCTTATAAAAATTGTGTTAGTTTCTTTTAACACTTTTTGTTTCGACAAAAAGGGGGAGAAGAAAGTAAAAACTACAAATTCAAACTTTTACGAATTTTAGATTTTTCCTTAAAATAATTTTATGTTTTGTCATCAACAAAAAGGGGGAGATTGTTAATACAAATAAGCCGTGAAAACGTTTATTTATATTTTACGATATTCTAATGTTTTGTCGATAACAAATATAAAATCATTTTAACAAAACAAATAGAGTACGTAAATAGTTTGAGTTAATAGTTTTCTAACACACTTATGCTTTCACATAAAACACTAAAACAAGTATAAGTGATTTTATGATTTAGATACATATGTACAACAACTAGTGTTTACATATTGGGTTAAACATATACTTAAATACTAAAATGGGTAAAAACTAAGTGTATGCTAAATTGGGTAAATACAAGTATATACTAAATGGGTAAATACTAGCAAATGGTTTTGACCCATAACCCATGGTTTTATATATACCACTTAACCAAGTTCATTGTATCCTTAAGATACATTGTATCTAGAAAGAAAACCATGGATCAACCCATAACCCATGACCCATAACCAAAAATACCCATGGGCAAAGAGGAGCGGACCACGGATCCCTAGCTTTGTGCTAGCCGGATCCCTTGTGGTAGGGATCCGTGGGATCCGGGGAAACAGAAGAGAATTTCCTCTATAAATAGAGAGACATTTCTTCCTCTCTAGGTGTGCTTTTTACATATACTTCCCCAAAGTATTCTAACCCTCTAACCTCAGATCTAAGTGATCTATGTAGTTTGTCTTTTGTTTTTGTGTGATCTACTAGGTTCCTCTTAAAGGAAAGATCACCACCTCTTGAAGACGTGCAAGCTCAAAGTCCATGAGTTGCCATGCTTCGTCATCATCAAGACTACTAAGGTTATCTTGTTGATAGTTCTTCCTTTCTCCATAGAAGTTGGGTTGAAGGCATTAGTGAAGAATGCCGAAAGTGTCAAGATGAAAGCATTAGTGAAAGGTGCTCATCATCCGTGTCAAAGCATTAGTGAAGGATGCTAAAGGTGTCAAGACGAAGGCATTAGTGAAGGGTGCCAAGCGTTGTGTCAAAGGCATTAGTGAAGGATGCCAAAGAATCAAATCAAGTAGCATTTGGGAAGAATGCCTAGGTCGTATAATCGATGAGGTGCATCGTTATACATATATGTATTTGTTTATATACAAGGATGGTGATATCCTTGATGGTGTTGTAACAAGGAGTAGATCTCCTTGAGATTAGGTGTTGTGTCGTGAAGGTGTAGTTCACCTAAGGTTTGAAAGAACTAGGTGCTTAGCCTAGTACCTAATAAAGGGTAGGCGACGTTGTGAAGGATTAGTTCTCCTAAGGTGTGAAAGAACTCGGTGGTTAGCCTAGCACCGTATAAAGGGTAGGCGACGTTGTGTTAGGTGTGGTTCGCCTTGGTGTGAAAGAACTCGGTATTTAGCTTTGTACCAGAAAAAGGTTAAGCGACGTTGTGAAGGCTTCTCCGCCATAAGGAGTTGGTGTAGTGTTTACGAACTCTCGAGTAGGTGACTCGGGGAGTGAAGTAGGGCAAGGAAGGTGTCCTTGTAGCCGAACCACTGTAAATACTTGTGTCGTGGTGATGTGCTTTTACTCTTTATCTTTCATTACACGTTTATATATCTATCTATCAACGTCCAACATAAACAATCAAATAGATTGACATAAGTCGATCTAAATATTTAAAAGGAAGTTTTAAATTGGTAAAACTATTCAACCCCCCCTTCTAGTTTTCCACATAATGTATTAGCAATGTTGCAAGCATAAGATAATAAACAATATGTGTGGTACTCACTTTCAGGATCCTGTTGCACTGTCTTGTTCTTATAGGTTGTATGTATGTAACAGACATCATTTTGAATGTTGGTACCTGTAACAGAAATTATGACACATTGTCAGTATGTATGTCGTTATATGCTTAAATTCGAGTAGAATGCATAAAAATAAGTAGTAAGCAAAATTTTAAAAACAGTTGTTTGTCGCTTACCTTGGCAAATACTATCGGGTTTATCGGTGGTCATTATAGATTGGAGGGGATCCGTTTGTGTGTCACAATCCGTGTGAATACTTGGGCAGCATAAATCTTCTGCAAAGAATAAAGTAATAAATCAAGGTAATTAGTCGTAGTTAAACTGTCAGATTCATCTTTTAAGATAAAATGATGTTGACATATGGCTACTTACGCATCTGTTTGGCCGTTGATGTACTGTTCTTGCTATGGTGTTCCGTCTGATTATCCGTTGTTAACCCTTGGCTGCTATTCATAGGTGGTGTCTTTGCATTTGTCGATGTTGTAAAGTAAATGGAACTTTTCTTTTCATTCGGCATAAGTGGTCTTAAGAAAATGCCTTTCTTTTTCCTTGTCTCAGAAGGGTTTTTTATTTTTTCAGGTTGGTGTGGATTGTTTAATGTATACATTGCAGGGGTTGGAGAATGACCATGATCGTCATAAAAAATATACGGGTTTCTGAAGTTGTGATTTTCATGTTGGTAGCCGCAGTACTCAAGAACATTATCAGATGAGACATTTTTGGGATTGTACGTTTTAGTAAGTAAATCAATACGCTGTTGTGTAGACTGGTTTTCGCTTTCTACATTATTTTGCTTATAATTGTTAGGCACACATTTTTTTTGCTATTGTTAGGGGATGCAACACTAACGCTATCAACATTATCACTAACGACATCAACATTATATACATTGGCATTAGCGGTTTCATTGAATTTAGGCTTATCGTCATATATTAACTTTCTTTTTGCTTTCATTTTATGTGGTGAACAACAAATGGCTACACATTTAGGCATACAAAGTATACAAATAAGGGTTTTAGTCAGTTTCATATCTAAATAAAAAAACATAAACTTTAGAACTTTGAACATCATATGATTTATCATCTAGTATGTGTAACAACTTTATACTTAAATACCCTATCGCAATTAGAGTTGTTATATCAGATTACGCATTTAATGATTCCATAATTTGTAGCTACACTGTTACATGCAATTAAGACAAAAAAAAGAGTAGAATCATAAATCAATGGCCGTATTAAATTCAGTAGTTGCTATACCTTACACGGTTGCAGTTGGTGGTTGGAAAGGCATAAATGCAGATGATCAAGTGTCAGATAGCAGTTATTCGTGAAGTTTCTGGGGTTTTGGTTTTTTAGGTTTGGAATAATAAGAAGGCAAGAGTGAGGCGGTGGTGGTGTAATTCGGGTTCGGAACGACAAAGAACGACTTTTTGTAATACTCGAAACGACAAAAAAAGGAATAAACATTGTTTACTCACTCACATGCTGTCGGGTTGAATTCGGACTTTTACTGTAGCATACGACGTCGTTTCTTACAACGATTAAAAAAATTTATAATTACTAAATTAATTATCATAAAAAGAATGATGCATAATATAGATTACAAAGACTATTCTAGAAGCGGGCTTTAGCCCATTAAGCAAATATGTCGACTAACATTCTCATCCTGTTTCTCATTTTCAATACAGAGCACTTCTCATTGTCAATATTTCAAATCTAAATGATTTTGATTAACTATTAATGTACGTGTTAGAGTTTTCAGCCATTAAAAGGGAAGAAGTTAGTCAATATTCTCATAACTAAAAAGAATTTGAACATCAAAAGTCACATATTTGATATTTCTTGAAGTAATCATTGTATTTGTGGGTTTTACAAGATTTAACAAGTTCATAACTCATGAGTACTCCGTGATGTTGCGTTCAAACATATTACAAAGCTCATTATGTTGGATTCAAACTTATTACAGAATAAATGATGATTTGCACACTTCATAAATTTATTTGCACATTCAGATTTATAATGTCTTAACATTTATGCCTTTACAAAAATGAAAAAGAATAAAGGTCACATATGATTTATAATCTATAAAATAACATATGATTTTATTAGAACATTCAAATTAGTGTTTAATCACATATGATTTCCCATGATGTTTTCGAATACGAAATAAAGCACAAAAAACATTAAAATAGGTAAAAAACAAAGATTTTTTTTTGTCGAAAGTATATCAAAGTGCCCGTCTATAGATAGATTATTAAATGTCGGTCGTGACGGTATAATTTGTTTTGTCTAACGATTAACGGTTCATGAAATATTTAAATTATATAAAATATTAAAATATTATTAATCTCAGCAATTGATTTCTTTCTAAATGGATGACACAAGCGCAAAAACAGTGGCTTTTTAACGATCCGCCATTTTTTTTATGAAAATAAAATAAATGAGTGAGATTAGTTGAGTAGGCTTGCCTTAGTTGTCTCAGTGGGCCGCTTTTTCATTTTTTTTCATGAGTTTGTTGACGTAAGTTACTAGGGAGAGGGTAAATCGTTTCCTTCTTTTGCTATTACCGTAGGGAGCCTTGCTTGTTGTTACTGTTTACTTATTAAAGTTAAGCATTTTCCCTTGTTCAAATGCTCTGAGATTACGCTTTTTTAATTTGGGGCTTCACCCAGATCTTGGAACCGTGACCCAGAGAAAATCAAGCTATGGCATGTGCCAAAGTAAAATGGTTGTTCTTCCTTCCCTGCTCCCTCTTTTTCGACATATGCGGCGACGAGTTCCCAGAGAAGAGGGGACAACTTCTTTCTCCTTTGCACTGCTCAATCTTATGTAAAATAACTCTCTTTTATTTTAATTTAAATTTAAATTTTATAGGTATCCAATGATTTGTAACAATAAAAAAAAAAGCATCAAAGATTTGTACGTACAATTTGCAAAAACAAATTCAACAAAAATATAATATACCAAAACCTCGTGCTTGCATGAGGATCTAAATCTATTTACTTTAACAACCATTTATCAAACAAAATTCTAACCAAAGCTTAATCTAACAAAAATTAATATCAAAGCCTCGTGCGTGCACGAAAATTTAAAAGTGATTACTTTTAAACAAATTTGATCTTACACATAACATATCATTTTTTTTCTCTTTTGAATTAATATGGGACAACATAATTAGAATGAATGGGACTCAGAGTTAAGAAGAAACACATAAAACATGCCCGAAGGCCGAAACACATGTGTTCAAATCAATCCATATATAACCTGTTCGCAATTCGCATGCAGACAATATATGTTTACTACTCCTAAACTGGCGACTTACCTAATCCCATCGATAGTTAATAAACATATCTTCCATAATCAACTAGCTAATGCTGAGTACTAAACTAATAATAACATCTATCCTCTTATAAATTATGATTAATAACTAATTATCACGACGAGTTCTAACTTAATTAGCTCTGTGGTCTCAACATGCCGTTTTGCCTATCAATCGAATCCATACGTTGTAACTTAAGTTGTGCCCTAAACTTGGTTATAAAGTTTTCGGCTTTTGCATCGTCATAAGCGTTTTGTCTAGCCCTCGCTGTTTCAGGTCGACGCATGTTCACGTCATCTTCATCGTCTGACACATGCCTCACCTCGCTACGTGTCTTTTTTATCTCGATTATTGACATCTTCTCTTTAGGGGCCTTGGATTTGAATCTTTTGACTCGGTCTATAGATGGAACTCGGTCGAGTTGACCCGTTAAGTTTGTGAGCGTTATTTGAGTGTTTGGTTTTTTCTTAGATGGATATCGTTTGGAATCCGGTTGAGTATCGTAGCTGCATGGGAAATGTATGGACTGAGCCAGTCGACTTAGCGAACTATATTTTGCAGTTTTGGATATAGAAGATGTACTCAATACCTCGTGGAAGACGGGATTGGGTACCGTTGATTTGGATATAGAAGATGTACTTTCTTGGGGTGCAATTTTGGTTGTGATGATGGTGGGTATGCATGATGATAAATTAATGGATTTGGCTCGTTCAAGGAACGAAGATACTTTTGGGATTCGAGGAGTGAAAGAATATCCTTGGACACTACTTTCATTGTTCTGATATTGGTTTTGGTCGTGGTCGTAGTGTTTCGTAGTGTTGGTGTTTGATTTCGAAGCAATGAAAAGGGTAGCGATTATGAGATTCGAAACACAAAAAAGTATGGTTGGCGTAAACCAACTAAGCAGTGGCGGACCTAGAATGGAATCTAAGGTGGTTCATTTATTTCGTCTAGGCTACAAAATCGCTAGTAAACTATCTAATCGGGTCGCGTCGGGTCTAGTGTATTGCCTATAATTTAGCGGGTGTTTGAACTTGCTCATTTTCCAACCTTATGAGATCATATAAATTTGGAAAAGCTCATAAATTATGTTTACGAGTTTACCAAATTGATAATCTCTTACTAAAAAAAATTAGCTTATGGATTAAAGCCTAAAAATTACTTAATTAGACACTCCATAAACAAAAAATGAATTGCCTGATAATGAGCATATTTCACTCAAAAGAACTACAAATCTTCTATTATCATTTCTAATGTAATATAGCCATATATTTAAACTTTTGTGTAACTTTGACATTTTATCATTTCTAATGTAATACGTGTAAAATTTTGTGTTAACTTTGACATTTCCAGCTGTATTCCATTTACCCTCGTGTTGTATATTGTGCTTAAGGCTTTGTACTTCAAATTATTTTTATTCCTATACACTTTGTACTATTGAGTAAAAAACGAGATGGAAACCACCCGCCGCGTTGTGGCGGGCGTTTTTAAGATGGTCTTACCGGTCTTTATAACCCAAACATGAAAAATCTTTTGTGGTTAAGCATCAGCCACAACAGATAGCCTAGCCTCTTTTTTAGATAATGTAAGTTATGTGTTTGGTCTATACATTGAACTGCTACTTATGGCAATTAAATTACCATCAACATACAAAATATTTGATAGATGCTAGTTGTCCAATTTTTTCGTCATTCACAATGGAGAGACAAATTTTGATGCAATCAAAATATGATCCACTTGAATAGTATGAAAAATATGAATCAACTCTTGTAACCTTCATATATTATTTTGGTCTGATATAGGCAATAAGAAAATAGCAACCACCCATCCTAAATTCTTACCCGCAAATATTGATTCAGTAACTTTAGCATATACTACTTCAGAATAAAGAAAGTTGTGCTATAAAACTGTAAGAATATAATAAAGAAAATCCTAAATTCTTATCCGCAAATATTGATTCGGTAACTAAAGAGGTCCTTTAAAACTAAAAAAAGTTCGGAACCAATCCATTAACACTATACAGTTTGAAACTGCAGATGAGTTTCGATCGTCTACACACAGGTTTGACTTCGAATCCGTTTCATGGAATAATAATCATGCTAAACAAAATTTACCAAATTCCTACTATAAAAAGAGTTAACAGTACCCCGAGTTAACAGTACCCCAAAGGTGTACCCTACTTCATCCTGACAGGCTGCAAGTTTGGAGACAGCCCTCAACAGTCTAGCGCAAGACATGTCGAACCATACTTTAGTCTCATCATTATCTTTAATAGTTGTTGCATACGTAAATCGAGTGGCCGTAAATCAACTGCATTCTAAGTCCTCTTTATTAATCACCTCAAAATTCCACCAACCTAGAATAGATTTATGCTAATAGTTCTAGTCATACTAAAAAGTAAAAATATTGATTTATGTTTAAGCCTTTAAATGGGCTGTAGTTGATTTAAAATCAACTTAAGTAGTGTGAAAAGGAATAAAGTGAAGCCTAAGTAGTGTAAATGGATGAATATATATGAAACTTAAACTAAAGTGTAACAGAAGAACATACATATCCACTAACATAATTGTTTATGCAATTGCTGCTCTCGAATGGAAGGAATTACGAAAGGTCCCACTAATTGTCTAAGAAAAGAACATACATATCAGTCACATATATATGAGCAACATAATTGTCTGTAGCCAATTTGAAACCACATTTCAATAACACTTTAGCAGTAGACCACATTTCAACTTACTCGTAGTCAAAAAATCCGCAACAAACCCGAGTTATTCACAGAACTCTTGACTTCTTCCATCAGAATATTTCATTCGTTTTCCTTTATGTATGTCTATTTCTTTCCCTTCTATCTCTGTCACTCATCCCTGAAAGAGATATATGGTTTATCCTATGGATACCGTTTAATTGTTAACCTATTAGTATTAGCTAAGTTAATACCTCTGATAATTCCCCATCTAAAATATGGTTCAGTAGCTTGTATTGGAATTTCTGCACCACTCTTTCTGCAAAAGCTCTCAAAGGTTTGAGTAGATTCTTGAAATGAGCTTGCTGACTGCTAAAAAATTTAGAGTCAGACAAACATTTTTTTTAGTACAACACATTTATAGTTAGTACTCTATCTCATGAAATAGAAATAGACCAAGTACCTTAAATCTTCAAATTTGATCTTTCGCATAGTGATTTTTTTTTTTTTTTTTTACGGTCACATCTGTCACATGCGCGTCTCTTCCAAATACTCACGGCCTCTTTCTTGATTTCTTTCTTAAGTTCGCTGTGCTTTCTTGCTGTGCACCTGTAATAATAAGAGGTTGCAATAAGTTAACAGACCTTAAAATAAAATGCAACTATTGGCCATAAGTTACATATCAATACGATCGCCCCATGTGACCCAATACCTTGAAACTGAAAACAGAAAGAAGAAAAAAAAAAGTATAATGTTGTAATGTAAGTTGATACACAATAGATCACCTAAAGTGCAGCATATGACTTAAAGGCACTTGTTGTAGTAGTTCTTCTTGTGAAGTAAATGGGGACCATTCAAGAATACGCAAAGAATCATCAGCTGAAGTGCTGTAGCTATTTGATTGCTCAACTATCGGGGGCGGTAACATATTTCCACAGCGCCTAGGCGAATACTTGGTGGCAGCAACTATTTCCTGGACCCTATTCCTGATATAAAAAATATTTTACAAAAGAAACATCGTTAAGTTGACACAACAGAAAAATTATTAGACACAAAGCCATAGTGGATATCAAAGTAGATGGAACTTGTGCATACGATTGATTAATACCTAGTATGAACTGCAGCTACTTCGTCTTTGTGAAAACAGTCTTCTTCAGCACCCATGGTATGCAAATATAAACATATGATTGATTAATACCTAGATGAAGTTATTATCTCTTCCTTAGAAAGCTTCAATACATATAGCAGTCGATAATTTCAAAACCAACCTTATAATACATATAAATATATAATAATCAAGAAAACCAATATTAAATTTACATACCTTATTGAGTGTTCCAGTTAAGTATAACTGAACATGAATCAACCATAAAGAAAGGAAATCTACTGGAAAAAAAAAAAAAAAAAAAAAAAAAAACACAACTGAAACCCTAAAACTTCAATTTTGATTAAGTATAATTGCAACGGACTTCATCATCTTCATCACTTGGATTTGATGAACTGATAGGTATTAAGGGGTCAAACCACAGGTGGCATGCGTATTTGAAGACAGTGTTTTGGCATTCGACTTTATCCCAAATTAATGCAGAAAACAACAGGTGGCAGAAGATTAACCAACAGTCATATATGAGTCACGGAGTATCTGATGACATCCAATGTTAGGCCCAAAACGTCAGCCCAAAGTTAGTAACCACGGAAGCCCAGGAAGGTATGTATTATGAAAAACACGGCACCTGCTTAGCACGTGAGAATAGAAACGTTTTTTATGGTCACCGACCTAGCGTTTTAGTATATATATAGAATGTACTTTCTTTAAAAGAGCCTTTTGTCTTAAAGCTAAAAGTCTCTGCCATCTTATATGAAGAAAGAATGCTACCAACTTAATCTTCTTCGTCATTCTCTTGATGTCCAGCGATGTACTCGGCCGGAATTATTTTTTCTTTTGGTTTTTCTTTCTTTCCTTTTTAACTTGGATCCTAAGGTGGTTCCTTGTACAATTTTAAGGTAGGTCCTATATTTTCTTTATATATCACCTCTAAAGGATTTCGGTTTCTAAGGTGGTTCCCGGGCACCACCTACACTTACCATAGGTCCGCCCCTGAAACCAAGCACACATGGAAGCAGCAACTACGGATTCATGACCACCTACCATTTCATGAATTGTGTCCATATTGCTGCAAATATGGAGATCATGTTAAAGCTTGGTTATATACGCCCAATGAGGCCCTACCATGATAAGATCTAGATATTTTTCCAGTGGGTGAATTGTTATTGAGAAAATTACTTTAGGGCCAAACACTTGTAGTAAAACATGAAACCGCACAAACACGATGGGTTTTTAAGTTTGACAAATAGGTCGCACGATTATGCGTAGCGTGCTTGCGACCTATCACATATTCACATGAATGAATCTCAAAATGACGTGTGACAAGTTGCACAAGTTCGTACTCATTCTGTGCGACCTCCTTTACGTACTTACATAGTCAACAACTAATATTTGGCGTGACCCTGTGTCCTTACTTGAAAATACTTTTGAAATACGGATCTTATTCGAGTTTTATATTTTGTTTGAGCTTGACCTAAGCTCGTAAAATATCAAGTTTGACTCGAGATAAACGAGCTCGAGCTTGAGTAGCTCGTTAAAAGTTCGACTCGCTAACACCCCTAGTATTGAGGTACTTATAGTGGTACAATGGGAAAGAGTATATTACAACATCTTTAATTCGTGAATTTCTCATATATGATCGTCGTAATTCTAAAATATTTTCATTAACAATTACCACCAACGGTCATATATTGTGGACCGTTGGGTTTTTTCCTTCCATCGCACAACTTGGTCTTGTGATCAACTGAGATCTTCCAAACAAACACCAACGACGCGTCTTCATGGGATGAAGTTTTAAGGGTGACACATCTAAAGGGGTCAAACGATGCATCTAATCCCCTTATTACCATGAGCCTTATCTTCTTACCTGCACATGAAATGACATGTGCAATCCATCTTTTCTCTTCAATCACCTTAGGAAATGTCAATTGTTTATCCGTTCTACCCATTTTGGGGGCCAGTTACAATTTAATGATAAAAATTCTCACCAGTCTATTAGCAAGCGTGAAGCATGTGATAGACACACAAGTAAAAAAATACTAAAAATGTCATTGCTTTTGTCCTGCAATATATTAAATCAAAAGTTTTAACTAAACTAATCTTAAGTTAGTGATAATAAACTATCACTAATGCATACATTGGGGGCGTTTGGTTCGTTGTAATTTGATGAAATTTGACGTAATTGTAATATGCTTACATTACGTGGTCTGTTTGGTTCGGAGATTGGCGAGAATTGTAATTCAAATTAAATTACGTAGGCTGTTTGGTTTATGTTCTAACCAATGTTTTGAAACCCGGGTCGACCCGGCCGGGTTAACCGGTTGGACCGGTTCCGGACAAAAAAATGGGCCAAAAAAACCCGGGTTTTAAAAAACGGGTAAACCGTTTAGACCCGGCGGGTTTTAAGTGACCCGGGTCAACCCGGGTTTTGAAACCCGGCCGGGTTTGGTTTTTATCATTTTTTTTTTTTTTTTTTTTTTTTTTGGAAAGGCAACAATATATTAAACCTCAAAAAATAAACTTGTAAATCTCGTAGGATGCATGTCTTTAGAAGTATGAAACTTGTAATCTCGTAGGATTTATGCCTTTTGAAGTATGAAACATGTAATCCCGTAGCATTTATGGTTGTTTAGAAAATTATGCAGGTTTATATCCTTGTCCACCTATGATTTGTTGTTTAAAGCATGAAAAATGGTTCTTTGCTTTTTTTTCACTGCAAAACTAGTGTTTGGACATTATGTTTGGACAATTAGAAATAGATGTTTGGACATATGCATAAAACCGGGTCTAACCGGCGGTTGAACCGGTTGACCCGGTGACCCGGTGTCTTGGCCGGGTCGATCACAAACCCGGGTTTCAAAACATTGGTTCTAACTGTAATTCAGTCACTTCAATTACATTGCGTGAGGGAATTCAGATTAAATAAGAAGTTGGAAGAAAGTTTTCAAAGAAATTATTAGCATTTATTATTACTCCGTATTAAATATTCTATTTTTTTTTTTTTTTAAAAACATCACTTCATTAGAAAATCACAGGAAATTAGCATTTATTATTATTATTATTATTATTATTATTATTATTATTATTATTATTATTATTATTATTATTTATAAAAAAAATCACTTGAATAGAAAATCATATGATTTACAAGAAATTAGTGAAGAGCCGAGAAACTAGTTGGACCCCCACTCCAATAAATGCTAATAATAATAATTATTATTATTAAATATTTTATTATTATTAGAGTTAATTGCATTTTTGGTCCCTGAGGTTTGGCCAAATTGCATGTTTGGTCCCCATCCTTTTGAAAGTGCAGTGGACGTCCCCAAAATGAAGTTTCAGTTGCACTTTTGGTCCCCGGGTCCAAACGCTGTTAATGCTCCTCCGTTAGTCACCCCATGTGCTATGCACACGAGGGTTTTTTGGTCTTTTTCCACCCGCTAAAATCCAAATAAACACCCAAACCCCACTCCCTCCCATATCTCACTCCCACTGATCTCTCCAACCTCCCATCTCTTTTTCTCCCCCAACCATAACCCTAAATCTCACAGCCGCCCTTTCTTATTATATTTTGGTCAAATCCCACCAAGATTTTTATGTGTAGATGGCCACTAAGATCCCAAATCCCACCATGAAACTAGAAATAAAAATACCTCCACGATTTTATTTCCTAACAGTGATATGCTAATAACAACAATGGCTTTCAACCATCCTTTTCTGCCGTCCATTTTTGTCGTCGGCATACATTCAGTTATGAAGCCTAGATGGAATAGACATCATGGTGAGTACCTAAACATAGCGATTGACTCCTCTAAATTCAATGATTCGGACACTTGGTCTTTGGCTTCCGACGACGGCGTTGATACATCTTTCGTCCCTTAACCAGTGATGCTTCGGATTCCATAAAAGACCCACAAAATGCGGGGGAAAAAAACATTTGAGGGTCGTTGATATATCTTGTTGTATCAGTTTTTATAGATCCAAGATGGGTTAGGTAGGTATAACTTCCTGCTCGCTATTTATTTTCTTGTATAATGATGTATCAACTGTAATGATATGATGTAAAATCAAGAATTTGTGTTAAACGAATCAGTTTATTTGAAGAAATAAATGGGAGTCATAGTTTTTATTGTTTGTATTTCGTGGTATGTGGTTCTTTTAGCGTAGATTTTTTTGTTCACATCTTGTTACTTGTTATTTTTTTCTCGTTAAAAGAAAATGGGATGTTAATATTTTGTTGTGAATTATGATGTTCTATTTTTTATAAGGAGATTATGTGGGGTTTGGGTGTTTATTTGGATTTTAGTGGGTGGAAAAAGACCAAAAAACCCTCGTGTGCATAGCACATGGGTGACTAACGGAGGAGCATTAACAGCGTTTGGACCCGGGGACCAAAAGTGCAACTGAAACTTCATTTTTGGGACGTCCACTGCACTTTCAAAAGGATGGGGACCAAACATGCAATTTGGCCAAACCTCAGGGACCAAAAATGCAATTAACTCTTATTATTATTATTATTATTATTATTATTATTATTATTATTATTATTATTATTATTATTATTATATTAATAATTATTTACTTTTATTAACATTATTATTATTATTATTATTAGTTATAACAAATGCATATTAATTAATTCATGTTACAACTGATTCACATTATAACTAATTCATATTACAATTACAATCATTTAATAAATTAAAATTCTTTCATATTACAATTCCTTTGATATATTATAATTATTTCAAAAACATTTTGCGAACTAAACGCTCCTTAAGCTCGATATTAAGTAATTCTAAAGACACTATTGTTGACAATCTTAAACTCAAATTAACTATATACTGTCAATATAGTCAATTAACAATCTTCTTTAAAAAAAAAGAAAAAAAAAAAAAATCATGAGTAATTAACTAAATTTTCTGATTTTCATTGTGTGCTTTTGTTTCTTACACGTCGACCATATATAAATATCTTATGTCGTATTTTATCACCTCACATGAGTAATTGTCGACATTACGTTATACGTACATGGCCCACATAAAAATCCACCGGTGGCACGGGTAATTCTTTGCACACACGCGCTTTGTGTTAATAATATGGTCAAGGGCTTTGTGTTTTTGTGAGAAGCCCATTGTTGTGATGAAATAGTTCTATTTTTTAAATGTGCCAACAATGTAAAGTTTTTCGTTATTGGGCCTTTTATAGCAACTATATAATTTCAAGGTTCGCGTACTAAGCGTAAAACATATACGAACGAATGCACATAACGTCAATGTATATCATTCATTTTTAGCTACTATATATCAAATGACCACTTAAGCAATCAATTTACTACTACCTCCCGTCTCAAAATTATAATCTTCGTTTAATTTTTTTGTTTTTTCTTTTAACTTTCACCTTAAATATTTTTGTTTATGTTATACAATGGTTGATAAAAATTATACCAATGAAAATACATTTAAAACTCAATTTATTCAATGAAAATACATTTAAAACTCAATTTATTCATATATATTGCATCAAGTATTATATAACACAAACAAAAATACCCAAAGTCAAAGTTGTAAAAGAAAGACCAAAAAAATCAAACAGAGATTACAAATTTGGGATGGAAGGAGTACATTTTTTTTTAACGACGAGTTAGTATAATACTATAATTAGTGATTCGATTTCACAGTACTTACCCTGAAGGTAGTCCCTGCTAGCCTTAAACCGACCATCTATGGGCCAGAACCACCACAGATCTCAGAAGGAAACCCTCAACGGAAAGACTGGAACCTGAGACCTCTCGTATGTGGTAACACCTCCTGACCAACTATGCTAGGCAGAAGTTGGCATGTAGATGCCTACACCCAAGTAAACAATAGTCACATCGACTCATGAAAACTCGAGGAAGGTTACTAAACTGTTGTAATGTCCATTATGTATCCCAAAGCCTACTAAGCTTTTAAAATTAACTTTATTGACTATTGAATAACATATTAACTACTTTGCCCTGAAGATAAAACATGTATAGGTGTAAGATACCAAAAAGCTTGTAAATTTGGGCAACATAGTCGATGGTAAATTGATATGAAGTTCATAGTTAATGTGTAAAATAAATAACTAGTGTACGTGTACATAACTTAGCTTCACCATAAGTAGGGTTCGAGATACCTTTACTACGTACACGTTGATCCATCCAGCGTACCAGTAGAAAACTTCTGGCTAGAATGATGAAACTGCACAGTTGATATTGATGCAAAATCATATGGCGAAGGAACGTTTGCAAAAGTAAGAATTATGTATGTGGTTGTAGCTGCACTTTTACAGTATACTTGTTAAAACACATTAGCAAGATTGGAGTCCCAACTTCAATCTTGGAAGCATACCTTTTTTCCAGCCGATTGTTCAAACTTTCAGGGTCTTCCACGTCACCACACTCTACATTTAAATCCGTAATTTGTTTTCCTAACTAGTAACTTAGTTGTCTATACATGTACATTTAATAGCCATGAATATGTTGTAATTATATAAAAAGTTGAACCTGTTGTTGCTGCCTGTCGCATACTTCGACTATAGAATTGTTTATAAGCACAATAAAAAGTTGGCCCTTGCGGTTCGAAATCTTTTATTTTTCATATTCCAATAGCAAAATCACGACAAAATGCAAACATAAAAAAAGAAGCTGTTGAAACACTTATAGAAAACAAATTTAAGTAAAGAACTATAACCCAAATTCTAAACCATATACATACCATCTTAATTATATGTAATTACTGTGACTCTAGTGTCTTATTTAACAGTAACTAAATCTTTAGTAAAAAAAGGAACCTCCAAAATGAAACCTCAGGTCTAACTTTTTGATCAACTATGTGGCGGTCATGATCCTCTGCACCTTCGTCGCCATGACTACTGATCAAGGTTAAAACCGTTTGTGTTGAAATTAAATAACATGACAATCATAAGTTTAAACACAATAAACATCAAAGTACATGCGGAAGCGTAGGAACATATAATTGCAATTAACTAACTGAATAATAAACGTATGCGTACCTTTTATCAATTCGGATCAAGAATGAATAAGAACCCTAATTAGGATTTATGTGGATTAACGAATTGACCCTTACCTTTTTTCCAATTCAATCCAAGATACAAACAATAGTGTGTTTGTACAACGTTCTTGTACACACGTACAAATACCGAATTAAAGTAAATGCTAATTTTTAAAACACAAAGCAATTTTGTTTTGGAGAAACAAACCGATCGACCCAAAGGGGTGTTTGTACGATCGGCTATCACCACAAGAGAGAAAAACAAATTTAGGGTTTAGATTATGTGTACAAAAAGTAGAAAACAATTAACCCTATGTTTGTTTATGTAGTATAGGAAACTTAATGCTCAAGTTTAATTAGGATTAGGTTGCCCTAATCCTCATTCGACCGGCCATGTATCCCAAACGGGATTCCGGAAGCTTAAATGCCCCTCTAAAAATGTATGTTTTAAATCCTTATCAGTCGTTGAAGGATTACCCGGTTAGGGATAGTGATGTTGAAAGGATGAGTAGGGTACCGTATGCAAATGCGGTTTGGAGCTTAATGCACTTGATGGTGTGCACGAGACCAAACATAGCGTATGCAGTAAGTGTAGTTCGTAGATATTTGACGAATCCAGGTAAAAAGCATTGGAAAATAATGAAGTAGATTTTGAAATATTTGCGGGGTACTGTGAACGTGGGTTTGGTGTATGGGACAGATCATGACAACTATGTAGACGGAATACGTTTTGTTGATTCAGACTATGCTAAGATCCAGATAAAGGTAGGTCAATCACAAGTTACATGTTTTTAGTACAGGGATGTGTTGTAAGCTGGAAGACAACGCTACAACACCTGGTGGCTCTTTCCACTACAAAGGCGGATTATATGGCCCTTACGAAGGCTATCAAGAAAGCTATTTGGCTAAGAGGACTTTTGGAAGAGTTGGGCGTAGAAATAAACACTGTGGCAGTTAATTTTGACAATCAGGGCACATTTAACTTATCGCGGAATCATGTTTTTCATGAGAGGACTAAGCACATCAATGTGCGTTATCACTTTATCAAAGAGGTCTTGTAAGCAAAGACGGTCGAAGTTATGAAGGTGAGTACTGAACACAATGTTGCACATGCCTTGACGAAGGTGGTACATGGACTCAAGTTTCAACATTGTTTCGCGTTTCTTAGTGTTGGTGTAGGCTCATATAAAGCCTAAGGTGCAAATTGTTATGTTTTTAGTCTTTATCTTAGCTTATGATTTGTTTAGGGGTCTAAGTGTTAAGTTAAGTTTCTTATTAGTCAGCTAGAACTAGGATTTCAATAAAGGGTCGTTGGGTTGGCTTGTGTCCCAGGCCTAACCCATTTCATTTTGCTTGTTATCATAGCTGAATTCTAGTCCTTGTACAAGCCAGTTTCTTTCCCCCTCATCTCTATAAAAGGAGGTGAGGGAGAAGGGAGTTTTTACTTCATTCTTTCTTTACTAATCAAGGTTTGGTTAGGGTTATTTGCTTATGTTTGTTCTTTACTTTTCTGTCTATATATATAATCTGCTGGTTCATGTGTGTCTTCTTCAAAGATCGAGTTATCCGTACTAGACACCAGGTTGTTGATCGACAATATCAACAAAACATATAAAGAAGAAAAGAAAGATAAAGAAAGGATTAGAAAGTTTCAAAATATGTTTATGTTCTTGAGTTAAAGGAAAAGAAAGAAAGATTAATACTCCTTAAGTTTTTGTGTTATTGAGTTGTAAAGAAAGAAAAAAAAATTAGACCATTTATAGTTATACCCCTTGTTTAAAATGCTTAAAGCCCAAAAAGTTATGACACTTTTATCATTTAACATGTTAAATCTTAGGGCGTGCTTGATAAAATGTTTTTTTTGGGAGGGGAGGGGGGGGGGGGGGGTGAGGAATGGGTAAGGTAATGAAAAAAGGTGCTTGGTTAACTATAATGCAATGACTCATTACCCAATAGTGGCTAATGAGCCATTACGCAATAAATCGGGGTGAATGACAATGATTACCCACCACCTCCATCACCACCAGCAGCAGCCACCACCACCACCACCACCACCACCAGCCACTACCACCACCACCACCACCATCAGCAGCCACCACCACTACCACCAACAGCCACCACCAACAACCACCACTAGCCACCCCACCACCATCAGCATCCACCGCCTCCAGCCACCACCACAAATAATAGCCGCCACCACCACCACTACCACCAGCCACCACCACTGCCATCACTGCGGCCACCACCACCAATAGCAGCAGCCACCACCACCACTAGCAGCCACCACCACCATCACCAGCCACCACCACCATCACCAGCCACCACCACCACCAGCCATCACCACCACCACCACCACCACTTTGGAGGTTAATGTATTTTTTTTAAACCAATCACTATCAAAGATAATGATAATCTCCATTCCATTCCTTTATATTCCATTATATTCCCTTTACCTTTATTGCTCCCATTCCCCTCTTTGAACCAAGCACACCCTTAGTTTCTTTCTATTTCCTCACATTTTTGGGCGGAGAGTTTTAGCTCAAATTTCTATTCCATTTTCCCTTTCATGCATTCTTTTTCTATATTAAAACAAATCTAAGAACACAAGTTTATATAAGATTACTTCTTTTTCTTTCTTTTCTAAATTGAGCTCGATAACATTGTCTCAAAGTCTCGATTTTTAAAGATTACATGATAAAATCCTCATAAAACTCAATAATAAAATTGATAAGGATTTAAAAGGTACACTTTTGAGGGGTTATTTAAGCCCTTAATCGACCACTTTTATATCCGTTACTGCTTAATTTCGTTCCTTTTCACTTTTTAGGTCTCTTGAAGGCAAAATGCTGGAATGATGCTTATTTGGACGAAAAGGCGTGAATATGTGAATAAAATGGCTAAAGTCAAGATCAAGACACTCAAGCTGCTGGAAGTGCACCCGACGGCGTCACAGACAAAGGGCGACGTCGTCCCTCTATTTGCGACGGCTCAGAAGTGAAATTGCTATTTTGTACCTGACGGCGTCAGACTTTGAAGAGTAGGGCGTCACGACTCAGACGGCCTAGATCCAGATTCAGACGGCGTCAGAAGTTGAAGCTGATGGCGTCACAACCACAACGTGACGCCGTCCCAAAGTTAAATTGGCCAAGACGAAACCCTAATGGCGGCGATCCGACGACGTCACAATTAAAAGGTGACTCTGTCGCAGTTGTAACTCTAAATATATAATTCGATTTCCAGACTTTTAGGGAGGTAGATTTGTGGAGTAAAAACCTAAAAAGATTTTGGTTTGTCTTGGGTAGTATCTTAGGGTTCTCATACCCTATTTTACATCAAGATAAGTTATTTACTTTATTGATTTCATTATATCTTCGATTGTATGTGTGTATGCTTGCATGTTCACCATGTCCGGCTAATTTACTTGTGTGTTTGCTTAGATCTATGAAACCTAGTTATTGAATATTGATTGGTTGTCTCTTATCTTAATTATAATTGGCTTAGGATTGCAATAGGCCATCTTTGTGTTTTTAATGCTTGAGTAATCTTTTTGAACCTTAGTTTATAATCGCCTAGAGTAATTGTAGGCTAAAAATCCAAAGATAACCTTAGAGTTAGTTTATGAATCCTAGAGATTTTGTAGGTAATAACCTTAAGGTATTCTCAAAGAGTTAGGGAGAAAAGCATACCCTATGACCTTAGAAGACACAACGCGTTAAAAATAAGTACGTGACAATTCAACCATCAATAAAAGATAACTAGGGAGTAATAGTATCTAGGTATATACATTTTTATTCATCATACGAGCACACAACAATAGACATAGACTACCCCTTAGCTTAGTTAATTAGATAATTAGAATAGTAGAGTAATTGGTAGAAGTACCACCCCCCAAATTTAATACCCCGAGATCGTACCTTTCAATTTTCTAAAAAATATAAAAAAGATAAAAAATAATCTTCCTCAACCCTAACCTTAGCGTAGTAATTTCTCACTAGCATTCCTATTCCCCTAGAGAACGATATCAATCCCGAGGTGTTGGGATATAAAAGACAAAGTACTGAAGAAAGTCAAAGTGCTAAAGAAAGTCAAAGTACTGCTTAATGAAAGTCAAAGTACTGCTCAACATCAAAGTACTGCAAAGCTAAAGAACTGCTATATCGTTTATGGAAAGCTTTGTAATTCTAGAATATTCTTTGTTTAGAATTAGTATTACTTGTCGTACAAGGATTGTAATTGTAAACCGACTAGGGTACTCCTTATGCCTATAAAAGGACCCCTGGATTGGCATTAGAGATACAAATGCATACGCAACATTAGAGAATATTAAAGTTTACCAAGTTCGATATTAGAGTTATTAGGGTTGTTAGTGAATCTGTGTATCAAGCAGGTTCAAAGTATTAATAAAATCGTTGAAGTTTAAAGTTATTCTTCTTAGCTTTATTGAAGTAGTTTCCGCATACTTAGTAGAGTAATATCAGTGTTTCATTGTTAGTAACTTAGGATTTATCCGAGGTTGCTAAGACCTTACAAGCTACATAGTTAGTTTAGTCAGAGTATATCGATCCAACAAGTGGTATCAGAGCTTGTGTGGAAACTCTGATTAAGAAGAAACCCTTAAAACCGATTTAACTACAAACCCTAAAGATGTCGACTGAAGCTGCACCACCCCCATCCATCACCTCACTCAGAATTCCTATCATCAAGAAGGGAGAATATGATCTCTGGAGCATGAAGATGAGGCAGTACATTGCTATTACAGACCATGCACTGTGGAATGTAATTGTCAATGGTAATGAAGTTATTGAAGAACCTGTAGAAGTTCCTGGACAACCTAAACCACCTAAGCCTATCTTACCAGCAGCTACAGTAAGAAATCAAGAAAAGGCTCTCAACATACTGTTGTCTGCTATTCTTGATGGTCACCTACTCAAGTTCCATGATGCTAACGATGCAAAACAACTATGGGCTGCTCTCAAGACAAGATTTGGAGGTAATGATTCTTCCAAGAAGATGCATAGAACTCTGTTGAAGCAACAATTTGAAACATTCAATGTTGGTGAAAGAGAAGGTCTTGATGCTGCCTATGACAGATTCCAAAATCTCCTTAGAGCACTGGGTACAGTGGTGCCAAAGTGTGGTGCCAAGCTCGTGCCAAACTGCCACGTCAGCAGTTTTTGAGTTTGGCACCAGAAAGTGTTTGGCACCACATTTCTGGGGTATCCGTTGGCACCAGAATTTCTGGTGCCAAACTCAATTTTTTTATTTTTTATTTTTTTATAAAATTCAAAAACAATATATCCTAAAATTACTTTATTCATAAAAAAAAACATTACAAGAAATAAAAAAAACAATAAACTTAAAAAAACATAACATAATTATTCTTGTGAATATTTTGCCCGGATCCGTGCTTGTTGGGCCCTCAGGATTGCCGCGTTCATCGGATCGAGCGTGCTTGTGTCCATAGATAGCACCCGCATATCTTCGGCTATCCTTTGAGTTTCGATTAAATCGACCCTCGCTCGAGACTCCCGCTCAAGAACATCTTGCTTCATTTTTCGCTCCAACTCGTATTGTTTTTCCATCATTTGTGAAAACATTTCCGGGTTTGAACCGGAACTTGCGGTCGAGTTAGACGAACGTTGGCTCTTTGAGATCCGGTACACCCCGTCCGGCCTTGGCAATGCGTCGGGTCCAAAATGCTCGGGATCCTCTTCCGTAACCCGAAGACGATTACGTTTTGCATTTGTTGAGTCCGGATTTTTCCACTTATGCTTGTCCTTCAAAAACTTCCAAGCCGACGAATGTTTAAAATCACCATGATATCGTTTGTACAAAGTGTGGCAACGTTCCATGAAATCCATATCGTTCTCCCCACTCATAACAGCCGTTTCATTCACAATCGAATTAAACTTCCTGACACAACGATTCATCGGAGTCCACTTTCCGGTAAGCATGTTCTTGGTACGAGTTACAAACTTTTGTTTTTTTGCTTCCTTGTTGTAAGCTTCCAAAACTTTATACCAAAACGTTTCATTACCTTGATCCGCACCGACTTTTGGATCCTCGGATACTTCAATGTAAGTTTGCGCCAAAAGTAGTTCTTCTTGGTCGGTCCATGCGTTACGCGATCGTTGCTGGACCTCGGCTTCCTCTTCGGTTGTTGGTTGCTTTTTTTTCGTTTTCTTTGCCTTCGCCGGTTCCTTCATTTTTGTTTTTTTGGACGTGGGGGTCGGGATGACCGCTTCCTCTTCGGATTCGGATTCGTCAACAAGGTGGAACGATTGGTGGGACGATCTTGGTTGTGATTCGTTTTGTTGTTGTTGTTGTTGCATTTTCCATTGAGAAAACATAGCGTATTCTTCGGGATTAACGCATGAGTTTTGTTGAGAAAACGAAGGATAGTATTGTTGTTGGGTGTTCGGATTCGGATTCGGATTCGAAGACGAACCGATCATTTGGTTCGATGGATCGTTAAGCATTCGATTGATCCAAGGGGTGTTGTTGGGATTCATTTTCTTGAAAAAATATTGAAGTTGAGATGTATTTGAAGTGTGTGTGAAGTGGTATAAGTGATAAGGTTTATATAGGATTTGAAAGTGGGTAAAAGTGGTAAAAAAGAGGTCAAAATATCAAAAAAACACAAAACTAGCCGTTTGCAACGGCTATGTATTTGAATGCAACGGCTACTTTTTCAAAAAAAAAAAAAAAAAAAAAAGGAAAAAAAAAAACGTTGGCTGTTATGTTTGGCGCGAGAGGGTTTGGCGCGAGCGTGGTAACGGTGCGCCAAGCTTGGCGTCGCGCCAAACCCGTTGGCACCAAGCTTGGCACCACCGTACCTCCTGCTCTTAGTATGCTAGAGTTATACAAAGCAGAAGTATCTGTTGAAGATGAAAACCTGAAGTTCTTAAGAAGTTTGCTATCCGTATGGCATGTGATTGATACTATGATCAGAGGACAACCTGGTTTGGACACTATGGACTTTGATGATCTTTACAACCACTTAAAGGTGTATGAGCATGAGATGAATGGCAAAACAAGTTCAAAATCTTACAGCATTGCTTTTGTGTCATCTAAAAATAGAAGCAGTACTTCCACTAAAAGTACTGCTTATCCTGCTCAAAGTACTTTTGGTGATAAACAGCATATCTACACAACCATGAATACCCCCACCTCATCACCCACCAAACACCATCCACTCTGATGAAGTTGTATGTTCATTCTTCGCTCAGCAAGCCACTTTACCTGTTACTTATGAAGAAGATTTGTCAAAAATTGAAGAGGATGCTCTTGAAGAAATTGATATAAGGTGGCAAGTTGCTATGATCACTGCTAGGATCAAGAAGTTCATGAAGAAAATAGGAAGAGGCATTGACTTCAAACCCAAACAAGGTATAAAGTTTGACAAGTCCAAGATTGAATGCTTTAATTGTCAAAGAACTGGACACTTTGCAAGAGAATGCAAGTTTGCTAAATATCAGGCAAATAGAATGATAGAGAAACCCAAGCTTGAACTAAAGGAAATTCCTATTACTGAAACAAAAGCTTTGGTTGCTCAAGAAAATCTATCAGAGGTTGACTGGAGTGCTGAATTTGATGATGAACCAGTAACCTACTCTATGGTCGCAGTGCAAGAGTTTGATTGAAGCACAGCTTTTGATGAGGAACCCGGATTTGCTGCTTTGGGATCAAGAGATGGTCTTGGAAGCTTTGATTGGAGCATGGAAAGTGAATAAGAACCTGTTCTGCTCGCTATGGTAGCTACTTCACCAAGTTCACCCACTATCTCTGAGGTATGCTCTAAGTGTAATGATTTTTATCAAAAAGTGCTTAAAGATTATGTAACTAAAAGAGATAATTGTAGAAGGGCTAGGTCTGAGGTAGCTGGTTATCAAATAACTTTAGAGTCAATGGAAGCCAAAATTATAACTCATGAAAATAATGAAATGGCTTGGGCAGAAAAATATGAGCAACAGGATTATCAATTAAAATTAAGTGAATGGAAGTTAGGATGTAAGGTTTCTGAACTTGAAAAGATGACTAAAGAAAGGGATGAATTGTTAGAAAAATTTGCTGCTTGGGGAGAATCTGGCCTTTCACATGTTAGTTTTGTTGAAAAACAGAAAAGAGCACACATTAAAATTGGCCTAGGTTTTGGTATGGATTTTAGTAGCACAGAAGAAAACCCACCTAGTGATAAGAAACAAATTGATTCAGAGGAGATAACCACTAGTGATGATGAACTCATTAGCTCAGAAGAGAACACATCTAGTAATGAGGAATCAATTAGTCAAACACCCCCTGAATTTAAGAAAGACAAGGGTTATCATGTAATTCCTCATCCCACTGGTAGTTTTCAACCACTTAGGACATATGTTTCTTGTTTTGGAGTAGACAATTTAGAGTTTAGGAAAAAGCTTACTGGTCAATCTAATTCAGGTCCATCTAGTTCTAAATCCCCACAAGAAACAATTGAGAAACCTAAGGATGATAATGTTAAGAGTCAAGCAGTACTTTCAACTCAAAGTACTGCTAAACATTCAGCAGTACCTTCAAGAAAAACTTTTCAAAATACTGCTAAACCTTTTTGGGATAATTTTGGTCAAAATAGTTTTCATCATTCACCAAAAAGTCAGGTTAGGTTTGGTCATAGAACTAAAGGAAGAAATTTTGGGATTACAGGTCAAAAATTATGTTTTGTTTGTTATAGCCCTGATCATTTGATTAAGGA
Source organism: Chrysanthemum seticuspe (assembly GCA_019973895.1). Lineage (NCBI taxonomy): Eukaryota > Viridiplantae > Streptophyta > Magnoliopsida > Asterales > Asteraceae > Chrysanthemum > Chrysanthemum seticuspe. Next base: position 96,856,998 of record BPTQ01000007.1, read on the forward strand.
CTGTGACTTTCACTCAGACTATTTAAGCAAATTCCCAAAGACTAAATCTGCCAACCAAAAACCAAGGGAGAATAAACCAGTTTGGAATCACTCACATAGGGTTAACCACAACAATTTCTCAAAAGACTATAGGTACCCTCACCAGCAAAGACCTTTTTCAAAACCACCAGTACCCTCAAGCACTTTTCAAGGTACTGGTAAGCCAAAAGTTTCTCAAGCAGTACCTTCTCAAAGTACTGCTAGGTTTTCACCCAATCAAGGTACTGCTAGCACTTTTTGGAATGGAAGCCCTAGGAGATCCAATTACTATCAATCTAGAAGGCGTTACACCTCAAAAAGAGTATCTAGATCAAAGAAATCTACACAAAAAGTTAAAACCAACTGGGTTAAGAAAGAAAGTACTGATGGGGAACAAACTGTACTTTCAGCAAGTAAGGGTGAAAAAGGGAATTTTATTGAAAAAGAAAAGGAGAATTTTGATAAAAACAGAGAGTTTTGTTGAAAAACCAACACAAGTTTTGGAACAACCAAAGATAATTGATCATGTTTTCAAAGAGAGTGGAAATTACATACTTAAAGAATTTAAGTATGTCACTCCACAAGGGGAACACAAGTCAGTAATGGCTTGGGTTCCTAAAATTAACTAACTCTTTCATCTTTGTGTAGGGCAACCCAGAAGAGGAGCCTAAAGATCATTTAATTGTTGATAGTGGTTGCTCTGGAAGCATGACATGAGACAAAGAGATTATGTCAGATTTTAGATCTTATTTTGGAGGAAGAGTTGCATTTGGGAATGATCCTAGTGGAGGTAGAATTACTGGAAAAGGAACCATCAAGGCAGGAAGCATAGACTTTGAGAATGTTCGTTATGTAAAGGAGCTCAAGTTTAACCTTCTGTCAGTCTCTCAGATCTGTGACAAGAAGCACCCTGTGTTATTCACTGACACAGAATGTCTTATTCTTTCCCCTGAGTTCAAGCTTGTTGATGATAACTTGGTAATACTAAGGGTACCAAGAACCAATGATGTGTACAGTCTGGATATGAAGAGTCTTAACTCTTCTGAAAGAGCAACATGTTTAGTAGCAAAGGCAACACTTGAAGAAGCACATATGTGGCATAAAAGATTAGGCCATGTGAATTTCAAGAATATCAACAAGTTGGTTAAAGGAAATTTAGTTAGAGGTTTACCTTCTAAAACATACAAGAATGATCATTCGTGTTTGGAGTGCAAGAAGGGTAAACAACACAAAGCATCATGCAAGAAGATTGAGAAATGAACTATTAGAGAACCTTTAGAGTTGCTGCACATAGATCTGTTTGGACCTGTTTCTGTTGCAAGCCTAAACAAGAAGAAGTACTGCTTAGTTGTAACAGATGATTGTAGTAGATTCAGTTAGGTCTTTTTCTTAGGATTTAAAGATGAAACCTTTGATGCTATTCATGATCTTATAATAGCCCTTGAAAACCAATTGAGACTCAAAGTAAGAGGTATTAGATGTGATAATGGGACTGAATTCAAGAACAAGTTTATGGATGAATTTTGTGCCAAGAAAGGAATCAAGAGGGAGTTTAGCATTGCTAGAAATCCACAGCAGAATGGTGTTGCAGAGAGAAAGAACAGAACTTTGATAGAAGCAGCCAGAACAATGCTTGCAGATTCCCTATTACCTATTCAATTTTGGGCTGAAGCTGTAAGTACTGCTTGTTATGTGTTGAATAGAGTATCAGTCACTAAACCTCAGATGAAGACACCTTATGAGTTGCTTATGGGAAACAAACCTAACATACGTTTTATGAAACCTTTTGGATGTCCTCTGACTATTCTCAATACTATTGATACTTTGGGAAAATTTGATGGCAAGTCAGATGAATGATACTTATTGGGTTATTGTACCAATAGTAAAGGATTTAGAGTGTACAACAAGGTTACTAAAAAGGTTCAAGATTGTCTTCATGTTGAATTTTTAGAAGATCAAGAAAATCAAAAGGGTAAAGGTCCTGATTGGATGTTTGATCTTGATGTTTTGACTCCTTCTTTGAATTATGTTCCTGTTAGAGAAGTAAATCAAGTTGTTCACAAAGAAAATGATTTACAGTACATTGTTCATGGCATCAATATTAGACCTAATGTTGTTCCTGATGAAGAACCTATTACTGTTGAAAAGGAGAAAAGTACTGCTGCACCAAAATCCACTTTTTCTGCTGAAGATCAAGCTATTCAAGATGAACTTAGTAGGATGCTTTTTTAAGAAACAATAGCACAATATTATGAGGATGATCAAAGAAGAACTTATGAAGAAGCAAAGAAAAAGGGTAAGTCTATAGATTACCCTCACAGTACCTTGGATCACAGTACTTTCGATCAAAGTACTGCTGCACCAATTGGCAGTACTTCTGATGATTTGAATGATCCTAACATGCCTGGATTAGAAGACACTGATGATGAATTAGATGATGAAGGTATTTTCTCAAATTCCAATAAAGGAGCTGATTTCACAAATTTGGATGATGATCTTGAAGTTTCACAGACTCCTACATTAAGAATTCATAAAGATCATCCTACTGGTCAAATCATTGGACCTTCTACATCAGGGGTACTCACAAGAACCAAAGCTAAAGGTTTCTCTAAACCACATAATGCTTTACTTAGCTTTGTGTCTAAACAAAACATGATGAATCATAAGGATCAACAAACGTGTTTATTCACTTGTTTTATCTCTCAAGAAGAATCCAAGAATGTAGCTCAAGCATTAACTAAAGAGAGTTGGGTTGAAGCCATGCAAGAAGAACTTCTTCAATTCAAACTTCAAGAAGTTTGGGTACTATGTGATCTACCAGATGGAAAGAAAGTCATTGGTACAAGATGGGTTTTCAGAGTTAAGAGAGATGAAAGAGGGAATGTCATCAAGAACAAAGCTAGATTGGTTGCACAAGGATATAGATAAGAAGAAGGAGTGGACTATGATGAAGTGTTTGCTCCTGTAGCAAGGATTGAAGCCATTAGACTATTCCTTGCTTTTGCATCATACATGGGCTTTCCTGTTTATCAAATGGATGTCAAGAGTGCCTTTCTTTATGGCAAGATTACAGAGGAGGTCTATGTCAAACAACCTCCTGGTTTTGAGGATCCTGCACATCCAAACAAAGTTTACAAAGTTGTTAAGGCTCTGTATGGCCTTCATCAAGCACCTAGAGCTTGGTATGAAAGACTCTCCACTTTCTTATTGCAACATGGTTACAGGAGAGGAGCAATTGATAAAACTTTGTTTATCAAGAGAGACAAGAAGGATATCATGCTTGTTCAAGTCTATGTAGATGATATTATTTTTGGAGCTACAAAACAGTCTATGGTGAAAGAATTTTAGAAGCTCATGCAACAAGAATTTCAAATGAGTTCCATGGATGAATTAACTTTCTTTTTGGGGCTTCAAGTTAAACAATCAAAGGCTGGAATTTTCATTAATCAAGACAAGTATGTCACTGACATTCTTAAGAAGTTTAACTTCGATGCTATGAAGCCTGTCACCACACCCATAAAAGCTATCAATTCATTAGGAAAGGATGAAGATGGAAAAGCTGTGGATGTCAAGCTTTACAGATCAATGATTGGCTGTCTTATGTACTTAACTGCATCTAGACCTGATATCATGTTTGCTGTCTGTTTATGTACAAGATATCAAGTCTCACCTAAGGTCTCTCATATGAATGCAGTCAAGAAGATTTTTAGTTATTTGAAGCAACAACCTAAGTTAGGGTTGTGGTATCCAAAGGATTCACCTTTTCACTTGGAAGCTTTTTCAGACAGTGATTATGCAGGTGATAATTATGATAGAAGATCAACCACTTGAGGATGCCAATATCTTGGAAGAAGATTAGTTTCATGGCAATGTAAGAAACAAACCATTGCAGCAACATCATCCACTGAAGCAGAATATGTTGCTGCTGCAAGCTGTTGTGGACAAGTACTGTGGATGCAGAATCAACTCTTGGATTATGGGTTCAACTTTAAGAATACTCCTATCAACATTGACAATGAGGGTACAATTTGCATTGTGAAGAATCCTGTTTACCATTCCAAGACCAAGCATATTCATATTAGGCATCACTTTATTCGAGATTGTTATGAGCATGGGCTCATTAATGTTGTCAAGGTCCACACAGATGACAATGTAGCTGATCTACTCACAAAGGGATTTGATGTTTCAAGATTCAATCATTTAGTGGTGAGTATTGGTATGATTAACTATTAAGCTACAATTAAGGGGAGGACTTATTAGTTAGTTATATAGTCCTATGCATTGTTTGAGGGGAGGCAATACAATACTTTTTGATGTTTTTGCCATTGTGATGAAGAGGATGGAAAAGTACTGCTTATTGTTTATCTGAAAGTACTGCTCTGAAAGTACTGCTTTGGAAAGTACTGCTTACGTGGAAAGCACTGCTAGTCTTGTCAACGTACTGTTCCAACGGTCAAAAGATGGGGTAAAATTCAAACAACGGTAACTGTATTAATTGGGTTGTGATTTTTTAAAATCTTACCTATAAATACCTACCCTCCGATTTTCCCTCTCATATTTATACTTATAAATCTTTTCCTTATTTTTCTCTTATCCACATTCACTATTCGTCGCATCATTTTCTCTTATAACAACATTCAATGGCGAATCGTAACACAGTTAGTAAGCATAACATGGTGGCTAACTTGGACAAGACACCGTCCAATGTTCCGTTTCATGACATAATTGATTTCCTCACTGGATCATTAATCAATTATGCTCTTTTGGTCGAACCTGATGTTATTGAACCCTGGATTCAACAATTTTGGGAAACTGCTAGATCTCATATGGAAGATGATGAATCCTACATTCAGGCTAAGGTTATTGGGAAGATAATTAGAGTTAGTGAAGCTACCATTCGAGAAGATTTATTGTTTCATGATGCTGAAGGGGCCATTCGTTTTTACAAACAAATTCTTTGGGATACATTAAGGGATATTGGTATTGAAGGGTCTCTCACTGAAACAACTTTTAAGAAACCCTTATTCAGTCCACCCTGGAAGTACCTTGTTCATGTATTGCTGCATTGCTTAAGTCCCAAGAGTACTTCATGGGAACAATTTGGATCCAATATCGCATCTGCTTTAGTGGGATTAGCTACCAATCACATATTTAACTTTTCCAGAATGATTCTTGATGGTATGCTATCTCATATCTCCAATGGTTCACCCTTCCTCATGTACCCAAGATTTGTTCAAGTCTTCTTGAACAAACAGCTTAAGGATGTACCAACACCTTCCAACTTGCTACCAGTTGTAGTACTTCCACCAAAGGTGTTCACCTTCATGGCTAGAAAGAGTGACAAATTCTCTGGGAGGGCTACACCATTAACAGCTCACATGATGGAGATAGTACAAGCAGTTAGAGATGAAGCTGCTGAAAGTGAAGATCATGAGCCTTCTGTTTCTAGGGAAGGTACTACTTCTCAACGTACTGCTTCACCACAAGGTACTGCATCTCAATAAGATATTGCTCATGGAGATTCAGAACCAGAGGTAAACCCACCATCCTTTCCCAATGATTATACTTCCACAGATGAGTCTCAAACATCTGAAGGAGATGAGGGAGATATGGCTACTGAGGGTAAGGTTCTGGATAACTATGCTTTAACAAGGGAGCTTTTAAGATTAAAGAAAGATTATGAAGCTCAAGCTGCACAACTAGTGAAATTGAACAACAAATTTAGAAAATTGAAGAACTTTGTCTGGCCTTTAGTACAACATCATAGGTTGTGGGTGAAGTCATAGAAGAAGCAAGGAAAGAAATTTAAGAAGACTTCAAAGGGCAAGAAGGTTCACAAGCAGTCTTCATTCCAATTGGGGAGGATATTGGAGCAAGAAAATTTGAATGAAGATGCTGAACATTATGAAGAACCAGAGGTTGAACTTTAAAGTACTGAACCTCAAGGTACTGAAGCTCAAGTTAATATTCAAAGTACTGAGCCTACTGAGCCTCAAAGTACTGGTGTACAAAGTACTGGAGATCAAGGTACTGATGATCAAGGTGCTGCTCTTCAAGGAACATTTAGACAAGAGCTAATTACACCAAGGACCCTAAATTTTGAAGAAGAAGTTGGTCCTTCAACAGTCTTACATGAAGAAGAAGCTGGTCCTTCTAGTCCAATCCAGCAAAAGGAGCACACTGCTAGTGATGATGAGACTGTTGCTCAGATATTGCAAAACTTGTCAAGACCAAGAGGTGTTAGTATCCCTGGAGTTTAAGAACAACCTCAAGCTTCTCAACCTGTTTTAGATCCAAAGGATAAAGGAAAAGGTAAACTGGTAGAAACAAAGAAGAAGAAGAAGAAGAAGCTTACTTTGGCAGAATTGAGAGCTATTGAAGTGGCTAAGAATGAAGAAGCTTCTAGGAAGCTACAAGCTCAATTGGATGCTGAAGTTGCTATACCAGAAAAGCCAGCTGTTATACCACTAAGACCACCTAGTATTGCTAAGGAAAGGAATGCTATGATGGCCTAACTGAAGGGTAGAGGATATACAGGTCTGCATAAATTGAAATATATAGAGATGAAAGACTTGTATGATGTTGTTAGAGAAGCTTATCAAAAGGAAGTGGCTGGTATTATTCCTTTTGATGATGAAAAGAAGAATAAGGATGCAAGTAAAAGAAGTTTAAAGAGAAAAAGAACAACTGGTGATGAACAGCCATCAAAGAAGATAGAATTGAGAACAGATACAGTTGATGAGCTGAGGAATTATCTTAGAGTTGTAGATTTTGAGCATCCTAAGTCCAAATATGTTGCAGTAAAGAAGTCTAAGATGTCTACATTTGAAGTTGTAGAATCAAAGGATGGAGAATATCTGATGTTCCATAGAGAAGATGAAAGCTTTAGAGTATTTAATTTGCTATGGGATATACTGAACATGATAGATAGAGAGGATCTGTTTCACCTATATCAACTAGTGCAAGAGTATTTTGAGCATATTCCATCAACTGGAGTTGGCTTAGTCTTGCTGGGAGATCTTGTAACTATCTGGGAGACAGAAGAAACAAGCACTGATGAAATCTGGAACAACCAAGAAGTTTGGGAAATTACTAGCTGGAGATTTTTTGAAGAATCGGGAGTGCATGTTTTGGAGTTAGAAGATGGGACCATGATTCATATGTTAGCAGAAAGAAGATATCCACTTAAAACAGATCTTATGAGAAGAATGCTAGATCATGGTATGGAAGTTGAAGAAGAGAATGAAACAGCCCTTATGGTCATTGAATTGTTTATCAAATGGACAAATATGGCTGATGATGATGCATAAATACTGGTATGGTTCTTAATTATATAATTTTTTGAAAAATAGGTACTTTAATTAAAGTGCTTCTGGACAAACAGTACTTTTATCCAAAGTACTACTTGCAGCACAAAACCAGTAAAAGTCTTTTTAATAGAAAATAAGCAAACTTTTGTTAAAATGCAAAATATTTTGAAACAAAAGTTAAACAGCAACAAATGGTTTTTGAGATGGTTTTAATTGGTAAAAGTGCTTTGCACTAACACAATAAAAGGTTATCAGTCTACCATGTCTAACAAAAGGACTGGCTAATCCATGAGCAAACGACTCTGGTAAAGATATATCAAATCCGTTGATGGTTGACAACTTTCTAATAAGTTGTATGGTAATCAACTCACCATATCTGATAGTGAAGAGTTGGCTAGCCCACAAGAAAATGGCTTGTGGTAAAGGCTGTGTAAAAACCATTTATATGGTAATTAGTTCACCATGGTTGCAAGAACTAACTAGTCCAAAAGGGTACGGCTTTTGGTAAAGACTTAACAAATCCGTTGATAGCTGATGATTTGCTAAAAAATCATATGGTTATCAATGTACCATGGTTTTACACACCTAAACATTGGCTACTCCAGAGTTAATGGATTTGGTAAAGAGACATCAAAATCCATTAAATTTTCAATGATTCACCTCTCGTAAGAGTTTACATACCTGGAAGTGATGAGAATAGACTGAAACTTTATGATCTGATGTACAATTTGCCATATGTTGCTGAGTAGCTGAAAAATGAAGATTGCTAATAGTTGCTGAAAAGGATTACTTATAAAGACTACTTTGATGATGATAATACAAACACAGATAGTACAAGATAAATCTGAAGATAAAGACAAAATCTTTCCTTGAAGACAAAGATGTTAAAGATACAGATACAAAGGAACTTGAAATCAAGCAAGTAGAATTAAAGTTAGGGGAGGATTGTTGGGATATAAAAGACAAAGTACTGAAGAAAGTCAAAGTGCTGAAGAAAGTCAAAGTACTGCTTAATGAAAGTCAAAGTACTACTCAACATCAAAGTATTGCAAAGCTAAAGAACTGCTATATCGTTTATGGAAAGCTTTGTAATTCTAGAATATTCTTTGTTTAGAATTAGTATTACTTGTCGTACAAGGATTGTAATTGTAAACCGACTAGGGTACTCCTTATGCCTATAAAAGGACCCCTGGATTGGCATTAGAGATACGAATGCATACGCAACATTAGAGAATATTAGAGTTTACCAAGTTCGATATTAGAGTTATTAGGGTTGTTAGTGAATCTGTGTATCAAGCAGGTTCAAAGTATTAATAAAATCGTTGAAGTTTAAAGTTATTCTTCTTAGCTTTATTAAAGTAGTTTCCGCATATTTAGTAGAGTAATATCAGTGTTTCATTGTTAGTAACTTAGGATTTATCCGAGGTTGCTAAGCCCTTACAAGCTACATAGTTAGTTTGGTCAGAGTATATCGATCCAACACGAGGCTTACCCTAATACTACACTACAACGATTAGGTTCACTGCCTAGGTGGTTGAAAAACTTGCTCGAAGAAAAGGAAGTTTCCTTTGACCCCGAACGCGCGTTGTACGCGTATCAAGTTTTTGGCGCCGCTGCCGGGGAATAGAATAGCTAGTTAGATTTCCACCTCGTTTAGGTTCCCTTGCTTGATTCCTATCAAGTATGCTTTTTTTTTTTTTTTTTTTTTTTTTTTTTTTTTTTTTTTATCAATTTTAGCTTCCTCGTAGTCTATCCCCCTTCTTCGTGAATTTGTTCGTAATCCCATCACTTTTCATCATGGATGGTGATAATCAACCACCACTCATCAACCCACCACCAAATGATCTGCCAAGAAGCCGTACTCTTGGTGAATACTCTAGACCAAGCCACCTAGGCTATAGGAACACCATTGAGCTCCCCGATCAAGCTCAAACTACGGCTCTGCGATCCGACACCATCCGGTTGGTGCAAAACGGATGTGCATTCCATGGACTTCGTTCTGAAGATCCTAATCAGCATCTTAAGGATTTCCTTAAAATCGTCGATACCATAGACCTCGATGCTACTACTCGGGAGACCACGCGCTTGCGTCTCTTCCAATTCTCTCTACGGGATCAAGCTAGTAATTGGCTTAAGCGACTTCCCGCCGGCTCCATCTCAAGTTGGGATGATCTCACCACTCGTTTCCTTGCCCAATTTTTCCCACCGGGGAGATCTACTAAGCTTAGGAATGAAATCTTGATGTTCCAACAACGTCAAGGTGAATCTCTCTACGAAGCATGGACTCGATTCAAGGACTTGCTTCATAAAGTCCCTCATAACGGCATTGATCTTTGGCTTCAAGTCCAAATCTTTTACGATCATGTCAACTTCTCAACAAAGCGATCCATCGACCAAGCGGCCGGTGGTAAACTTAGTGATCTCACCGCGGAAGAATCATGGGGTACAATAGAGGACCTTGCTCTCTATGAAAACGAAAGTTGGAATGACCCCCTGAGTTGCCCAAAACCATAAAGGCAATCTCCTTGCCTCCCATTGACTCACAACCTTCCGACCGTAGGATGCTCGAGCTTGAAGATCAAGTCAAATTCCTAATGAGCTCTTACAAAAATCCTAAGTCTTCGCATCAAGTGAACAAAATCACTCTACCTTGTGAGTTGTGATGTGGTCCCCACAATACTCGTGATTGCACAAGACTCCCCGAATAAGCTTTTGCGGATTACGCCTCCACGCGTACCAACGGAGCGTGAGAGAAGTGGTACACTTTCAAGCCCGAACAAAACAACTTAGGAAACTCCTACAACCCCTCATGGAGGAATCACCCTAACCTTAAGTGGAACCAAAATTCAAACCCACCCCAAAGCTCATCTAGTCCACCTAATAGGTTCAACCCTCCAAACACCAGGAACTCCGCTAGTCTTGAGGCAATTGTGTCTAGATTCATGTCATCTCAAGAAACTCGATTGACTAAGCTTGAAGTCGATTTCAAGAAACGACAAGGCGAGATGACAAACAAGCTCGACGCCCTCTTAAAAGCCTTCAACGACCGGGAAATTGGAGCACTACCAAGTGACACTATAAAAAACCCAAAAGTGAATTCGATTTCATCGACTTCATGTTCTTGCTCACCTTGGGAAAGTGCATATCCATGCCCTTCACACCCGAAAGTTCATCCGGTTAACGCCATCAACACGGGTTCCAAACGATCCCTCATGACGTACCAAGGACCCGAACCATTGGTACATCTAACTCTTGAGAAACCCGTCAACCGAGAACCCAAACCTAATCTAGAGGAGGAGTACAAGGAACTCCACCAAGAAAAACCGGTTCTTGAAGTCTTGGCTCATGCACCTTATTACAATGCTTTAAAGTAAAAATATGAGCAAGAACTAAATCTAGGAGAACGTGGGTCCGCATTCGTGCAAAATAAGTTACCTAAGAAGTTAGATGATCCCGGGCTATTCCTTCTTCCTTGTAGGCTTGAAAACTCCAAACCTTTCGACACTTTAGCTGACTTAGGATCGAGCATCAATCTTCTTTCATTGTCACTCCGTAGAAGCCTTAACCTAGGTAAGATAGAGCCAACAGAAACCATCTTAGGTCTAGCGGACGGTAGTATTGCATATCCGGTAGGGATAATAAAAGACATGGTAGTGCACATAGGTGAATTGACTCTTTTGGCGGATTTCCATGTGCTAGACATGAATAAGGACCCGACATGCCCGTTGTTAGTGGGAAGGGGATTCTTAGCTACCGCTACTGCCATCATTGATTGTAAGATGTCTAAAATAGTGGTAGGAGAAGGGAGTGCTAGGTCAATTTACGATGTCAAGAAGCATATCTACTACAAAGAGGAAGAAATTCCCTACGAGATCATGTTAGATAGAACGCCATTTAGATATGGGCCTTGGATTAATAAAGATTTCATAGGTCCCCAACGACCTTTCTATTTAGAAGAGGCCTTTGTTAGTAATTCAACTTTCCATGACCAAGAATTGGCTAGGGATATAGAAGTGATCCCGTTCGAGGACGCCTTCGTATTTAGGAAGATGACCGAGTTCCTAGGAAGCTTGCCCGTTAATCTTGTCATGAATAAGTGGAAAGTTGAGAGTGAGAAACCTAAGCATAATTGGAATTGGGATAGACCACCTAATGATGGAAATGGAGAATGGCACAATAGGATGACAATCTATGACCCCGATGGAGAAAAGTTTGAAAAGGCATACCGAACTAAGCGTACCACTAGGAACTTAAATGATAAGTTTGATCCTTATGACATTCTTGAGGATAAACTTACTTATATAGGTACGTAGGGGCACGACTTCGAGTTTAGCTACAAGACTCATAAATAAAGAAAAGCGCTTCATGGGAGGCAACCCATGCTTAATTGTTTGCTTGTTTGTGTGTCATATGTCTTTTCATTGATTGTTTATTCTCATGTTTGAATTTGTGAAAATGCTTTATTTTGTCTTTAACCTCGTCTTAATTATATATAAAGGTATTTTACAAAAAGGATAAGTGTAGAGAGGATTACACACGTTTTCAAAAGAACGTGAACATGAGAATTACAATTCTTGAAAAAGATATATATGTGTGTTTGTTAGAGTCAAATGCTTGTATAGAGTCATAATGGATGTTTTGCAGGAATTTTTTCAGATTCTAAAGATGTAAATTTTCCATAATTTTTCCAGAAAATCACAGACCAGTTTCTGTTAGGATAACCTGACGGCGTCAGGATTGCAACCTGACGGCGTCAGGAGGAGCAGAAACCACTTATCTTACTTTCTCTCGTTTTCTGTGCTACTTATAAAATTTTGGAATTTCTCAGGTCTTAATTTTCCAGAAAATCTGTAAATATCCATTCCACAAGCATTATATCTTAAATTAGTAGAGTCATATATAGTTTTACCGCCGATTTTACGCGAAGGTTCGTCTATTTTTGTAGGATCGTATATTTTATGTTGTTTAATGATTCGGGTGGTCTAGGATGGTGATAATACAAGAAAGCCATGGTTTTAGAGAGATGAAGAGAGGAGAGGGTGTTCTAGAGAGATAAACCAAAAAGGAAAATGTTAGATTATCAAATGAAGCACCACCCCTTCCAAGGATGGAAGGGGTATTTATACTTATAAACTAAACGCCCTCCTGACGGGCTGTGGATCAGGCATACAAAGGGTAAAGACCCGTCCTTCCTCCACGATGTTACTCTAAACTAATCTACGCTACTAATTAACTACTTAACTATTAAACAACGTAAATATCTACAAGTCTACGAGCTAACATATGCTAGACCATAATTGGGGTGACCGACACTTTAACATGGAATTTCCAATTCCTAACAATCTCCCCCTAAGGGAGGTCACCCCATGAAATACATTTCGAATCCTAGCATTCTTTCTTTGTCTTCTATTCTGAGCTCGTAGACTTCTATTCTTCAAGTTCCGCAATCTTTGTGCTTTAGTAGCGAATCTTCAAAGTCCGCATTGATTTTTACTTTTAGTGAAGGCCTTTAACTGATTCACATCTTTGATGATCTTCGAGCTTTCATTGAGATCATCAGCCACATTAAATCTCTGGATCACCCTTTGTAGTGTTGCCTTCATGTGATGTTGTGACTTTCGGACCGACATGCTCACACTTTCAGGATCATGACATCTTTCCATCAGAGTAGCAGAAGCTTTATTGGTTCATGATATTTGCAGCAGCGAAGCATAAGCATAGTATAAAAATATCAGAGCCAGGTTATGTAGATATGCACCAGTCATGATTTCTTCAATTAAGTGTGGATGCTGTGAGCATGCGGCTTTGGATTGACTTCTCAATTCTGATCAGCTGCAACCGTCCAAATGTACCTGCAAACAACAGTTAGCAATAAAACACACGAAAGTGTCTTTGATCACTCTCGTTGAATTGAGGTACACGGCCCACGGTTCCCCGTTGATCAGTACAAGAACTGCCTGTGATCAGGTATAATTCCGAAGAATCTCCTTGACAAGGTTTCGCAGCTGTTCTAGCTGTTCTCAAACCAGAACGTCTCAAAGAAGACAACACAGAGTGAGTGAACCAGCGAATTGAGATTCACTGATTGATAAAAAATTGATTTCAAAACAATCGCGTATTGCTTTGAAGAAAGAGTTTTTCAATACGACGAAGGTTTTATGAGAAAGATCAATTTTCAATCAAAAATACCTTTTGTATTTGAAAGAGAATACACATTCGATGTGCTAGAGAAAAGAAGAAATTCGCACATCGAACGGTTTTTCCAAAAGTATTTTTTCAATCAGAGATACTTTTTGTGTTTGAAAACATGAATACACATTCGATGTGCTAGAGAAAAGAAGATTTGCACATCGAACGGTTTTTCCAAAAGTATTCGTCAATTCATTTCCTGGACCAAGGTTGATTCAAGAATGAATCGCCCCATCGTTTCTATCCAGTTGTCACAAGCTTGATCTTTTTGGAAGGATCTCACATGTCACCCACCAAGAGCTTGTTTGATGTTGGCTCTAGAAGGATTTCCATCTTCATCGTGAATATTTTCATATCACTCGGATGTTCTGGCAATACCACAAGGATAATGCGTATGACTCATAAAATATATTCTCACTTTGCACATTGTGTGAAACAGCGAGTCTTCATTAATTGTGTCCTAATGAGATATTGTGGATGATCTCTTGGCTCTAGACTCAATTGTGCACATTTGGTTCCTATGCCGGAGACTAGGGAGAGGGTCTCCTTCTTCAATATCAACAATCTCTAAGAGAAAGTCGATAGATTATGTAGGTTCCCCGTGAGAATGAAACAAGTCCTTTTAAGAGGAACTTGAGTAGCTTGGGAATTTTAGTGCAGTGCGTCACTGGGTCCATGACGTCCTGTCTTCAATACCAGTGTTACCTTAGTAACAACCAGTAGCATATGTATTGAACCCAGTTTCTGCCCTAAGGTTGAATTAATGGAGGGCTATTTATTTTCACCCTTTTTCACATTCAATTCTTTTTCATTCTTCAACCCTTTCAGTGCTTACCGAGACTTCATTACTAGAACCTTGGTGGGTTTGTTCCTGTACTAGCTCTGTCTCAGTCGGAACTCTTCCCATATTCTCATTTTTCTCCTTTTTTTATCATACCTAAGGACTCTACACTATCTAGTGGATTGTCCCTGGGTAGATCCCTCCGGCTCTGTCGAGATCGTGGGAACGAATACCTAACCTAACCATCCTTATAACTCCATGCATAAAGTAAATTGGTCGGTCTTTTGGTATTGTTCTTTCCCTCGAAACCAATTGAAAAATCATTTGGAAAAAGAATCAAGGTACTTGTGATATAAAATCAAAGCATTTTGTACCTTAATTGTTTTTTATCTTTTAGAAATGCTCCCCCTCAACATGTGCATATGATTTTGAAATTGTTTAGCATATGGAGGCAAGAGTTCTTTGAAATGATTTCTTGATAACAATTTCCTTATAAAAAGCCATTTGAATTTCTTTGGTAAATTCTCCCCCTCAATATGTACGTAGGATATTTTAAATCATTTTATCACATAGAGGAAAGAGTTCTTTTGAAGTACATCCACGATCACAAAAGCCATTAAGAAACCATTTGCTCCTCCTCAATATGTGCATCGATAAACGAAAGAGTTTAGCACATATTAGAGAGAACTTGCGCTTTGAATCAAAACGATCATCATTTATCAGATTTCATAATTAAATCACAAATTCTCCCCCGATCAAAAATATCAAACCCTTTGAGATTTTGGATCTCAAATGATTTAATAAGGTTTAGAAAACATGGGAGAAAATGTGGCCGTGTTTAAATACTCTTCTGGTTTTTGGTTAAATGCTCCTCTACAATCATGTGCATAATGTATTTGAAGTCGTTTGGCACATGAAGGAAGGAGTGCATTTGAAACAATCACCCTTTAAAACCGATTTGAGATTTAAATCATGATCTCTCCCCCGATCAAAAATTTCAAACCAATTGAGATTTTGGATCCCGATTGATTTAAATCATTTTGAAAATTTTGGGGAAAGACGTGGCAAAATTTAACTTTGAAAAATGACTGATAAGGATCAATTTAAGACATTAAAGATTGTTAGTTTCAGGTATGATAGTTTTTAAGAGATCTTTAAGTAAAATAAAACAATTTCACAATCAAACAAGAACAGAAAAAATTTCATTTTGAAAGATCTTTGGGTTTTAAAGAAAATCATACCATGATATAACATTAAATCTTTAGATCACCACTTATTTTGTACAAACCGGACATTTTATGAAGAAATATTGTTTGAAAATATTTTATTATAAATCACTCTCCCCCTCAATCGATGATCGTAGTCGATGATTGAGTGACTAAGTTTTGATAAAATTAAGTCCGGTGATTTCCAAGATTAAGTCCAATTTATTTTCAAAACAATATTTTTCCATTTTCAAAACAATATTTTTCAAAAATTGTTTAAAAAATGGTATCATTCACTACTTTTCCTGCACAAGATACGTTAGGTGGTGTAGAAGTTGCTTCTGTTGTTGCTGTAAGGCTGGAAGAAAACCATCTGCTAAAGCAGTGAGACCTCTTACGTTGCATGTTTTAATGCCAACTCTTCATAGAGGACAAATTAAGCTCCGTTTCTTCAATTGTCAACTAAAGATATAGTTACCCTTTCCTTTCGGCATCCAATCATCATAAATTGTGGGATCCGGATTGGGAACATTCTTATATACCAATATACATGCATACGTTAGTGAACACACATACAGATATATGGTGGTCGACAACACCCAAACAACAATCGACTAATACAAGTCAATCCAAGATATCAATCAGTTCGTATAAAGCATGGGAATTATGTGTTTATCAAACTCTAATCATCTAATCATAACAATCATATCCTAGGCACTTAGTCCTTCAACGTAGGTTAACATGTTTTACATTTAAGTATATAGGATAATTAGATAATCTCGTTAGATGATATAGATTTGAAAACATTCTCCCCCTCAATCAATGACTTATTTTTCTGAAAAGTTTAAAAGCGCTGAAGTCATTGATTGAGTTTTCAATTTTTACGAAAACTCTGAATCTGATTGATTTTAAAGCAACTTATTTACCACCATTTGGGTAAAACAAATATTTTTCTGAAGAATTTTAGAAGAAAAAATATTTGAGCAGGAACAGCAGTCCTTTGACATACTTTCCTCATTTTGTTTTTAGGATAAGTGCACGAATTTTGTGAAAATCGTTTAAGCATAGCACTTTCCTTTCTTTAAAAGAGCGGGTTGCTATCTGAAATAATAGCAAGCCATGGTTTAAGCACGGGTTACAGTCTGAAGTAACTGTAAGCCATAGTATGTGACATGTTTTGGAAAATAATATTTACACCTCCTGCTCGAACTTCATTTATTGTCCCGTGCCATTGTTGAATGACATTTCTAAGACCGCAGATGTTATCGATACCAAAAGACATGTCTTGAAAAACAATATTTTTGGTATTTTCAAATTTTCTGATTTTTATGGGTTTTTGTTTGTTTTATATTTTTCTATTTTCTTTTGTTGGTTTTATATTTTTGTATTTTGTTTTAGATAAATATTTACAAAGATAGAGTAGATGATATTGTTTAAGAAGATGATGATACGAGTACCGAGATAAGGCTATCGAGCAGCCTCGTTGTAGAAGATAGAAGTCATCGTATCTTAAACATTCCACCACCAAAGCTTTCGAGGCTCCTGAATTGAGAGAAATTGAACCATCTAAAAGTGAGACTTTGGTAGCTTCCCCCCAAACCGAAAATCCTTATGTTGAGCAGATTCAAAGCTCTATTTCAAGCTTGCCTTAGCCAGGTGCACAAAGAAGCACACCATTATCATCGATCTTGCTGCTCTTTTTAAGAATAATCTTTGTGATTCTTCGTTCGAGGTTATATCATCCAACAGAAGAACAACAACATATCATCCCACATTTACCTAATCTTCTCAAATTCCTTTTCCACTAA
This sequence comes from Chrysanthemum seticuspe, assembly GCA_019973895.1. Lineage (NCBI taxonomy): Eukaryota > Viridiplantae > Streptophyta > Magnoliopsida > Asterales > Asteraceae > Chrysanthemum > Chrysanthemum seticuspe. The sequence continues at coordinate 96,874,309 of BPTQ01000007.1, forward strand.
AGTCTGAAGTGATCCATACCAAAAAGTTGTCAAGAGACCACTTCCCCCAAGTAGATGAATTGATGCAGTCAATCTCTTAGATTAGAGCTCACGAACCCGAATACACATATACCCGAAGACAGAGAAACTTATACCATCGAAGTAGCAGATTAAGTCCAATAGCCAAAGAATAGCCCCGATGTATACTTTTCTCTCCCCTAAAGAAAGTGTACGAAGCTCAAGAACCCAAAGTACCGGAATGCCCAAAGAGAGAATAACCGATAACATTGAAGAAGCAGGCCGAATCATTGATTATCTCTGCGGATGACAATCTCTGCGGATGTCAACTCCGGAATAAGTGATTATATCTCTGAATCACTGATTATGCTCTCAAGTGAAATAGCTGAGCGTCCCCAATGTACATAATCTCTCTCCCTTGATGATTGCAATAGCATCGAGATCATTACACACTTGTGTACCTCTTTTATCACCAGAAACTGACTCTTCCATTTCTTCCCCCACATAGTTGGAATAAGAACACTAAACGCCATGAGTCAAAGCTTGAGTTTCTCTGCGGTAATGACATTCGTCTTCCCGGAATTTCTTCAATCACTTAGAAGTATTAAGTTCATCAAGTTTACTCGCGTTTAGATACGTGTCTCCTTCCCTCTTGCTGGTTTTGATACTTCAGAATCAGCAAAACATTATAAGCCCAAATACTTGAAATTTGTTGAGAAGAACATCTTTAATCTTTGTAAGAATCAACTTGCTGAAGAAAGTGAGCAAATCTAATTGGGGATTAACTTTGGCTTTTCACTCTCCCCCAATTAGTGCTCTCCCCTAAACCGACAATCTTTATGATGAATGCTTGAATTAAGAAGAAGTCTTTAGATCGTTAAATGCAACTCGTCTTTAGTCTTCTAACATGTACCAGAAAATGTAGAACCGACTATAGACTCGACCTTCTTCAAGATTGTCCAATTGGGGAATAGAAAGTCAACATCTTCAACTCACCAAATGCATTCCCGTTTACCTTATATGTAGCAAATCTCCTTAACTAAAATCCCTCCCAATCAAACAAGGACAGAAAGATGTTCATCAAAGAAATTAGCCCAGCAACTAGAAGCACTTTGTCATTTAATCATATCAGCCCGTGAGAAGATGTCAACCAACGGCTCTTAGAAGAAACTCCATGTAAAGATGACCCAATAAGAAGAAACTCGGTTCTTACATGAGTTAGGAGCCGTATGACTATATATTCTCATATGTCAATCAACCATGCAGGATTATCACACTTCTTCTCCCCTTTAAGAATTGCATACGGAGATGCCATTCTTGATTAAGCAAGTGAATATCTTCATAATGTAGTCTCTTCACACTTCTCCCCTTCAAAGGTAGCATATGATGTCGCCATCGTCATTATAATCGAGCAAGTGGAATAAGAGAACAATCAGTGGTAGTCCGGTTCACTTGATAACTGAAAGCGCGTGGAAAAAGTATGAAGCATGTTGATGAGAATGGTCATAATAAGAAGATTTCTCTTCTTCAGAAGATAATGCGCACTGAAGCGTTCACATTTCTTTTCTTTAAAGTACGAGGCTTGAACTGTTGTGTTCAAACGTCATAAGAAGATTTCTCTTCTTCAGAAGATAAAGCGCACTGAAACGTACACTTTTCTTTTCTTTAGAGTACGAGGCTTGAACTGTTGTGTTCAAACGTCATAATCTCTCTCTTTTCATCTACTCTTGGCAAACTTGTAATCAACCTCATTATCATTCAGTAGGCTCTTTGTCGTGACAACTGATGGAGAAAACCCAATATGATGAATTTGACCCTGAAGTAAAACAACCCGAAATCGTGACTTAAACTTGCACATATGTAACAAAGAGCGGTGCCGAGAATTCATCCTCCACTAAATCTCTAAGTACTCTATACTCTTCATCCAACCAACCATCAAGTATTAGACGTACATCACCTCTTGAAAATCCACAATTCAATGTGACACTGAGCACTACAATGTAACTCCTTAAAGTGATAGTTATTTTGTGGTGGTAAGAGCCCAATTCCCCCAAGTGGTAAAAGAAAAGGAAAAAGTCACCCAACAATAACTAGATTTCCAAGTCTTCGGTTTTGATAATAAACTCGAACAAGGATCTTGAAGAATCTTCATCCAACCATCCCCGATATCTTCAGATACTAAGTACACTCGCCCGTGATGATTCACTTCAACCTCAAATAAATAATAGTGAATTAACCCCGTTGTCACACCTTCTGGTTAAAAGCTCAAATCTAGCCTCCTTTGACGTTTTAGGTGAACTATGATAATGGTTTTCATCCCAACCATGGTTTAATGAGCATAACCCCGTAAAACTTTGAAGTAACCAAACCGTCTTGAAGAGAATCCAAACAAACACCCAATTCATGAAGTACACCCTTTTATCCCTTCTTTGAAGCAGAAACCGTAGCACTAGCATCAGATAAGATCCCGAAATACACTTTCCTTTCTCCAGGATGGTTCCATCATTACGGGATTTTACAATTCTATAGTTTAAACCGAGAAATAGTTTCTTTCGCGGGATTTTACAAAACCAAGAATAAACCGTAAGATAGATCCGGAAACGCACTTTACAATTACCAGGATGTTTCCATTATCACGGGATTTTACAAGTCTATGATTTAAACCGAGAAATAGATTCTTTCGCGGGATTTTACAAAATCAATACTAAACCGTAAACAATGTTAGTTTGAACATGTTATGACAACTTTGGTTTCGGTGAATAACTGTTTTACGGGAACATGCAGCAGTTCTTCAACGGTTCATTATCAATCATCAAAAATATCATCAACCATCCAATAAACACTTTGGTAAACACATCATTCACGCATTCTGTCGGCTATTTCAGTGACAACATGGTTAAGTAAACCCGATATGCCAAACTTGATCATGAGTTACAATTTCCCAGATTTGCTACTTAAGCTTGTATTAATCCTTGTGAAAAAGAGACGGTGTACCCAATGTACAAAACCTCTTGATGTTTCCTCAACTGCGTGAGACACCGAAGTGATAGTTACGTTGTGGGTTAAGCGAGAAAGAATCACAAAAGTAACTAAATAGCCAAGTATTTATCACACTATATAAACGCCCAAATAAGTCATCTTCGCGGAAGGGTAGAAAGAAAGAAGACGAAATAAGTACACGCGCCCGGAAAACTTCACTTCAAACCCAAATAAGAAATATCGAACACAAACAACCCCGTAATCAAAATAGTTCCAATAACACATCAAGCCGTGACATAATAACCTTCGTGAAAATGTAGACACCAAAGTACCAAACCACATAACCCATCGAATCACATTGTCACACCAAATCACATTGTCAACACTCATAAAGTCCAAATCCGGCCAATGAGATACAATTCGATCCATATTAATCGCAAAAGCAATGACACTCAAATAATACGGGTTATGAAAATGGCCAATACACATTTTTCTTCCTAGTAACACCATACATCCAATTATTAGGTCCAAAATGTTACTAGATATAACATCTATAATCTCTATCCCGGCCCATTTCCATTCTCACCATCAAACCCGTCTCATGAAAATCCGTATGCTCATACCAAATTAGAAGAGATATGATCATGTTTATCAATGCTCGCATAAGTGATTCAATATCCAACGTTATATACCATGCTAATAATTCCATGAAATAAAATGTGTTCATCAGATCCAATCCATACGACCCATTCATGCGTTAGTACTTAATCTCATACATAAGGTCACTGCCCACGAATCCTTATCATTCAATATCTGGCCCAACTCAGATCCAAGAATGTATACCCTAATAAGATGGGTATTAAAGCGCAGAACACAAATACTTACACCATTTTTAGCCAACCCTAAAAATCTCTAACACTAGACACAACTACATCCGCCCCCATCATCTGCTTCCCAAATCCAAGACTCACTCATCAAACCTGCTATATCTCACGCACAACTCCAATCGGTTATAACCAGACCCCAAGTATCACTCAACCTAAATCCTAATCAAAATATTTTAAACGCCTCCATTATTTCTTTTTCATCTAATCTCATTTACATCCAAATGATTTGAAACCCTAATCTCAATATGCAAGTCAGCCTCTCGATCTCCACAGGATATACGCAAGTTCACTCACCACAAGGATGGTTTGAGGTGACATAATTCGACTAAACCACAGGGATGGTTTCGGGTAGGTTCTATGATTCGACATCAGGAACATGGTATTTAACACAGGTAGGTAATTAACGATCCTTCATGTTTTTGAATCATAAACGAATCTAGAAAAATGATTTAACAAAATAGTTATACTCATTTCTTAAATTCGAATATTTATCACAAACGATTTGATCAATGATGATTATGATATTTTGTGTATGAGGCTTTTGAAAGTCTTGATGTATCAATAAGTTAGCACGAAATTAATACTGTGATCTTGTTTAACTCCTTTTAAAGTTTGAGTCATGTTAAAATGTAGATTGAGAGTTGGAGGATGAGTTAGGTTTGAGATGTGTTGATGGAGTTGGATAATTTGTGTTGGTTTTGATGTTTCAGCTTAGAGTCTTTTTTGTTTTCAATAGCAGTATTGACAATGGACTGATGATGGTTGTTGAACCTGAGGTCACATGTGATGTTGTGGTGTTTGGTTTTCATGGTCAACAAGTCGCTTCCGATAGTCAAACGGTTTTGTCAAGTCGCTTCATCTTTTGCTCAAACACAAGTCGCTTTTATTATTGACACAAGTCGCTTCTTGTTGCAACATAGACAACTCGCTTCATTGAAAACAAACAAGTCACTTTCATTTTAGCCAACACGCATAAGTGTGTCAAAACACACTTAACACAAAACGCAGTCAAAACTGGGTCAAATAGCATATTCATTAGACAACTCGCTTCATTGGATTTATCTTTAAACTACTTACCAAGTCGCTTACAAGAAACTCAAGTATGAGTCCAGAAATTCTGCTTCAAGTTCCCAGAAAAAGGGACTGAAAAAGCATCATTTTTGTCCTGTTGACCAATGTATGAATAAAGACCATGTATACTTATTAACCACTGATAAAAACATACTGACTTAGACAAAAGATGATAAAAACATATTGACTTGGACAAAAGATTGAGACAAGACAGAAACACTGATAGACCACTTGACCTTATTAACCAACAAGGATACATAAACATTTTAAAACTGTTAACCAAAATAACAGGAAAAATAGAAATTTTTTCGACCCAAAATTATGGTTAAAACAGCCTCAAAACATATACCAAACCACAATAAATCATGGCACGCAACCACACAAATCAACACAACATAATAACCTTGGCTCTGGTACCATTCGTAGGATCGTATATTTTATGTTGTTTAATGATTCGGGTGGTCTAGGATGGTGATAATACAAGAAAGCCATGGTTTTAGAGAGATAAAGAGAGGAGAGGGTGTTCTAGAGAGATAAACCAAAAAGTAAATTGTTAGATTATCAAATGAAGCACCACCCCTTCCAAGGATGGAATGGGTATTTATACTTACAAACTAAACGCCCTCCTGATGGGCTGTGGATCAGGCATACAGTGGGTAAAGACCCGTCCTTCCTCCACGGTGTTAATCTAAACTAATCTACGCTACTAATTAACTACTTAACTATTAAACAACTTAAATAACTACAAGTCTACGAGCTAACATATGCTAGACCATAATTGGGGTGACCGACACTTTAACATGGAATTTCCAATTCCTAACAGTTTTCTTAAAGTGTGCAGGTTTTATTTATCAAGAAGAAGAAACATAAGATTGAAAGAAGCTTTTCACGCATACATTCTTCTTGGAGAAGAATTTAACCACTACTTCACACGGATCCTACCGAGCTAATCAGGGGAGTATTAGTTTCTTTCTCTATTAGTTACCTTCCATTATCATAACTATGATACTTTCGGGGAACATTGGGGACAATGTTCAGGTTAAGTGTAAGGAGGGAGAATAAAACGGGAACTTTGAAACTATGCTTATCCTTGATCACTTGTCTTGTCTAATTTCATTTGTGTAATAAACCATGAGAAATATTGGTTAGGGTAATTTTGGCACCAAATTTAAAATTGTTCATGACATGTAGGAGTGGGCCATTAGTCTTAATAAAGCGTCTCATGGATATGAAGTTATATGACTAGCACAAAACCCTTTACCACTCAAATTCCACCCCAAAAATGTGAGGTTCGCCCCTAGATTTGTAGGAATTAAAGCATTCACCTTTAATGCTTCGAGAGTGTACTGGTAGTATAATAGATTCTAGAACTTGTTTTGTGATGCATCCCGAGATCGCTAGTGAGACTACACTTGTGTAGTTAGGAATAACTAAATGATAAGAGGCATTAGGATAACCCTTGTTTGATACCCGTATTATAATTACTTCTTCCATATCGGTTGAGTAATTCCACCACACCCTTGCGTTGTACTCACCTTTAGTACACGATACCCCTAGTTAACCCCTCAGAGCCTATCCTTTTCGCGGTTCTCGTGATGTTTCGATTTTCCGGAATATCAATGAAGAACATTGTTTACAATCCACCCTCAAATGTACACCCAAATCGCCTTATCCTACCTTGTATGCACTCACTTTTAGTGCATTATTGTTATCATACTAAACCATTAGTTCAATTATCTAGTTACTTGCATAAGTTTCTAAGTCGAGTCATATCCTTTGTACACAGTTTTGGGACGATTGGGACTCATGTTAAATTCAAATTCCCTTTATTTACGTAATAATGTACTCCAAGTGTTTTGATCTTTTTCCATTCGGGTCAAATTAGTGTCAGAGTAATAAAAACTTAACTGTAGGGATGTGCCTATAAATCCCTTATATTTTGACGTTATCGTAGAGGATGGTAGAGTAAAAGTGAATTGAAAAAAATGAAAAAAAACATACGGGCTACCATCCTACATCTATCTTTATATTTATGTTTTTTTTTTAAAGTTATCTAGAGTTTAGAGTGTCGAGTCTTGGCTTAGAAACGCCATTCTTCTCATGCTTGTAACATAAAGATTTTTGACTTGCCACCACTAAATCGCCTATCCAACCAAACCCTTTGTTTCCCTACCGTAAGCCTAATGATACAACCCTTTAAAAGACCTCTTAGATAGTTTTTCCTAGGGGTTTACGCCAAAGCGGTGGAGGTTTGATCTAGTCTCAAGCCTATGGTAATCTATGTACTAGGACCGTTTAATGAGTGTTTATCTTCCATTTCCAATTTGATATATTTCATATACACCCGAGAGATGAGAGTATCCAAACACCACTTGTGAGGTGCTAGTATATAATTTCCGTGCTTGTTATGACTTTTGCGGGGCTTATACTTGTTGTGAATTGTTCTAAACCAATGCTTCATGCCCCCTAACTTATAAGTTGATTGGCCAAAAGCACATTTGCTTGAGGACAAACAAAGACCAAGTGTAGGGATATTTGATAAGGATTTAAAAGGTACACTTTTGAGAGGTCATTTAAGCCCTTAATCGACCACTTTTATATCCGTTACTGCTTAATTTCGTTCTTTTTCACTTTTTAGGTCTCTTGAAGGCAAAATGCTGGAATGATGCTTATTTGGACGAAAAGGCGTGAATATGTGAAGAAAATGGCTAAAGTCAAGATCAAGACACTCAAGCTGCTGGAAGTGCACCCGACGGCGTCACAGACAAAGGGCGACGTCGTCCCTCTATTTGCGACGGCTCAGAAGTGAAATTGCTATTTTGTACCTGACGGCGTCAGACTTTGAAGAGTAGGGCGTCACGACTCAGACGGCCTAGATCCAGATTCAGACGGCGTCAGAAGTTGAAGCTGATGGCGTCACAACCACAACGTGACGCCGTCCCAAAGTTAAATTGGCCAAGACGAAACCCTAATGGCGGCGATCCGACGACGTCACAATTAAAAGGTGACTCCGTCGTAGTTGTAACTCTAAATATATAATTCGATTTCCAGACTTTTAGGGAGGTAGATTTGTGGAGTAAAAACCTAAAAAGATTTTGGTTTGTCTTGGGTAGTATCTTAGGGTTCTCATACCCTATTTTACATCAAGATAAGTTATTTACTTTATTGATTTCATTATATCTTCGATTGTATGTGTGTATGCTTGCATGTTCACCATGTCCGGCTAATTTACTTGTGTGTTTGCTTAGATCTATGAAACCTAGTTATTGAATATTGATTGGTTGTCACTTATCTTAATTATAATTGGCTTAGGATTGCAATAGGCCATCTTTGTGTTTTTAATGCTTGAGTAATCTTTTTGAACCTTAGTTTATAATCGCCTAGAGTAATTGTAGGCTAAAAATCCAAAGATAACCTTAGAGTTAGTTTATGAATCATAGAGATTTTGTAGGTAATAACCTTAAGGTATTCTCAAAGAGTTAGGGAGAAAAGCATACCCTATGACCTTAGAAGACACAACGCGTTAAAAATAAGTACGTGACAATTCAACCATCAATAAAAGATAACTAGGGAGTAATAGTATCTAGGTATATACATTTTTATTCATCATACGAGCACACAACAATAGACATAGACTACCCCTTAGCTTAGTTAATTAGATAATTAGAATAGTAAAGTAATTGGTAGAAGTACCACCCCCCCCAAATCCAATACCCCGAGATCGTACCTTTCAATTTTCTAAAAAATATAAAAAAGATAAAAAATAATCTTCCTCAACCCCAACCTTAGCGTAGTAATTTCCCACTAGCATTCCTATTCCCCTAAAGAACGATATCAATCCCGAGGCTTACCCTAATACTACACTACAATGATTAGGTTCACTTCCTAGGTGGTTGAAAAACTTGCTCAAAGCAAAGGAAGTTTCCTTTGACCCCGAACGCGCATTGTACGCGTATCAAAAATCCTCCTAAATTATGAGGGTAGACTAGTATATATACAACCAAGCTCCACCTCATTTCTACCATCTCCATATTTCCAACATTCTAATAATTAGTTCACAAAGTAGTAAGAGGCAATGAACCCTTGGCCTTGTTTATTGCTTCATTATGGACTTCCATTGTTTCTTGGTTTACGCCTACTATGCTCTTTTGTGTTACAAATATCATAATTGCAACCCTTTTCATAGCTTCAAACAACAACAATAAAAAAAAATACAATGATCATGCTCATAGTGATTCTATAAGTGGAATCACTAGAGTATCTTCGTTTCTCAGTCGAACTAGATCCATGAACTTATCATTCTACACTACTACCACCACTACCACCACCTTAGAACCATAATACAACTATGAGCATCAATCTAAACCACCGAGTTACACCTCATCAAATGGACTCACTCAGTCCATTCATCAATCCCCAAGTTACGTAACTCTAGTAGAGTTATCCAAAAATTTCGAGACATCTTCATTTGAGTGTGAGCAACTACCACTAAGTCAGCTCACCCGCACTCCCTCTATACTAAAACGAGTCAAGTCCATTAAGTTATCATCCTTTTACACTGAGGCAGAATACATCACCAACTCACCTAGTCAACTCGGTAGAGTTCCTTCCTTTTTTGACCAAGTAAAATCGTTCATAATCTCGGCCCCCTTCACATATGAAACCCCCTTCGACTTAAAATGACCATCATGTGATAAGGAGCAAGTCCAAAAAGTCATCAATGATCATGAAAAAGGGTTTGGTGTCTAAAATGAAGAAGTCGCATAGCGAAACGAGGATAGCTGAAGGATCGTAATATTTATTGTGTTGATGATTCGGGTGGTCTTGGATGATCAAAATACATGTTTGCCATAGTTAGAGAGTTAGTAAAGAGAGAGGGTGTTCTTGCTAGAGGTTTACACAAAAGTATGGAATATTAGATTGAAAGCACCACCCCTTCCATGGAAGGAAGGGGTATTTATACTTACAAACTACACGACCTCCTATCGGCCTGTGGATCAGGTATACAGTGGGTAAAGACCCGTCCTTCCTCCACGGTGTTGCTTTAAACTAAACTACGCTACAAACTAACTAATAAACAACTTAATAACGTAAATAACGACAAGTCTACGAGCTAACTTAAGCTAGATAACATTTGGGGTGACCGACTCTTCACTAAGGAATTTTCTAATTCCTAACAATCTCCCCCTAAGGGAGGTCACCCCATGTTTTACATTTCGAATCCTAGCATTCTATTCTTGACTTTGTTCTTGAGCTCGTAGACTTGAATTCTTCATTTCCGCAATCTTTGTGCTTTTGTAGCGATTCTTCAAAGTCCGCATAGTTTTGTACTTTGAGTGGAGGTCTTTGAACTGATCCACATCTTTGATGATCTTCGAGCTTTCATTGAGATCATCAGCCACAGTAAATCTCTGGATCACCCTTTATTGTGTTGCCATCATGTGAAGTTGTGACTTTTGGACCGACATGCTCACACTTTTGAATCATGACATCTTTCCATCAGAGTAGCGGAAGCTTTACTGGTTCATGATATTTGCAGCAGCGTAGCAGAAGCATAGTATAAAAATATCAGAACCAGGTTATGTAGATATGCACCAGTCATGATTTCTTCGATTAAGTGTGGTTGCTGTGAACATGCGGCTTTGGATTGACTCCTCAATTCTGATCAGCTGCAATCGTCGGGGTGTACCTGCATACGACAGTTAGCAATAAAGAGCACAAAAGTGTCTTTGATCACTTTCGTTGAATTGAGGTACACGGCCCACGGTTCCCCGTTGATCAGTACAAGTACTGCCTGTGATCAGGTAGGATTCCTAAGAATCTCCTTGACAGGGTTTCGCAGCTGTTCTAGCTGTTCTCAAACCGGAACGTCTCAAAGAAGACAACACGGAGTGAGTGAACCAGCAAATTGAGATTCACTGATTGATGAAAAAATGATTTGAAAAACAATCGCGTATTGCTTGAAAAAAGAGTTTTGCAATACGACGAAGGTTTTATGAGAAAGATCAATTTTCAATCAAAATACTTTTTGTATTAGAGAATGAGTACACATTCGACGTGCTAGCGAAAAGAAGAGATTCGCACATCGAACGGTTTTTCTAAAAGTATTTTTCAATCAGATATACTTTTTGAATTTGAAATGAATACACATTCGACGTGCTAGAGAAAAGAAGGTTTGCACATCGAACGGTTTTTCCAAAAGTATTCGTCAATTCCATTCCTGGACCAAGGTTGATTCAAGAATGAATCTCCCCATCGTTTCTATCCAGTTGTCACAAGCTTGATCTTTTGCAAGATTTCACATGTCACCCACCAAGAGCTTGATAGATGTTGGCTCTAGAAGGATTTCCATCTTCATTGTGAATATTTTTACATATCACTCGGATGTTCTGGCAATACCACAAGGATAATGCGTAGGACTCTTAATATATACTTACTTTCCACATTGTGTGAAAAAGCAAGTCTTCAAGAATTTAGTGTCCTAACGAGATATTGTGGATGATCTCTTGGCTCTAGACTCAATTGTGTATATTTGGTTCCTGTGCCGGAGACTAGGGAGAGGGTCTCCTTCTTCAATATCAACAATCTCTAAGAGAAAGTCGATAGATTATGTCGGTTCCCCGTGAGAATGAAACAAGCCCTATTAAGAGGAACTTGAGTGGCTTGGGAAGTTGTAGTGCAGTGCGTCACTGGGTCCATGACGTCTTGTCTTCAATACCAGTGTTACCTTAGTAACCACTTAGTAGCATATGTATTGAACCCGGTTACTGCCCTAAGGTTGAATTATTGGAGGGCTATTTGTTTTCACCCTTTTCTCATTCATTTCTTTTTCATTCTTCAACCCCTTCAGTGCTTACCGAGACTTCATAACTAGAACCTTGTTGGGTTTTTTCCAGTACTAGCTCTGTCTCAGTCCGCACTCTTCCCATTTCTCACTTTTCTCCTTTTTCCAATATACCTAAGGACTTCTACACTATCTAGTGGATTGTCCCTGGGTAGATCCCTCCGGTTCTGGCGGATCGTGGGAACTAATACCTAACCTAACCATCCTTATAACACCATGCATAAAGTAAATTGGTGGGTCTTTTGGTACAGTTCATTCTTCCTTAAAACCAATTGAAAAATCATTTGGAAAAACAATCAAGGTACTTGTGATACGAGATCAAAGCATTTTGTACCTTAATAGTTTTGATCATTTAGAAAACCTCCCCCTCAACATGTGCGTATGATTTAGAAATTGTTCAGCACAAGGAGGCAAGAGGACTTTGAAATATTTTCTTTGATCACATTTTCATACGAAAAAGCCATTTGATTTTCATGGTAAAATTCTCCCCCTCAATATGTGCATAGGATATTTAAAATCAATTTTATCACATAGAGGCAAGAGTTCTTTTGAAGCACATCCACGATTACAAAAGCCATTAAGAAAACCATTTGATAACTCAATCAAGGTACATTATAAATAACTTTAAAAAGCTTTTGTACCTCGATAGTTATGCTCCTCCTCAAAATGTGCTTCGAGATTCGAAAGCGTTTAGCACATATGAGAGAGCAGCCTGCACAATTAAATAAAAAATGATCACCTTTTATCAAATTTCATTATTAAATCACAAATTCTCCCCCGATCAAAAATATCAAACCCTTTGAGATTTTGGATCCCAAGTGATTTAATTAGGTTTAGAAAACATTGGAGAAAATGTGGCCTTGTTTAAATACTCATCTGGTTTTTTTGGATAAATCATCCTCCTCAACATGTGCATTGTGTATTTGAAATCGTTTGGCACATGGAGGCAGGAGTGCCTTTGAAGGACTAAAACCAATTCCATTAAAACAGATTTGAGATTTAAATCACGACCTCTCACCCGATCAAAGATTTCAAACCATTTGAGATTTGTGATCCCAACTGATTTAAATCATTTAGAAAAATTTGGGGAAAGACGTGGCAAGATTCAATTTTGAAAGATGACAGATAAGGACCATTTTAAGACATTAAAGATTGTTAGTGTCAGGTATGATAGTTTTTAAGAGATCTTTTAAGTAAAACAAAACAATTTCACAATCAAACAAGAACAGAAAAAATTTCATTTTGAAAGACCTTGATTCTAAAGAAAAAATCATACCATGACATAACATTAAATCTTTAGATCACCACTTATATTGTACAATCCGGACTTTTATGAAGCAATATTGATTGAAAAAAAATTATTTTAAATCACTCTCCCCCTCAATCGATGACCGAAGTCGATAATTGAGTGACTTAAGTTTTGATAAAATGAAGTCCGGTGATTTTCAAAATTAAGACCAATTTATTTTCAAAACAATATTTTTCCATATTCAAAACAATATTTTCAAAAATTGTTTAAAGATGGTATCATTTACTACTTTTCCTGCACAAGATACGTTAGGTGGTTGAGAATCTTCTGTTGTTGTTGTTGTTGTAGGGTTTGGAAGAAAACCATCTGCTGATGCAGTGAGACTTCTTACGTTGCATTTTTTTATGCCAACTGAGGTCCAATTAAGCTCCGTTTCTTCACTTGCTGAAGAAAACCATCTGCTGATGCAGTAAGACCTCTTACGTTGCATTTCATGCCAACTCTCCATTGAAGTCCAGTTAAGCTCCGTTTCTTCATTTGTCAACCCAAGATATAGTTACCCTTTCCTTTCGGCATCCAATCATCTTCAATTGTGGGATCCGGATCGGGAACATTCTTATAACCAATATACCTGCATACGTTAGTGAACACACATAAAAATATATGGTGGTCGACAACACCCAAACATCAATCGACTAATAAAAGTCAATTCAACATAACAATCAGATCATATAAGGCATGTGGTTTATGTGTTAATCAAACTCTAATCATCTAAACCTAACAATCATATCCTAAATTCCTAGTCCTTCGACACAGGCAAATATCATTTTTAATTAAGCACGTAGGATAATTAAGAAAGCTCGTTAGATGATATAGATTTGAAAACATTCTCCCCCTCAATCAATGACTTGTTTTCTGAAAAGATTAAAAGCGCTGAAGTCATTGATTGAGTTTTTTATTTTTTACGAAAAAACTCTGAAACTGATTGGTTTTGCAACTCATCAACCACCATTTTGTTAAAACACCAAATATTTTTCTAAAGAATTTTAGACGGAAAAACATTTGTGTAGGAACAGCAGTCCTTCGACATACTTTCCTTGTTTTGTTTTTAGGATAAGTGCACGAAATATTTTGAAAATAGTTTAAGCGTAGCACTTTCCTTCTTAAAAAAACGGGTTGCTATCGGAAATAATAGCAAGCCATAGTTTAAGCGCGGGTTACAGTCTGAAATAACTGTAAGCCATTATTTGAAGCCCGGGTTACAGTCTGAAATAACTGTAAGCCATATTTTGAGACATGTTTTGGAAAAGAATATTTACCACCTCCTGCTCGAACTTCATCTATGGTCCCGTGCCATTATTGAATGACATTTCTAAGACCGCAGATGTTATCGATACCAGAAGACATGTCTTGAGAAAACATATTTTTGGTATTTTTAAATTTTCTGATTTTTATGGGTTTTTGAAGGTTTTATATTTTTCTATTTTCTTTTTGTTGGTTTTCTATTTTTGTATTTGGTTTTGCTGGTTTTATATTTTTGTATTTTGCTTTTCTGAAAAATATATACAAAGATAGATTAGAGGATATAGTTTAAGAAGATGATGATACGAGTACCGAGATAAGGATATCGAGCAGCACGTCGTAGAAGATAGAATTCGTCATCTCTTAAACTTCCACCACCAAAGCTTTCGAGGCTCCTGAATGAGAGGAATTGAACCATCTGAAAGTGAGACTTTGGCAGCTTCCCCCCAAACCGAAAATCCTTATGTTGAGCAGATTCGAAGCTCTATTTCAAGCTTGCTTTAGCCAGGTGCACAAGGAAGCACACCATTATCATAAATCCCGCTGCTCCATTTAAGAATGATAATCGAGGATCTCCATTCTGGGTTATATCATCCAATAAGAACAGCAACGTATCATCCCACACATAAATAATCTTCTCAAATTTCATAACCACTGAAGTCTGAAGCGATCCATTCCAAAAGGTGTCAAGAGAGCAATTCCCCCAAATACACTTCATGAGGGGAATGAAGAACACCTTCCCATGTTCACAATTTTCTTCCCTGATGAACGTGTATGAAGCTCAAGAACCCGAAGTACACAAATATCCAAGAACTCTCCCGAATACACATCAAGAGGGTAATGTAGAACACCTCCCCTATGTTCACATCTTTCGTCCCTGATGAATGTGTATGAAGCTCAAGTATCCGAAGTATACCAATACACAAGGAATGGATAACTGATAACATTGAAGAAGCTGGCCAAGTCACTGATTATCTCTGCGGATGACAATCTCTGCGGATGTCAACTCCGGAATAAGTGATTATATCTCTGAATCACTGATTAAGCACTCAAGTGAAACAGCTGAGCATCCCCAATGTACACAATCTCTCTCCCCTGATCATTGCAATACCATCGAAATCACCACACACTAGTGTACCTTTTTTATCTTCAGAAACTTTCTCTAACATCACTTCCCCCACGTGGATGAAATACTACCACTAAACGCCTTGATGAGTAAAACCTTGAGTTTCTCTGCGGTCATGACATTTGTTTTCCCGGGATATCTTCAATCACTTAGAAGAATTAAGTTCATCAAGTTTACTCGCCATGAGTCAAACCTTGAGTTTCTCTACGGTAATAACATTTGTCTTCCCGGGATATCTTCAATCACTTAGAAGAATTAAGTTCATCAAGTTTACTCGCTTTGTGTTTATATGTGTGTCTCCTTTCCCCTTGCTAGTTTTGACACTTCAGAATCAGCAACTCTTTGAATGCCCAAATACTTGAAATTTGTTGAGAAGATCGCTTGAAGTCTTTGTGAGAATCAACATGCTGAATAATGTGAGCAAGTCTAATTGGGGATTAAATTTGACATATCACATTCCCCCAATTAGTGCTCTCCCCTAGACCGACAATCTTTTTGATAAATGCCCAGATTAAGAAGAAGTCTTTAGGTCATTAAATGCAACTCGTCTTTGGTCTTCTAACATATAGCAAGAAATGTAGAACAGACTGAAGACTCGACCTTCTTCAAGATTGTGCAGTTGGGGAATAGATAGTTAACATCTTCAACTCACCAAAAACAAGAACATCACCAAAAAGCATCCCAATCAACTTACATCTTGCAAATCCCCTTAACTAAAATCCCTCCCAATCAAACAAGAACAGAAAGATGTTCATCAAGGAAATCAACAATCAGGCCGCAACAAACACACAAGATGGTAACACCAAACTACCAATCACATCAAACAAG
The DNA here is from genome assembly GCA_019973895.1 of Chrysanthemum seticuspe. Classification (NCBI taxonomy): domain Eukaryota; kingdom Viridiplantae; phylum Streptophyta; class Magnoliopsida; order Asterales; family Asteraceae; genus Chrysanthemum; species Chrysanthemum seticuspe. The sequence goes on from BPTQ01000007.1 coordinate 96,890,592, forward strand.
AACAGAGAGATCGTTCGGAATCATCATGTTGATGTATACGTGAAGCATTAACCGGGAGCACTTTGTCGATAAACTCATCAATCCGAGTGAAGATGTCAACCAACGGCTCTTAGAAGAGAAAAACTCCATGTGAAGATGACCCGATAAGAAGAGGCTCGGTTCTTACATGAGTTTAGAGCCGTATGACCATTTATATTCTCAAATATCAATCAACAATGCAAAAATTTCACACTTCTTCTCCCCCTCAAGAATTGCATACGGAGGTGCCATTCTTGACTAAATAAGTGAAAATTATCCGAATGTTCTATTCACACTTCTCTCCCGCAAAATCATCACATGATGTCGCCATCTTCATTATAATCGAGCAAGTGGAATGAGAAAACAATCAGTGGTAGCCCGGTTCACTTGATGACTGAAGCGCATGGAAAAAGTATGAAGCATGTTGATGAGAATGGTCATAATAAGAAGATTTCTCTTCTTTCGAAGATAATGCGCACTGAAGCGTACACATTTCTTTTCTTTGGAGAACGAGGCATGAACTGATGTGTTCATACGTCATTATGTTGAAGTACGAGGCCTGAACTGATGTGAACAGACGTCATAATCTCTCTCTTTTCAGCTCTCTTAGCAAAACATGTAATCATCCCCATTATCATTCTGTAGGCTCTTTGTCGTGACAACTGATGGAGAAAACCCAATATGATGAATTTGACCCTGAAGTAAACTAACCCGAACTCGTGACTTAAACTTGCACATGTGTAACAAAGAGCGGTGCCGAGAAATCATGCTCCATTGAATCTCTAAGTACTCTATACTCTTCAACCAACCAACCATCAAGTAATAGACGTACATCACCTTTTGAAAATCCACAATTGAATGTGACACTGAGCACTACAACGTAACTCCTTAAAGTGATAGTTATTTTGTGGTGGTATGAGCCCAATTCCCCCAAGTGGTAAAAGAAAAGGTAAAAGACACCCAACAATAACTAGATTTCCAAGTCTTCATTTATGATAGTAAGCTCGAACAAGGATCATGAAGAATCTTCATCCAACCATCCCCGATACCTTCAGATACTAAGTACACTCGCCCGTGATAATTCACTTCAACCTCAAATAAATAATATTGAATTAACGCCGTTGTCACATCCTCTGGTTAACTGCTCAAATCTAGCCTTCTTTGACATTTAAATGAACTCTGATAATGGTTTCATCCTGACCATGGTTAAAAGCACATAACCCCGTAAAACCATGTAATAACCAAATTGCCATGAAGAAAACCCAAACACACACCTAATTCATGAAGTACACCCTTTTATCCCTTCTTTGAAGCAGAAACCGTAGCATCAGCATCAAGTAAGATCCAAAATTACACTTTCTCTTCTCCAAGATGGTTCCATCATTACAGGATTTTACAACTCTATGGTTTAAACCGAGAAATAGTTTCTTTCGCGGGATTTTACAAAACCAAGAATAAACCGTAAGATAGATCCGGAAATGCACTTTACTAATACCAGGATGTTTCCATTGTCACGGGATTTTACAAGTCTATGATTTAAACCGAGAAATAGGTTCTTTCGCGGGATTTTACAAAATCAAGACAAAACCGTAAACAATGTCAGCTTGAATATGTTATGACGACTTTGGTTTCAGAGAATATCTGTTTTAGGGGAACATGCAGCGGTTCATCAACGGTCCATTATCCAACATCATCAACCATCCAATCAACACTTTGGAAAACACATCAATCACGCAATCTGTCGGCTATTGTAATGACCACATGGAGAAGTAAACCCGATATACCAAACTTGATCATGAAGTAGAATTTTCCAGATTTGTTACTTAACCTTGTACTAATCCTTGTGAAGAAGAAACGGTGTACCCAATGTACAAAACCTCTTGACATTCTCAAACGAGTGAGACATGGAAGTGATAGTTACGTTGTGGGTTAAATGAGGAAGAATCACAACCGTAATTAAAAAGCCAAGTCTTAATCACCCTCAATAAACGCCCAAACAAGTCATCTTCGTGGAAGGGTAGAAAGAAAGAAGACGAAATAAGTGAACGTGCCCGGAAAAACCTTACTTCAATCCCAAATAAGAAATATTGAACCCAATCAACAATGTAGTCAACCTTGTTCCAATAACAATTAAAGCCGTGACATAATATTTTTCGTGACAATAGATACACCAAAGTGCCAAACTGCATACTACAACCACTCTCAATATCATACCAAATCTTATCAAGCATATCACAAATCATCATCAAATCTCTTAACACATCTCACATTATCCAAATCATATACAATCGATCCGAATTAGAGAATCCTATCAGACCTTCATTCAATATTATCACATATAATTTCAAGCCTGGTCCAAAAGTTATCTCATAACCCGTTCCAAAATTAGTTCCATTCATCCCATGGTTCATTGAAATCATTTTTCCCATCCGATTACTCAAATAACTCATACACGATCATTTGCAAATGCCAAATAATTATTGAAATCATTTGTGATTGCAAACCCAAATATCAAGCACGATCATTTGATAATCACAAACACAAATCTCGTGGCCCATCTAAATAATCAAGACCTTCCATAGTAACTCAGCCCATGTGAACTATTATCTCTATGTAAAATGCTTCAGCAAAGCCCATTTAGTCACCATTGGGCTTGATCCACTTAGCAATATGAAGGTTCACAAAAAAAACTAGCATCAGCCCATACAAGGTTCCAACCCTAAAAAACTGGAGTATAAAATACACCCTAATCTCGTTTTATTCCAAGGTTTAGAAACCCTAAGACACATTACAAACTCTGTCCGCCACCATCAGAGATTAACCTCACACGAACAAATCCAAAATAAACTCAATCATTATCAGTCCGCCCCTATTACTGCCATAAGACCAGGTAACGCATAAAATAAGATTCCACTCTCAAACCCTAATCTCAATATGCAAGTCTGCTCCTCCATCTCAACACGATGCACGACAATAACACTCACCACAGGGATGGTTTGAGTGTGTTGTGTGACTGCCATGGATTCAAAGGTAGGTTTTAAGTATGATACCGAATTGATTTCAATTTATTGATTGTTTAACATAAAAGACGAATCAAGGAAATGATATAACAAGGCTGTTAAAATCATTTCTTTAAATTCGGACATGAACAACATTCTTTTGAACAATGATGTTAATCTTTGTGGTGTTATGGATCTGAAAAATGGTCATATAGTAATCTTTATCCCACAAAGAAACTGATATCGTTTTTCTTTTTGTGATGTCTTGAGTCATAGTAGATAGATGAATCTTGTATTAGATGAGATGATTGAAACGTGACATTTCTTTTCAAAATCCGAACAAAAGGATTAATGAAACAACATTGTTTTGTTAATTTCTTTAACAAAGTTCGAAAATTAAAGAGAAGCTTATATTTTTTAAAGATCTGTGATGATTCTTCTTTTGTGTATAGATCTTTATAGATCTATGTGTTCTATGAACCGCTCACAAGGGATGTTACTGAGATCTATCATTAATCATTTTCGATTTGATTATATGGATTAATGAGGACGTGTTGGTATAGATCTTAATGGATCTTTGAAATCTCATACGAGATTCAATAACCCACAGTGCTGAGATCCTTGATTAGTTGTAAGAGTATGGGTAAAGGATGAGTTGAACTGAGATTGATGAAGATTATTTACATATATTGTCAATGTTGTATTAATTTAGACGATGGTAGTTGATGTTTGATGTAGATATTTGGTATTGTGGTCGTGTGATAACAGTCTATTCTTCTACTTCTTTTCTGTTAAAGTAGTTCTTGCCAAGTCGCTACTTGCCAAGTCGCTACTTGCCAAGTCGCTACCATGAGTAATGACTCATGGCAAGTCGCTATTTTTTTTTCCAGTTGATAAGTCGCTAGCAAGAAAAACAGCACTATTTGACCATTTTATTTTATTTTTTCGGCGATGTTTCCGAACATATTCATGCATAACCCAGAAAAATATCAAAAGATGCAATATTTTTGACCCATTTTGACCTCAAAGTATGACCATATTCATTGATATATTTCACAAAAATGGTTCAAATAAAACAGTCGTAACAGATAAATAAAGCTTGTGACTTTTATGTTTTTGACCATATTAGAGTATAAAAATTGACACAAAACTGTTTTCCACACAAAAAGGAAAGATTTCCAGCATCAAAAACATGGTAAACACAGTTTTGAAGCAAGACTCGAACCACAAAAGTAACCACAAAAATCGACCAAATAACATAACCGGTACCAAACCACATCAAACATAAACTGCATCGAACAATGAAGAAAAAAACCACGAGAATCAACACACACAACACAACCTAGGCTCTGATGCCAATTGAAGGATCGTAATATTTATTGTGTTGATGATTCGGGTGGTCTTGGATGATCAAAATACATGTTTGCCATAGTTAGAGAGTTAGTAGAGAGAGAGGGTGTTCTTTCTAGAGGTTTACACAAAAGTATGGAATATTAGATTCAAAGCACCACCCCTTCCATGGAAGGAAGGGGTATTTATACTTACAAACTACACGACCTCCTATCGGCATGTGGATCAGGTATACAAAGGGTAAAGACCCGTCCTTCCTCCACGGTGTTGCTTTAAACTAAACTACGCTACAAACTAACTAATAAACAACTTAATAACGTAAATAACAACAAGTCTACGAGCTAACTTAAGCTAGATAACATTTGGGGTGACCGACTCTTCACTAAGGAATTTTCTAATTCCTAACAATAGCAAATGATGAGGACACTGATTTGATACGTCCAGTGACAACTAGGGAGAGTCGTAATTATGGGTGATGATGAATAACGTAAACATAACATAATCATACAAACGCAACAGAAACATCACCAAACAACGGATCCATATTTCCATATGATCAATCAATAATAAATATAAAAATTATATACCTTTGTAGCGTGATTCGGGTTTCACCAATGAAACCAAACCCATGATTTGGACAAGAACCAAAGATATCAATAAGTTTAATCTCTTCTATGCTTGAAACACACTATACGTCCACAATTACCACCCAATGCTACTCTAAACCCCGTAGCACGCTATTTAGTCTTGAACTACACTAGAATAAGGTTAGATGGGATCAAAAACCACAAACCCTAATCTAAGTGTCTTTAATTTCATGGCTTTTGGGGAGGGTAAGGAGGAAAGACATTTGGTAAGTGGTTATTATCATTAATCACCCTAATTGATCAAATCAATAAGTGGTTATAAGAAATAATGTTACACTTAACCCCTTGCTCTTTTATCCTCTTGTTTCCCACCATGGCCATTCATATAGGGGCCTAAATGAGCTTGCCTATTTGTTGGTCCAATCCAATAAAATAAGTACTAGCTTAGTGATAAGGTTTTAAAAGGTACCATTTTGAGGGGTCGTTTAAGTCCTTATTTGATCACTTTTGTATCCGTTATTGCTTAATATCGTTCCTTTTCACTTTTTAGGTCTCGTGAAGGCAAAATGCTGGAATGGCACTTATTTGGACAGAAAGGCGCGAATATATGAAGAAAATGGCCAAAGTCGAAATCGAGACACTCACAGTATAACTACCAACTCACAGTGCAGAATAAGGATCAACGCAACACAAAGATTTCAACATCCCATACGCAAAGAGGGATTGAGAAACTTGAATGGTTTCCCAGAACAGATGTTTAGGTGAATCTCTAATATCTGAGGATGAGATTCCGCGAGAAGCCTACCAAATCGGATGTTAGTGAGTCCATTAGTATGAGATTCCAAGTGTTTCTACTTAGTTCGTAATTCATGTGTTGCTTACTGGATAGCGTAATGATCTAGTAATTAGTTGATTCTATTCTTTGTTGGTTAGTTATAAATTATTAATTCAAAGTATGAAGGATTCGTTTGTGTGTTTATTTAATCGGCCTGTACCTCTTGTACGTTCGTATGTGTGTTTATTAGTTTCTGTATTAACTTAATTACTTCGTTTCTGAATAGAACCACATTCTATCCCAATTTTTGGGATTTTATGACATGTTCTGTGGAATCCAAGCCAAAATCCAAAAATGAGGTTTCTGAGAGGTGTGTTTCTGACTTTTTAAGCCTAAGATATATATTCTAATGTTAACGCTGCCGCAGTGGAATACAAATCACTGCGGCAGTACAGCGGCGGTAATCCCAAAGCAGAACCGGTGCAATTGGAACGCTGCCGCAGTGGAATACAGGCACTGCGGCAGGAGAAGTCGAAGACTGCAGCAGACCTAGCGTAGATCCGGCAGACTCATCGCTGCCGGATGAGAAAGTGTTGATCTGCGGCAGAGAACTTTTGTGCTCAAAACTCAAGACTGGGCAGTGTTATTAAGAGGCTGCCGCAGCGTTTATCGAGGACTGCGGCAGCGGAAGATGTAAGTCGCTGACACTCACAGAGCTAAAGCTGAAACCGGTAAAAGAAGTATATAAGCGCGGAAAGACAGGTTTATTCACGGTAAGGTCGTAAAACGGAAGTGCTCTGGATTTTTCACTTTTCCTTGCTATAATTCGTTATTGCCTATGTTTTCACTAGTTTATTCCTGAATTTGCTGGGGAGTTTTACCATGGAAAATTTTGGAATAGTGATTCGATCATGAATAAAATAACCTAACCTGGTTGTTTATCCGTTCGAGTAAATCCGGGGATATACTTACCGGTACCACCCTTTGTTCTCCTATTTTCTCGTTCCCCAATTCACATTGTAATAAAGAATATTGGTGAATAACTAAACTAGTTAATCCCACTAATTACTATTATTGGTGAATGGTTTACAGAAAGGAGGAATGGGAGGGGTTTTCGGTACTTTAATTTCTGTGAATCTAATCCCAAACACCAAAAACTAGGGTAGATTGGAATAAGATCACATCAAGTTCTGATTTATCGCACGATGCCCCAAATCTCAT